>OZ020530.1:48100438-48455924 GCA_963971445.1 Ornithomya chloropus | reverse complement strand
ATATGGTTTATTGATGGTCATTGGTTAGCATAGGTTGACTATATTTTCCTCTTTGAATTACAACAAAAACCATTAAAAATTAAGAAAATTCCAATATTTAGGTTCTACGCTCCCACAGTTTTAACATCCCCTTCATATTGTTAATGATAATATTAAGTTTGTTATTCTGTTTACAGTATTTAAAACAAAACAAAAATGCTATAGCTCCACCATTACCAAAATCCCACATCACTAAGCTCCTTAAATTATGTTACAATTAATTTGGTTGTGTCAGCAAAAATGAACAATGCATTCGCATCGACCGTAACGGTTTGAGGGTAAATTTTCCACTTTTATGTTTTGCTTGAAGCCAGAGATGTTTGACTGTCACATGTGTTACACTTTCGTTAAAAATATTGCAATAATTGAAAAATTTGCTCTTTTTTGTTGTTGTAGAACATTTCAAAACATTTTTATTTCCATTTAGCATGCTTACAACCTTAACAATCCGTATCAGTATTGGTAAGCCTAAGTGTAGGCAATGCAAGAAATCACTTTTTTTCCTTTCTTTCTTTCAATTGCAACAACGCTGCTGACAATTTAAGTAGGCTGAAATGCAATAACATTTATAACAATAACAAAAATGAAAAATGAAAAAAAGAAAAAATCTGACAACTACTAACAATGCAATATAAAGTGTTATAATAACAAACAACAACCATATAGAACAAATAAAGGTGGTACCCTGGTGGGTATGCAAGTAAAACGTTAGCAAATGAAACGAAATGAAATGAAATGCATAACAAATGTGCGTGTGTATGTGTGTAAACTTTAGTTAAAAAAATAGATTTAAAGAAGGTGTGGCGTGTGCTTATAATACAAGAAAAACAAAAAAAACAAAAAACAAAAAACGGCAACGCGCTGACTTAAGTGGTAAACGGGAAAAGTTAAAAACGGGAAACAAGTGGTAATTACATGAAGGCCTACAACGGAAATAACTGTCTGCCAAGCGTATTAAAAACACTCTTGTACAACACACACCCATACGCAAACATCAAGTACAACATATCAGCCACTAAATATATTGCATACAATATATTTTACATATACATACACAATCTGTAAACGCATGAAAGTGCAAAAATCATTCACATACTTAAACCCACCCCCTCACGTTCCGCATTTTATACAACAACAACAGCAACAGACTACGATGGCACAAAAAAAAATTATAAAAAAATAAAAAAAATAAATGCATTATATATGTATGTATATTTCAAAAGATATATGCAAAAAGCACATGGCCTGCTCGTAGTTTTTTTCCGTTTTTGTTCCTTTTTGTTGCTCTTCTAGAGAAGAACTCTAACACTAAAGCGTTTTGAATAATTTACGAACTTTTTGCATGCACAATAAGTATGCTGCAGTTTTTTATGCGCTATTGTCTCTTATTGCTCTCCACCCCCTGCCACCCCTGCCGCTCTGCACAATGTATGCACCCGCACAATTTAATGCGGCCGCACGTATTTTACAGCACATTCAAAATGTTAACACTTCTGTTACACGTACATTATTGTAACATGCGCTGATATATGGGCCAACCGGGGGCCAAAGCCTACACTTGCTACCGGAATACAACATGCGTGTGTGTGTGTGTGTGTGTGTGTGTACACGTATTTAAATTGTAATGAAGAAAACTATTGTACATTGGGTTGTAGGTGCCCTCTATGGGCCAGTGTAGTTGGAGTGCTTTTCCTCAACTAACCAACTCACACCTACAGCAGTGAACACACAAATCACAAGCTCATGCATTTGTAAGTTTTACCGTAGTACCAGTAAAACCATAATTCTAGATGTGTAAGCTAAGTATTTGTTATAGTAAATCTCTCTCCCTCCTGCTCTATCTTCCTTGCCTATACCGCACAAATAAAATGCTAGTGAACAATAAATCTTGTTTAGCAAAAATTGTAAAGTTGCTGACATGGTTTAAAATGCAAGAAAGGAAAAAAAGTGGTGCCCAACTCAACCCAATCCAGGCGAACTCTAACTCAGACTCTTTAACGAAAATCCTTACATTCACATTTACTGCCACACACACACGTCACTTGTTAGTCTGTTTATGCATGTGAAAATGTTGTAAATTTTCTTTTAAAGAACACACACACACCCCATACATCCCCAGTTGTCTTTAAGGTGAAAAAGACAGGCGTGTGCAACTGAAGGAATAAAAAATAAAAAAAGGCATATAGAGTAGAGAAGGCCGATTTTTGAAGGAGTGTATACAGTTAAATGACAAGTACTGACGTTTCTTTCTTTCTCTCTCGATATGAGTGTTGATAATGAAAACAAAATACAAAAAAAAACAACTGTGAAAATGTTATAGTCGTTCAAATCCGATTATTTAATACCCTTTTTTTTTGGTACCATTTTTAAAAGTATGGCGTTCTATGGGGAAGGATTATAAACATAGTCCAATTGCTATCATTTTCAATAGCACTCATGTTTGGGTCAAGTTGCTTCCTAGCACTGAATTTTATTGAAATATCTTTAAAACTGTGCCCAAAATTTACATCAACAGATAGCAGACAGACTGACAGACGTAGACATGGTTAAACTAATTCACATTTTGATTCGATCGGTAAAACTTTATCCATTTAGCAGTTACAAACATGCACACAAACTTAATATATCCTTTGTCACAAGCGATGCCGTATAACAAAAAAGAAATATTGTGTGAATGTAGGCCTTAAACCTTAAAGATGATTCCATGTGCAATTTAAAAAATAAGAACAAAAAAAATTTAAAAAAATATTATAACAGCAAAGTCTTTGTTGTTGTTGTTGCTGCTGCTGCTGCTGCTGCTTAACTGAATATTCCGTGTAGTGTAGGTGATTTTTCTTAAATGTGGGCGCGGCTTGTAAGAAAATAATGCCTTCTTTTTTAAACGACTGTGGTACCACTCGTATGTGGTATACATTTACTTAAGGTACAAATTTTATAAAAAAAAAATAATTGTGGGCATGTCTATTAAGCTATGATGCGCAGTTTCAGTAAATCGTTTTATAATGCAGATAAAGTTAGTTTAATTTGTGCCAAGACTTCAGCAAGCAGCACAACATATAAATGAGGCAAGCAACGAAGTTAAAGGGACGGCGAAACACTACATGTATGTAGTGAAGCAGTATTAGTTTTTAGTCCTTGAATTTTACATATTTAATATATTAAATTTGAGCAAGTGTAACTGCCACACCCCATTGATTTGTGAAATTTTATTTAAAAGAAAATGTGTCGGAAAAAAATTAGGTAAAATGTTTTTTTTTTCTTAATATAAAATCTATTAAACATGTTAAACATTCATGTTGAACTGTATAAAGATTGTGTGTCAGTAAATGTGCATGTATCGCGCTAGTAAAGCGTGTATATGATGGTGACTGTGATGATGATGATAATGATAATGGTGGCTATTACACGCATGCAGGTGTGGCATGCGCATAAAAAACATGTAATTAACTTAATTAAACATTACACTCAATGCTCCATTATTTGTAAATGTAAGCAAACATTCACACACACACACACACACACACACACACACGCACTCACACTTCCACGCATATGTATATTTTGCAATTCATATATATTTTAAGCATTGCCCAGAGCAGCAAGAAACGAGTTAAAAATGTACTATAATAACAACAACCATAAACGCGACTGCACACATATACGAGAAGTAAGATTCATTATGTTTGGGTTAAATTATTGTTGTTGTTAACTGTTTTTTTTTTTAATTTTATCTATCATACCGATCCATTATTATTTGCATGTATTGTGTATGGAGGTTTTTATTTCTGTTCTTTTTATATGTATATGTCAACATGCGGACATTACAGCATTCAAAGTTTACCCGGTTGTGTATATGTGTCTGTTGTGGTTTTTATAATTCCAATATCCGATTGAGCATGGTGTCATAATTGCAAACAACTCGTGCATAATGTATGTGTGCAGGCAATCTCCTCTCTCTCTTTCTCTGTTATTCTCACATTATCTTTTTCGTTCTCTCTATCTGAGTGGTTTTTTAATAGCTGTTTGCTTTTATTGAACAAATCATAGCCTACACGCTGATTGTATTGTAATGAAAATAATTGTGGCCTACTTTTTGGCATGCTGATTAAATTAATGAAGTATTTCATTTAATATATAAATTAAATACAAAATATAAACAATTTTGAGGCAGGAAGTGGTAGTTGTAACATTTGAGAACGCTATCACCGCTATCACCGCCATCACCACTAGTGAAAATGTTGTTCAGTTGTCCTAGGCTGACCAATATTAAGTGGTATATTTGTATGGGCAAACTACATATACATAACTGTATACAAAATATTTACATAAGCGATAAAAAATCCTTCAAAAACTGTCACCTATAGTAAGTGAAGCATTAAAGGATAGGGACAGACAGACAAACAGACAGACGAACATGCTTAAATAGTTGGGAATCGTTTGGTATGAGGAAAAACATGATGCGTCCGCTCAAATTTTATGTGCGGGAAATGGTGTCGAGTTGAATTATTTCTATTATTTGCAATACTGTGAAAGAAGTTTCTTCGGCTGGATGAAACATATGCACACGTTCGTATAAATTTTTCATTTTTCAAAATGTGAAACATAGCATAATCGAAGTGATTGGAAAATGGACTTGCATCACTTTCAAAATCGATTTGAAGCCACACCAATAGTGTAGACATATTTGTAATGAGCTTTGAGAGGCCATTGGGCAGGGTGGGATAACGAATACGCTCATAATTTATGAATTTTTTTTTGTACAAAACCAGACGTAGAAGTTGATACATATTACATTGGCAGTGTGGACAAAGGGAGGTTGGACTTATTGAATTATTCCAGATATACAAGCCTGTAAAAATAGGAAGTTTCAGGAGGTAAATTTTTACCTCATCCAATTTGTAACTGGTCACGGTGTATAGAGAAAATATCTACATACGTTCGAACATGATGACTCCTTTCTGTTCCCATATTTTTGCGAGGGGAGAAGTGGAAGACGCGGAACAAGTTTTCTTTCATGTTGATGACTACAGAATTCGAAAGAATTCGTTAAATTCGTTAAACAAAATGAAGAAAACTGCCAGTAAATAAACGCCATAGCAGCACATAACTGGAGGGTGCTAAAAAAATGCTAGGAGTCTAGAAGGAGTTACAAACCATCACCTAACGGCTCCGGGGGAACGCTGAGGGATGTGTGTTTAGGCATGTATGAGGGTGAAGCCAAATCGAGCCTTGTGAGTCATGCATGCCCACAGTTCGCCTGAAAGATTTCCCACTATCCCACATACCGAAAAAAAAGAATACTACATACACTATTAATAGGCCTGATCAGGTATTGGCCACGCCCCTATTTTATATATTTGCTTTAAGGCAAATTTAGTTTATTTTTCTCTAAAAACACTTTCAGGTTTAGTGCCTTTTATTAAGGTTTCCTCAGTTCATTTAAAACTTTTCAAACACCTTACCACTATAAATACAAAATGTGTGTTGTAGGTATCAGTATATGCGTGTTCATGTATTCAGTTGTAAAAACACTTCTTTACGTTTTCAGTTTTAAAAACGAGACGTTATGCAAGAGAAAAACTAAATAAAACAAAACATCACCAGTAACAACCACAACCATCACTTGGTGTGTATCACATACTGTAAGGCGTCAGAGAGCGGGCGAGTGCCTTTACACTATATCATCGTCATCAATTTAACTTAACATGATATGTGCTGTTGTTGTTGTTGGTTTTTGTTTCTACCATTTGTGGCAGTACCTACTTTAGTAGTAGTAGGTAGAGTAATATTGTTGGTGGCTGCTTTATATGCCTTGTAGCTATTTTTCATATTCGTGCTTCACATTTGATGGTTTGGGTTCTTGTTTTTTTTCTCCTAGATTTGTTGTTAGTTAGTTTTTGGCGGACACATTTTCATGTCAAGTTGATGCATTTGTCGCTTCTATATTTTATATACGTACACATATGTTCGGTTGTGTACATTTATTAAAATTGTTCTTATTTCTTACTTTCCTAACATGTTTTAAGGGTTTTATACAATAAATATAGTTCTATTTTGAGACGTAATATATTACTACAAACCACAGCGTACATAAATGGTTGTAGGCAGTCTTGCTTTTGAAATTGCTCACAAACCCGACAGAAATATTGTTTATGTCAAAATGCAAAAAGAAATTAATAAACGGACAAAAACTTTATTGCATTACTTTTGTATTGCTGTAGTGGTTGCTGGCTAAGAGTATGCTATACATTGTTTATTTAACAACAGTTATTTTCCTATGCCGACCATTATAATCATTTCGAAATATTTCACATTAAACTGATTGCTGCGATTATAGCAACCTTCAGGTATTTTATAAAATGAAAAGTATTTTTTATTGCCTATCCTTTGGCAGTTATACAAAATGCCTGATAATTGCCTGTGTTGGGGGAGATATAATCTATTTTCTATAATGTTTTGTGTTTTATTTTTATTTTTTTGGTTTCTGTTGGAAATAATTTTAATTGATTTACACAGAAAAAGTTGTTTGCATGTTTAGTAACCAACAACACACCATCATCATACAGTCACCACCTTCCAATTGCCAATTTGATTCTTTTTTTTTAATTTTTTGTTTTAAAGTTATTCCGCTCTATTTTTTTTTTAAATTGGTTTTTTGTCTATTCTGCTCTTTCTGTCAATTACTCCAACTACCTTATAATAACACAGTGACAGAGAGTGACAAAGTAAAAAGAAGAAGATAAAAGGATAAGGAGAACACACACACAAGTACCCACACACGCACACAAGGATATTTTAAATAGTAATAATGCCCTGACTTACACATGTAGTAATATAAACATGACTAAAACTAATATTTGCATGCTAGCATGCATGCCTGCATGCACATCAAACAATGCTAAACTGAAAGTAGGAAAAGAAATTCGAGTACATCTAGGAGGAGGAGAAGGAGCAGAAACAGAAAAGAAGAAAACGAAAGCAAAAACAAAAACCCATCTACAAAGGAATATTATCCCTTTTCCTATTTAGGTTTAACACACACACACACACACACACATACACACACATACACTTATACTCACTACTCAATCATTATGGTGTGTTATCGCAAAGTTATGCTAATTGTTTTTACATGACTACTGTACATAGTCACGAAAGATGTAAGAACTGTACCGAAGAAGAAAAAAAAAACCGTTATGTAGAAAAAGAAGAAGACATAACAAATTTACAAGAAATTTAATTTTATTTAATTAATAAGAAAATAATGTTAAAAATACCCTCCACGAGCAACTAGAACCACAACATAAGGAACGATTCAGGGCCCCTTCAATTATAGCCTTGTCTGTTCTATGATAATTAAAAAGATGAAATTTTTACAGATTTATGGGAAAAAATTTAAGAAGTCTTAAAAAAATGGTCAAATCAGTTAGCAGCCACGCTCTCAATACAAAATAAATCGCTTACAACAAAACTGCTATGAGGTATAGATATGAAAAGGGCGAAAAATTGGCAGGTTGTGTTAAAAACACGCCCACAATTTGAAAAAGAGAATTTTATTATTATTATTATTTTTTTTTTGAAATGCAGAAATCGAATTATAAAATTTAGTAAGTATTAAAAGGGGGATTCGTTGTATACATGCCACACCCAAATTTATGCTAAACCAAATACAGGTTGTTGTTTTTTTTTTAAGAAAGCCCCAACAAAAGTTGAACTTTTAAAAACAGTTCAGTGTTATTATTGTAGAACCCTACAGCTACGAGGGTCGCCCCAATTTATCTCAAAAGGGCGTGAATTTTACAACTGCTTTATTCATATCCATCTTTCTTAATGATATGGGAGTATATTGTTTTTGTTCAGGCGTTTGTAAAAATCAACAGACACGCCCACAATTTACAAAAAACAATACTCAGCTTAAAACTTGACTTGCAAGCTGATGCGTGACAAATGCAGTATTCGAGGACGTAATCAAATGTCTGCCACGCCCACCACTATAGATGTGACGGGTACTTAAGATTTGGCCTTAGTTTTCTTGCTTATTTGATCACATTTATTACCTTTACATACATAGAGTGAAGCAGTGAATAGATGACATTTTATTATTAAATATTATTAAAATATTAAATTCTACTAAAAGAACTTTATCCTAAAAATAATATAAAACTAATTGGTTTTAGGATACAGTGTCTGTTTATAACATAATTTCGGGCGTTAACCATACACAAACAAACAAACTTTTCCTCTCCGTTCACGTTCTATCGCGTTCGGGGGGGATAACAAATTATTGTTATTATAGCATTTAGTTGAAGCTTTTAGTGAATCATTTTCTATCAACGTGTTAACCTTCTGTTCTTTACAAATATGTTCAATATCACAGACTAACAGTAATTACCGGCATTATTAAATTAAATTTTTAATATTTCCACTTAAATATAGGTTTGCATAAAATTGCTGTACTGTGCACGATGCTAGGTAGAGTAGCAGAAGTGTGCAACATTGGCATACCATGTCTCTTATTTTAACACATTGGATAATGCCGTTACACAGATTTTATACACAATACACACACACACACACACACACACACACACACACACACGCCGTCATTTGTGAATATTGTCAAAATGTCATAAAAGCAATTGTTTTCGGAATTGTTGTGACTTATTTAGAGTGTGACTGCCTATCCTCCTATCCATTTATAACTGTTTTGACGGTAAATGTAATTAGTAAAATGTCAAATATTGCTCATTATTGCATAAAAAGAGAGCAAATTTTAAACTGATTGTGACTTGAAAATTAACTAAAAACTGGATTTCGAAAATTTTAAGGTTACGCGCAAGCCTACCAAAGTAGGCAAACGGTTTTTCAATTTTCCGTTGATGGCATAAAGTATGCTATACTTATTGTATTTATTAGCACATAAAAAAGTGGATACACTGCAAATAATACAAGGCGGGTATGCCCGCCTATCCTTGGTTAAGAGCTTCTGCTCTACATTGAAACAATAAAATTTATTCCTATTGCCAATGTTTAAATAAATCCCAAAATAAATTATTATAAAAGTTTATGTATTAAATGTTATCCTAAACAAATTTATATTATTTTAATTTTAATTTTGATTTAAAAACAGCGGGATTTATATCTGAGAATAGAAACAAAAAACACTTTTCTTTTGTGCCACTTTTACCCATTTTTTATAAGCTTTAATTAAAAACTGTCAGTGAAAGAAGAGTAGAAGAAGCGGAAGAATTATAATAGAACCGAACAGAAGTTTTCTAGAAATTCTCCTTAAGTTTTTTTTTTTATTTTTTTTGTAAAACATGCTTTTATTTTCCCATAACTTTGGTTTAAGTATGAGAAAAAAAAACAAATAGTCCCTCATTCATTTGAAATGTAACTCGTACGTAATGTTAGCGAAAGAAAGTAAAAAAAAGCAAATCCTGTAAGAAGCCAAGAAGTTTTTAAAGCAGAAAGAAAGAAAGAAAAAAAAAAAAGGAAAAATGCACAAAAAAAGCAAATATTAATAATTCATTGAAATGACGAAAAGACTTGAAGTTACAATACCGAAAAGAAACCCTTTGGCTTATAATTACTTGCTATACAATAACAAAAGCAAATAACTATTAGTCTAGAAAGAAATTCTAAAATAAAGGCTACAATTACAGAGACAGCCCAGCGCGCTTATTATTATAAAACTCTTATCGGAGTTTCACTAGCAAAACAATCAATTATTTGTATCTAACATTTGTTAATTACCGGACTGCCAATTAAACTTCATGTTGTGTAATGAAACAAGGCACGAGATGGGGAAAGATAAAAGCAACGAAAGAAAGACAGACAAAGACTAAAAATGTGCTTTAAATTGTACTTAGAGTTGAAGATAAGAACGAAGTAAACAAGTCTGATTAAGCCAAAGGAATATTCAATAATAATAAGTTAATCATTGAAGACAATGTAATAACAACAAATAGGAAATAAAACAACATTAAAAGTTGACATGCTGGCAATTCGTAAGAAGTGAGGAGGGATTAAAGCGGTCTAAAGCAATATGTGCCCCTTGTTACAAAAACAGTAAGAAGAAAGGCTTACAGTATTTACTTATGGGAGGATCACCCGATTTTACAGAACTGACACTCTCTTTTAAAAGAAGGGACAAACCTCTTACAAAAAAATCCATAAGACCTGGCCATAGAAACTGTATTTACTTTTTTAGAAATACTTACCTATAGAGGAGGTAATCTCTTTAGTATAAAAGATACAGAGAGAAAGGGTTTAATAGTTGGAGTACGACGTCTTTTAAAGGGAATGGAAATGACTTGGTTTAATTAAATGATCATTCGCCTGCCTGTCACATTAAACCCGGCTTTCATGGTAATAATCTTAACTGTCATTGGGTTAGTAATTCAACGCGACACTTGAAAAAACTCCTTTACTATTTTTCTCATTTCAATTTAAACCCGTGTTCTACAGACAAAGCCTTATCTACTGAAAGTAGAATCAATTAGGGAAGAGGCACACACTTATAAGGAAGGGGTTCAGCTTTCTCTTGAGAAGACATACCTGCCAATTATTGAAGGGATCTATTTGTAAGAAGTACTTTCTTATAGAAGAACTGTAAGTATTTATAGAAGAGTTCTACCAGTTGGGCTAATCTACCTTAGGAAAGCGGTTCTAACCTCTAATAAAAGTTAAGTTGTAAAAGTAGGTGCTTATGGAAAGAGGTGCTCGCTTTTAAAAGTTCTATCTGAGTAACTCGCTTACTTATGGGAAAACTATTTACGGATAGAAGAAGTTCTTTTGTAGAGTGTCTGGTTATAGGAGCGATACCTGCTGATAGGTGGGGTACTGGCCCTTAAAAGATATACTTACTTAAGGGAAGAACAGTATTTTTTCTGCATTGCATTAAGCATTCTTTGTTAAATGCCACATTTCTCTAATATGTATTTATTATCTACATTTCCATTTTTATCTTTTTGTTTCTCAGCTATTAAAGGATATATCAATTCCACTGTCCCTTTCAGCAAGCATTATCCTTTCTTTACATAAGTTTTCAATTAAAAATCGTTTTGTTATCATTAGAAATGTTTGAACATTGTAATTAAACTGGGTATGCTCTTTTAATTTTAACAATTTTTGGGGTTTTCTCAAGTGTTCTGTAAATATTTTACCACTTAAATGTTATCTACTGCTGCTGGTGTCTAACTCTGAGCAAAAAAAATGTCCTCCCCCCACTCTTGCTTACTTACTAGCTTAATGATTAAATCAATAAATCAAGAGTAAAAAAAATGCATGTTATTGACTAAAAAGTTTTTTGAATTTGAAATGAGATATTGTTGCCAACCAAGATTAGTTTCCTTACTTCATCTAATTATTATTTATTTATGAAAATTACTTTTGGTTACAACGTAGTCTGTTACCTACTAAGCGCTTTTCTTTTCTGGTTAGATGGGTGGAGAATCCCTTCAAACCATTATAGATTGTATTATTGTTTACTCTGCCTTTATGTTGTTTACAACTGTTTTTTTTTTTTTGTTTGGGTTTTGTTGCTGCTTCATTTCCTTTCTGTTTGGTTAAAGCTTCGTACTGACTGGTGTTGTTTATTTTAATTTGGTGGCTATATATTTCTTTGGTTCGGCGTAATCTGTGTGTAAAGCTATTTAAACAGGGATTTAACTCTTTGGCCAAAGTATTAATGGAATTAGCAAAGAGATTTATACGAGAGAAGTGTATCTCTTGTCACAGAATAAAAAAAAAAGTGAAAATTCCAACAAAATCTACTTAATTGAGCAGAACGTACAAGGATTTTCAATTCTCTACTTTATTTTTGTGCAGCAACGAGCAAACGTATGCTGTATGTTTTTCATTTATAAAGCATCCCACAACTATACCACAATTAAGTGTAATTAATGAAGTACAATGTGGCAAATAAATATTCGCAGATATTCGTGAAGAGATATTGTGTTTATGGAATGAATTGGAGTTTTTAATAATAAAGAATTATTTTCCATAGCTTAGCAAATATGATTGCAATCTTCACTAATGTTCAATTCTTTTCTATTGCATTGTATACGAAAAGTATGTTATGTTAGTAAGGTATGGTAAAAATAACAATTTTGCAATTTTTTGGGAAAAGTTTACTTGATTAGTGTATAGAAGATTTTTCGGAAGATGGTTTCCTTGGAAAGAGGTTGCGAACTTATTATTATTTAGGCAGGGCAACCGCACTGCAAACGAATGAGATGTATTGTGCCTGCCGCAGGTCTCAGCCCTGGAGTCTAAGGGATCTTATTAATCCCGACCTTCAAACTGTGTTAAGAGTCACGAAATGCTATTACAATAAAATGTAATGAGATGTGACTGTCGCCCATAATCTTAGTCACTGAGTTGAAAAATTTAATGAATCTCTCTGACTCATGCTGTTGTCCAGTAGGAACATTGCTGTTGTCCCTACTGGACAACAGCAGCTGACTGGTTGGTTTTTTACCCACCGTGTTCAACTCGTGATTTAGCTAAAAGATGAAATTTTACTTGGTTTGGTATCGATATAACCTAAGATAAGGTTGATATATCGCATAGTAGTCTGCAGTTTGCTTTACATTACGAAAATTTTACATTTTTGAATCATCTATCAAGTGCTTTCAATCTGTATTTGAGACTGTCTCTTATAAACTATTTTATATTGCGCGAAGAACAAATTTAATATGTCTGTTGTAAGTTATTATTGACATGTACTACGATGACTCTCATTACATACAAACTTCAAGAACTTAACATTTTCATAAAAGAGTTGTTGCTTTTATTCGCTCAAAATAAGATGGAGGGTATACTAAGTTTGTCATTTCATTTGTACCATCCAGAAGGAGACCCTACAGAGTATATATATTATTGTTTAGCATCAAATGTGAGTCGATCTAGACATGTGTGTTCGTGTCGTAAGTTTTTAGGTATTGATCTGAAATTTTTTAGCGCTTTTAACTTTTGCAAGCAGAGCACTATTCAAAAAGGATAAAATGGGTCTACAGCCACGCCCTCAATTCAGAAAAATATATTTATTTGCAACAAATATTGAGCTGTTAAATTGAAATTTGGCACACATATCTATAATTATCCTATTTATAGATGCGCCCAAAGTGGGCGTAGTCGAATAACAAACGCACTCATTATTACAAAAAACCATAGTCCACGTAAAACTTGACTTGCAAGCGTATACGTAGTACATCTATTATATATATATCTACCACGCCCACTATTGTAGATGTGGAGGGTATTTAAGATTTGGCCTAAGCCAAACTTAGTTTTCTTACTTGTTATTTCTGCGGAAGGCATGTTTACATTCTATATGTTTGCACAACAGTAAGAAAATAATTGCTTATCATAAAATAAAGACAGTTTCTGCTTTTCTGCTCTTTTTGCCGCAGACGAGATGAGCAAAATGGTGGCATTTTCCTCTTAGCCTTTCCTTTCCTATCCTCTTTACAGTAACAATTATAACATGCTTTGGGTGGCAATATTAAAAAGGACAGTTTGTAGCATATTGAAGGCAGCAACATAATGTCATAAACACATGACCCATTACGTTTTATAATAAAGAAAAAGAGGAGTCAGTAACTTTAGATAAATACTTATATTGTATAAAATATTTATATTTATATTTAAGGCACCACGTAACCAAAAAAAAAAAAAAAAAATCTCGATTA
The DNA here is from genome assembly GCA_963971445.1 of Ornithomya chloropus. NCBI lineage: Eukaryota > Metazoa > Arthropoda > Insecta > Diptera > Hippoboscidae > Ornithomya > Ornithomya chloropus. Next base: position 48,442,188 of record OZ020530.1, on the reverse strand, counting down.
TGATTACCCAATATATTATATTGTGGCACACAATTTTCATTATTTTATGAGAATATTATGTAAGGAATCATGAACTATTGAATGGACTAGCAAGATCATTAGAGCGGATGTTTAAAGTGTACAATAAAGTATAATGTTTATGCAAGAGCGCTTTTGGTTTCCATTCGTTCCGTTCTGCCTTAGGCCATAGAACGACGTCACATTTTACTCTTATTACAAAGAAAACAACTTTCTGAAAACTCTTAAATATAAAAGAAAATAGAAGTAACACACCTAACATATGAAAAGTTGTAGTGTATGCTTTAAGGGTTCTTACTATAATATGTATTAAATTATATTTAAAAATAAAAATAATAAAAATAATACATTATAGTTTTAAGTCGTTCTCTGTTACTCTAAATTTAAAATTGTTAACACATTTTCTGTTTATTAGAAAAAAAAATCTCAAAAAATCTAAAATCTAAAATCTATATTTATTGAGAATTAGATTAAGCTATTACAGAAAAAAACATTCCAATTTAATTTTAATCGCCAGGAATTTTATAAATATAGAGGCAAAAATGAAAAAAAAAAAAAAAGTAAATAGTATCATAGAAATTCGTCCTATAAATGAAATGTAAATTCTTGTAACCAAAGCCGAATAAAATCACGTCACAGAATAGCACCCTATATCGGTATGGTGCAGAAAAATAAACGCAATGTAAAAAATCTCAACTGAGTTGTAAGGAATTTGAAAAATTCATTTTCATTCAGTTGTGTTTGTACTTTACATACTTTGAATACTTAAGCTAAACAGTGACTCTGCATGAGAGGGTACCAAGTGGAAATAAAAATGCTTAGAAATGTATTGTACGTACATACAAGTAAGAAAACGAAATTTGACTTAGGCCGAATCTTAAATACCCTCCATATGTACGAACAAAAACGATGGGCGTGGCAAGTACATGATTATGCCCTCTAATAGGGTACGTATTATATATTAGCTTACAAGTCCAGATTTACGCTGAGTATGGTTTTTTCTAAATTGTGAGCGTGTCTGTTATACGCGCGACCACGTATATTTTTGGTACATCTATGAAAAAGATAATTACACGTATGCGTACCAAAATATCACGTTCATAGGTAAATGTTTGTGGCAGACAAATATATTTTTGTCGATTGTGGGCGTGACTCTTGACCGATTTTGACAATGTTATGTAGCGATCTGTATGCAAAAACTAATTACATTACAAAATTTCAGACCAATATCTTAAAATAACAGACGGACACGCGGACATGTCTAGATTGACTCATTTTTTGAATATAATAGAAGAATATAAATACTTTGTAAGGTCTCTGACGCCTTTTTCTGGGTGTTGAAAACGGAATGACAAACTTAGTGTACCTCCCATCTACCCGAATGTATATGCTGTATGTAATTATTATAATAGAATGCACATCGATTAAGTTACTTCATGAAAAAGCGCTACATGAAGAGAGGTTCTAAAAATGGCTTAATCGGGTCAATTCAATTCAATAATAATCGTCCTTGGCTCAGAAGACATCTGTATCAATCTGCCAAATGTTATCAATCAGTATCAGAAATTTTCGTCTGTACGGTATTAAACTGTGTAAGGTTGGTTCTTTCGACTATAAACTACAACGGACTGGGTACTTCTGGGACCAGTCCCTTATCTATATTATGATCTTCATTATTTTCTCGGACATATGGCATATACTGTTCACTTGATAATTAAATATTATTACAATTGCTTCCACCCAATAAAAAGGAGACTCCTTTAAATGAAACATAAAAAATGAATGTTAATGAAAATATGTTTTCTCCATGCTTGCATTGCTGCAGGACCGAATCATTTCTACTTAAATTAGACATTTTTTCCGCTTCTTTTTAAAAATTTCTTTTTTTTCGTCCTTGTATGCAAACTTTTTCTAAAACATTTTTCATTTTATGCTAAAAAAATGTTTATTTTGTTTGCTTAGAAGAAGAAGAAGAAAAAAAATTGGAGAATATCAAAATGTGTCACATACTCTTCAGCTTCTCTTTCTCTGTCTCCCTCTGTCTTTCTCTAACGTTAACACTTTTTGCTACTTCACGAAAAATGTGTTGAAACTTTAAGCATTTCTATAACCCCTCCTCCCCCCCTCTTATTATCTGAAAAGTTTGCGTTTACTCATAAATGTGGTATAAATAGAAAATAAAAACGAAGGAGATGATGAAAAAATATGAAAAGAAACTTTTATTACTGTGGGTGTCATATTTTTGATGCTTCACGAATCAAGTACTTTTAGCATGTAATAGTTTTAAGGCCAAGATTATTTCTGTGCTATATATTACCCTAAAATATTCTTTTATGCAATAAGAAAAAGAAAAGAAAAAAACACTTTTTATCGATTAGTTTTAGAAGCGTAACTCAACAACAGATTTTTATACCCTGCACCACTTGTGACAAACAGTACATTAAGTGCGAACTGCTAAACTACAAATGCCGCTTCAATTCAATCCATCGATTCCGTTATAGAATTACCTTTTGAATCGATTTAACCATGTCCGTCTGCATGTCCATGTAAATTTGTGTTCAATTTTGATTATATTTAGTCCGCAGAGAAATCATTTTAAAGTTGAATCGAATGGAACAGTTTTTAGAACTCCATGTAAGACCAAATTATAAAAGAAATTTTTATATATCGAGAATTTGACAAAATTGGAACATGTTTGGACCGATCGGTACTTCCCGAAATGAGTTACATGACAATGCCTTGCATTTACTGTTACAATTAAACTAATTGTAGCATAATTTGTCGGACTAATAGATATGGGGTATGAAAAGTTCGGGTATAACTAACTAAAACATTTTCACTTGACCTTTTTTTGATAACAAAATGTTCAATAGCAACAAAATTGAAAAGGAAACCTAAGGCAAAAATATGAAATCATTTTTAGGTTTAAATTTAAGCCAAGATTATAATGGAGTGTATTTGAAAATACTTCAGTTAAAAACTCAAACGCTATATGCAGGTATGAACATAAAGGCGTAAGAGTCTTATTAAATTTTTATGTTTATGATTTCATCATAAACTTTTATGATTTTTTCTACTTACAAAACACTCCCTGACGCTCTCTACAGTGTGGCCCTCTTAACTTTGTGTCTTTTACTATCTTCTGTACTTTTTATAACTTTATTTTCTCTTTCTTTTCTCACTAACAACAATTTCGTAATATTTTTATACCTAAAAAAATTAACTATTATTATAAGTAGTGCAAACGAGAGAGAGAGAGACCGAAAACTTTTTAAACAAAATATTTTATAAACTATTGCTTATAAGTTAAATAAAACATTATTGCCTACCGGTAGGCTTCACACTTAGCCTTAGCCAACCATTGCCTACCTTTTAACAACTTGATTAGAATAACTCTTCTACACATTTATTATTGTACACTAAAATATTTATAAACATAATTTGAAGGCATAACATTTAATATGAATAAATGTACAAACAAAGTGACAAGTTCAACTGATAAATAATTGATTGTTTAAGTATTTTATATTGTAGAAGCAATTAAGATAAAACATGGTCCATGGGTAATTGTTCCATTTCAATTCAATTCAATTCAATTCAATTGATTTGTTGTGTTATGTTGTTCGGTCAATATGTTTGTTTGTTTTTTTTCATTTTTTTATTTAATAATAAATCTTTCTATTATGCACACACAATTACTTGAATCTACCAATGGTTAGGTATTTGAATTTGTTTCTTAAACGAGGGCTGTGTGAGAATTCAAATCAAGAAAATCGTTGGAAAACAAATTTTTTTTTGGTGTTGTTTTTTTTTGAAGGCTACACTTTGACTCTATGCTCGCTTCGAATCGCTCTGCTCACCTATTTGCCAACAACAAAAATTATTTTTGTTGTATTTTTCGGAAACAATAGTGACCGGATAATTTTAAACTGCCTTCGTATTTAAGAAACAAATTAATAATTTAATGATTCTTTTTTAATGCAAAATTTATGTTTAATGTTTTTATTTTGCTTTTATCCATTTGCACAAAGTCTCTGTGGTGTCTGATGTGATCGTATCAGACAAATTAACTTGTCATTTTATGATAACAGAGTGACTGTCTATCTACATTAAATATATGGCTGTGTATGCTGTTTATGCTTAGGATGTCTATCGCAGTTTCTTAACTAGTGTCTTAGACTTGCAATATATAGGCAAACTGTCACACTGTACGTTTGTTTATACTGCCTGTGGGGTAGAGTTTACGGCTATGTTTATAATTCATCTTAATGTTTATAGGATATAAAGATTTCAAATATTTAGCGATACTCTAGCGAAAAATGAGTGACGGAAAGTTTAATTTATAGTTTTAACAAGTGAGCCCCACCAAATACTACTTAGCTTCACAAATTATGTTATAATTAGTTGAGTTGTATCAGTAAACGCCAAATTTGCTTTAGTTAAGCCAATGAATAATTCCCCACCAAATTTTGTCAAAAAATTTTAATTTCTAATACAGTTGCTTGTACTTAATTAAAATTTAATATATATATATATATATATATATATATATATAGCTATAATGCGACCTATACCTTGCGGACACTTGTGTATTGGATGCAGAATTGGACGTACAGACATGTTTAATCGATTCAGAACAAAACTCTATCAACCATCAATGATGATTATATTCAGTACACATATTTGTAATTCTAATGGGCTAAAATAGGCGTGGTCCAATCACATACAAAGAAAAACTGATTAGCCTTAGAATCCAATTTGTTTATATATGAACCACAGAGAAGACAATCACATTTATGCCACGCCCACTGTTTTTAAACGATTCGATTCACTTCATATTTAAAAAATTTAATTTTTTTCACTTTTCTCATCAAATTTCTTAATAATTATGAACCGCTTACAATACTTAAGAAATCAATTGTTTCAGCTGAAAAGCATAACACGTGTTAACTCTTCCTCTATTATGATTCTCCTTGAAAAAAAACCCTGAGCTCTTCTTCTGCTTTAATAACAGGATGTTTTTCTATTTTGTTTTTCGTTGTTTTTTTCTGGTTTTGTTGTGTTTTTTGATAAAATCTATTTTAAAGTTTTATATTGTAAGCACCTAAAAGTATATATGAATGCATATGGTGCCACTGGAGGGAGAATATGCACAAAAAGTTATTACATACTAAAAACATTCAAAGTCCATAACAACAACAACAACAACAAACACAGAACGAAGGGTTTTTGCAAACTTATTTAGCAACCCGAACGTTATGTACGAGAAGGATTATGTGTGCATTTTAACTTTGAACACGCGGTTTTTATGAAATGAAAAGTTTATTACCGCTGGGAAGTTGTGTATATGTGTGCGTGCGTACATGGGTGTGTTGTGAAGCGTTATGCAAGTAGGGTAAGTAGAATAGTAGGCTGTACAGGCAGCAACAGCTTTAACTTTCTCCATCTCGATCTCTTTCAGTTTCTTTGCCAGGCATTTTACACACATGTGGCCTACTTTTACGACAGAGTTTATTGTAATTGAAACAGAAACAGAAACAGAAACAGTCTTACTTACACACTCTCTTTATTGCATTGAGGCTTGTTTATGGTGAACAAAGTAATCTAAACGTACTTGGAAGAATAAAGAACCGAACACTACTTATTGTTGCTATAGGTGTTTTTTTTTTTAATTTATATCCTACACCCCAAAGATCTGTTAAATACTGACGCTTTATCCCGTTCAATTCTCCGATTTAATAAAAAGTACATTTTACACAAATAATGGAGTCAGTCAGTCAACCTTCAAACTTAAGACGAACCAAATATCGATAAATGAACATGTGTCCCTAAACAACAACAGCAATAACACAATAATACAGAATGCTAATCGAGAAAGTTGTTCATTATCAGCACTTGAGTACATTGTGCAATGTATTATATAATACTTGTAAAAACAAAAATTTAAGAAAACTTTTCAAGTGATTCCACTTTATTACAAAGTGTATTGTGCTTGAACTCATTACCATTGTAAAGCTCAAAAATTGAAACAATAAAAATTAAAAACACCACATGGATTACCAAGTGGCAAGAAGAAAAGAAAGGAAGGAAGAAAGAAAGAAAGAAACCACCAAACTAACACTTGTGCGTCAGTGACTGTAACTGTGAAATTATTGAAGAGTTGTTTATAGGTATAATTTAAAATCACAGAGTTAAAGTGGCAGCAGCCACTCAATAGAAAGACAACAAGAAGAAGAAAAATAAAAGAAACTACATTTGCTTTGGGACATGATTAAGAGAGCCGGTAGCCCTATGTATAAGTACAATGTGGGCGTGGCATGTATACTATGATTGCTCCTTTCATTTAAGGACTGTTAAGGACATTTGTTGCATTTTAACTCAAAAGTCTAAATGTGACAGATGGGTGTGTAGGCGTGGTCAGTACATGACCTTTCAAGTACATTTAAATGTTATGTGAAATTCTGTCTCAATGGACGAATTTTAGATCAAAAATGATTTTTCCTAAATTGTAGGCGTGCCCTCACACATATTTTGCCCTAATAAAGTGGATGTTATTCAAATTTTAATTTTCGAATATATTTTTTATATTAATTTTAACAAATTATGGGCATGGCTCTTGAGGTTATTCGCTTTTCTCTATAAAAATCTTCAATGCACAAACTAGGAGTGTCTCAATATACAATTAGCCCACATAGCGATGTGTTTAAAATGGGCGGGACATGCCCACATTTTGTAAAGAATATTATTTGGAACAGAGTTGTTAGTTAATGTGGACGTAATGCGATACCTGCCACGCCCAATATTCGTTTGTAGATGTGTAAGGTATTTTAGAGGTTGACCTAAGCTTAATTAGTTTTTTACTTGTTTCTTCTTATATTCTTTAATGGGACATCTACTCTCCAATTACTCTTCGGTTACCGTTTTATTTAAAAGAAGTGTGAGTGAAGAGACGGTTTACAAAGGCTCTTGTTGGTGGTGTTGTTGCTGTTGTTGCTGTTGTTGTTTTATCCTCATGCATATTTACTGATGTACGAAAATGAACATTAAGTGTCACTCGTGTATGCTTAACGCCTTAACAGTGATTATATACGATAGACAAGCACTCACCGCTATGCATGATGCATGTAAGAAAAGTATACAACAACAAATAAAATATCAACTATAGTACAACAACAACAACCGTCAAAAAAAAAAACACAAGGAAAAACAAAACAAAAAAACGAAAATTTAAAGCAAATGATTTTTACAGTAGCTACGATGATAATAATATTGTGCATGCATAAACTATTGTGTGCATACAAAATATGTATATATAAATGTGTGTATGTGTGTGTACGCATGCATATGCATATATGTATTATTGTTTGTATATAAAACAAAGCTTCATGACGTGTTAAGAACGATATCATGATACTCGAGAGTGTAAAGTGTACAACAGTCTTAAATATAAAATTACACACAAACACACACACACACGCGCTGTAGTACATACTGGTATAGCAATACAAAACTTATGGAGAGCAAGAGAAAAGCAGCATGTTAAGCACGTGGGATAAGCTTGAAGAGTCATAAAAATGAAAAAAATTAAAAAAAAAAGGAAATAAAATTGACAACTGAACGCTCTTCTTCTGGAAATTTTTATATTCTTCACATAAGATGGGGGTATACTACGTTTGTTATTTTGTTTGCAACACTCAGAAGGAGGCATCAGAGACCCTGCAAGGTATATGTATTCTTGATCAGCATCAAAAACCGTGTCCATCTGGACATGTATGTCCGTCTGTCTGCCTGTCTGTCTGTTTTGTACGCGGACACTTTTAGTTTTTGCATGCAGATCGCTATTAAAAATGGCCAAAATTGGTCAATAGCCACGCCCACAATCGACAAAAATCTATATATCTGGCACAAAAATTTACCCATGAAGTTGAAATTTGGTATGTATATTTATAGTTATCCCATCCATTGATGTGTTAAAAATGGGCGTGGTCGAATAACAGACGCGCCCACAATTTAAAAAAAAACCAGACTCCACGAAAAAATTGATTTGCGAGCTGTTACGTAGCACATGCATTATATACCTGCCACGCCTACTATTTTCAGATGTTGAAGGTATTTAAGATTTGGCCAGAGCCAACTTTAGCTCTTTCTTATTTGTTTAATATAATTTTATACACGAGCTTACACTACTTGTACAACAATATACTTCAAGTTATTTTAATTCCTTACTTTTCTTACTTTCGTTTCGTATTTAATCACTTGCCTTTGAGTTGAATTTTTTCTTATTTTTCACTCTTGAATGGGTCAAGGGAGGGAGAAATGGTGGGGTAGACATATCTTAAATGTTTCTTTCTTTATAGATTTTGCGATTTTGTGTAATCTCCGCTGAGAGAAAGCAATTTCAATTCTGCTGAAGTTGTGTTTTGATTATTCTACACGATACAAGTTTACGCTTATCTTACTTTTATTTTATTTTATTTTTTCAACAGTCACGCAATCATTAGTGGGGTTGTTTTTCACAGTCATTTATTATTTGGAGAAAATGAATCACATGCCGTTCACTATTATTTTTCTTTACAATAATTATACCCTCCACAAGAAGTTTGGGGGGTTCAGTATCAAAATCTCAAAATCGATCGAGCTGTGTCCCCCCCGCTACATTCCAAAATATTGTTCTAAACTTTTCTACAAACATTCTGATTATTATCGAAAATTGGGCAAAATCAGCAAAATCGACAAAAATTTATCTATTTGGCAAAAAAAAAAATAGCTCGGCATGAATTTTAATACTACGTTCATGGGATGGGCGTGGTCAGATAGCAGACAAGCCCTTAATATTTAAATATATATATATATGGTTACCGCTTCCATTGATGTGCCGAAAATGGGCGTGGTCGAATAACAAACACGTCCGCAAAAAATCATTGTCAATCAAAAAATCGTTGTGGATATGGAGAGTACTTAAGCTTTGGCCTAAGCCAAATTTAGTTTTTTTACTTGTTTTTTGTACTTTTTTGATAAATTACAACTAAACCAACGCATGCCACTAGTTACATAAGTTTGGCAGCTTAATAAAAATATTTTGTAAAATAACTGAAAAACATTTTTACAGCAACCCTTGAAATAACTCTTTCACGCTCACTCTCCTCGACTATGTGTTCGGTTATCTGTTATATTGTGTACCCTAGTGAAAGGGCTCCAGGTACACACGAAATTGAATTGAAATTTATTTGAGCCGAAACGCTTAGGAAATATGTTAGATCAGCTAGCGATGTTGTTGTTGTTTTTTTGTGTAACTCCATATATTGGTGCAACAGGGAGCTTACGAGAGTCAGTGAACAAATGAAAAAGTGTTCATAAAATAAAAGACATTTCTAGCAACTTTTCCTAAAGCCATTGCCTTTTTTTCAATATCCTCCAGTACTCTGCTGTCCTTTGGTGTAATTCATAGAAATGGTCATTTCGGAACAGAACAGAACAGAACAGAATGGCACAACAAACAAACAAGTGTACAAACATTTCTGATCATAAACATAAGCTTTGTAAAACGAAAACTTTCTCTGTCTCGTTTCCAGTTTTAACAACTACAACAACCAAATAGACGAATAGTGGAGTAAGGGGAAGAGCATTTCTAAATGAAAAAATCCAATTCTCTGTTTTTTCTCCAACTCTTCTGTTACATGTAGCCGCGAGTGTCACAGTGTTACAAATTTTTTATTTCCACAGAGCAAACTATTTAAGCGAGTTGTTGCCATGGCAGAGAAAAATTTATTATATTTAGCAAATGTAGATGCTCTTCTGTTACTATTAACTATTTTCGTTCCAAAAAAAAAGAAAGTTATGAAAAAAAAACTGGGTTCAGAATGTGTTTATTAAGCTTTTATGAGTATTTGTGGCAATGTTTTAATTATGATTATAACAGTATTAGGTACATACTGCTGACCTTTACACCAACATTTATACAATATATAAACTGAAATGACCAATCTGACGCTTGAAAACACACATACACGTGTAGACACTCTTGTATGGAACACTTGTTGTTTTTAAACGTACGGTTCCTTTTTTTAGCCTTCAAATAAGATGAGGGTATACTACGTTTGTTTTTCCAGAAGGAGGCGTCAGACGCCCTACAAGGTATATACATTCTTGATTAGCAATAAAAACTGAGTCGATCTAGACATGTCACAATTTACAAAAGCCTTGTTCCATGAAAAACGCCACTTGCAAACTCATACGTAATAGAGGTCATAATCATACACCTGCCACGACCACTATTGCAAATGTAGAGGTTATTTAAGTCGAATTTAGTTTTCTTATTTGTTTTTATTAAATTATAATCCCAAGAGCGTGTTGTAGACTCTATGGATCATAATCGGACCAAACTGATTGAAGAAATTTTTATATTTCATTGTTGTATGTCCATGTATATCATGCCTGTTGTTGAAACTCTCATGAGTGCACATTTTGACATTTTAAGCTGAGGGGCACGCCCAAGCCTCTAGAGTTAAAATTTGCTACAAAAAGTTATTATTAGTGGGCACGCCCACATGTGAAACAAAAACACCTTATATGTCACACAATGCTACCTGTTAGTTGATATGTACAGTATTACGTAAGCGACAGATATCATGCCACGCCCACTATTGCTATATTGAAGTGTGGAAACTGTGGAAACATTTTACCTTTTAAGCCCTTTACTCATTTTAATTAAAAATGCGTATATCTATGCATATATTTGAAATGACAAAAACAAAACAAAAAAAAACTTATTTAACTAAATCGTATAAACAGTACTTGGAAGTGAACTTGAGCATAACTAAGTGCATGTGATAACTGTTTCCTACAAAAAAAAAAAAAAATGAAAAACATCTACAACTACATTTGTAAACACTTATATATATATATATATACAGTTACAGTTAACTATTACTTTACAACAACAACAACACGATATAGTTTATTAAGTACTACCTAGTGAATGTTATAACGAGTACAGCAGAAGAGTGAGAGAGGCGGGACATCATGCATACAAATGCTATTGCTTTTAAGCACATTTCCTCAAGGATTCAAATGAAATAAATATTATTTTACCAGCGATTCATTGTAGATGCATACAAAAAACAAATACAATTACGACACAAAACAACAACAACAACAACAACAACAACAACAACTAAATTTCACTTAAGTCAAATCTTAAATACCCCGCACATTTATGTACAAATAGTGGGCGTGGCAGGTACAAGATTACCCGCTCTAATAATAAATGTATGTATGTATCACCGTGAATGAATTCTGCACCATATAGGATTTCTTTATATTTGTGGGCGTTCCTGACTCCACCCATATTTAACATTTCGTTGCACGGCTTAATTATAAAAATGTATATACAAAATTTCAACTGAATAGTTCCATATACGATTTTGTGAATTGTGGGCATGGCATTTGAGACATTTCGCTTTCTTTTAATAATATCAGGCGTGCAGAATTCTACAAATCCAGTCTCAATAACAAATATATACATGGATGGACAGACAGACAAACATGACTAAATCGATTTCGATATCTCTGCCGCCTCTTTCAGATCATTAAACCACGAATGACAAACTTAGTATACCGCCTACCTTATATGGACACCCACATATACCAATTACTGTCATATATGTATGCACACACACACACACACACACACACAGATATTGAGAGGGACTAGTAGGAAGGTAGTGAATGTGGAATGCATATATTCACGTTTCATATCCTGCCATCATGGATGATGGTTATAATGTAAACTATAAGTATATAGCTGCACATACATACACACTGCATGCATACATAGATAAAATATATTGTGTACATATTGTTTTTGCACACGACATGAGATTAAGTAGAAAATAACAACATAGCTACGTTGGCACTACATCATATTTAAGTCAAGATTGATGGAGGGTGAATAGGGAAGGTAATAGTAGAGGGTTTATATGTACAATATATAAAGTATATTATATGCACTTGCAAATACAACATTTTTGTTGCTTTCTGCATTTGTTGCGATTGTAAATGCATAAAATGTTGAAGGTAGTGCGAGTTTATATGCAGCACGAGTGCAGAGAACGATAACAATTGAGTAGTGGGCGAGTTGTGTTTTTGCTTTTATATCATTTTTTATTTTTATATATTTTTGTTTGTTTGTATTTAATATACATTTGTTCGGCAGTATAGGTGTTCGCTCTGTTTATAGTTGCGGTTGACTATATAAGATGCTGCACCATAGAAAATAATATGAAAAATAGGTTGACTCGGTTGTTGATTACCCACCCACATCACTTTAATCTTAGTCATGATCTATTTTTCTTACAGCATAAACGAGAAGAATGCGTAACGTACAAATTTATACATTTATATATCCACACAGTATATAAAAAAAAAATCAAAAACCAACAAAAAATATATTTTTTATATGAAAAATTTAACACATTTTTAGGAAAAGTGTTTATGCTGCTAAATAATAAAAAAAAGTTTAAGTTTAAGTTTATTGTGAGACTTTTTTTTTAACTTTTAAATTTCAATTTACATTCATAAAATTATGAAACAATAAGTAAGGTAAAACTTAAAATTATAAGGTGTTGTTAAAATAACAGTAAAGTGAATTAAAGCACCTAGCTAGGGATGATAAAAAAATTTTATAATAGTTTAAACATTTAGTGAAAGGACGAGCTTGCTCCCGGCTCTATCAGTATCGTTTTTTTTTTAATATTTTTACGTGTTCTTAAATTTAATTAAAACTAATTAATCTTAAAGTTCAAATATAATTCAAAACAAACTGCCACTACTATAAATTATACATACCATTAAAATTTTTCAGTTAAACATAAACAAATTGCAATAATAAACTAGCCTCTATGTGTGTTAGGGGAAGAATTGATATAAAAGTTGGGCATTAAGGTGATAGATGCATTTACAGGTAAATTTTCTGTCATAAACCCTAGGGGTGATAAATAATGTGTGTTAGACCAGTTCAAGCCCACTTGATCACAAACAATTTGCTTAATATTTTTATGAAAAGATAATTTTTCTACAAATTTTTGAAGAGAAACAAAACAATACGAGGATAGCGGAACTATTTTTGACTCATTGTAAATAAACTTATTAGAAAAACGTTTTGTTGACGTTTGCAAATTTTTGTTGACGCATTGACGAAGAATTTTTCTTTCCACGATCTCAAATTATTTCATTATTTAAAAAGTTTATCGAAATGTACGCCAAGGGATCTTAAATTGTCTCTAAATGGTATCTCAACATCATTGAGAAAGAGCTTTAATTTTCTACTCTCTGGGACAACAAATTGCTTGCACTTTCCAGAAGCATTTCTTATGCAAATGGCCTCAGACTTAGAAGGATGTATTTCAAGACCCCAATCTTTATAATAATTATCTACTATACTTCACAGGATCGTTTCTGTGACAAAACAAATGTTATAGTCGGTCACGCCTGACCATTAAATACCCAACAACACTTGGCTCCTTAAATCATGCTACAATTAATTTAGATGTGTCAATAAACGCGAGGTGTTGCCATGACAGTCTTTTCGTGAAATATAATTATATGGCAAGGGGTTATAAACATTATCCGATCTGGTTCAAATTTGGCACATCCGCATATAATGCTTATTATTCTTCAGCAAATTTTGTCAAAAAATAGTAAGAATTGCGATTTTTTGTCATTTAAAGACTTTCTTTATAATGGGACCTTATATAGGGAGGGGTTCTAAAAATGATCTGATTCGGTCCATTTTTAATAATATTCCTCTTTGGGCCAATACACGACTTTCTACCAAATTTCATTAAAGTATATCGAAAAATGCGACATTTAGCTTATGCACAAATTTATATGGACAGACAGACAGACATGATTAAATTTATTCAGATTTTGATTCTGAATCGATAGTTATAGTTGGAGATGGCCATTTAAAAGTTACAAACATCCGCACAAACTTAATAACCCTTTGCCAAACGTGGTATACGGTTTGATAAACACTTTAATTTTTAGAAATTTCGTTTTTTATCTTTTGTATAAAAAGGGTTGATTTTAAAGCTAAAAAAATATTTTTGATACTTAATAAAAGTACTAGAAGGGTGCAAGCCACGTCCCCAAAACTATATATATTCTTGATCAGCATCAAAAGCTGAATCGATCTTAGCAAAATGGTTGCACAACAAACCTTTATTATTAAAAATCTGATTTTTTAAGATTAAAATTTAATTTTTTTTATAAACTAAATAATACGAACTGCCCTCTCAAGCATAAGAGTGGCTTTGAAAAGCCAAAACTAGTCTCTAATTTCATTTAAACAAACGAATATATAATTCTTTTAAGAAGTCAAGTTTCAAACTATTATAGTATTGCTCGTGAAGGAAAGGAGTGGGATTACTCCATAGTCAGTGATGATTGTATAAAGAATCAAGTTTTCTTTTTTCTAATACAACATAGTTTTACATTGTAAGTACCTTCGAGATATAGAAAATTCAATCCTTTAGCTTTACCAACAATTGTACACTTTGAATTTCACATAATCACAACATAATGTTACACAAAATTGTATGCTAGTCCCAGTGCTCAGTGCTGAGTTTCTAAAGCAAAAGTTTTTGTTTAACAAAACTTTTTTTAATTAGAGTTGTGTTTCCTTTTTTTTAAAAACCAATGAGTTGGAGAACAACAAGAATGAGAGGAAACTCTAAGCTACTGAATAATACCTTGAAGCCAAAAATAATACCATATAAAGGTATTATATCTATACACAGAAGAATCAATGACTTTTTACTTTAAAGCTTCACCTAAATAGAACATTTTTCAAGCTCTCTAAATACAACCTACAAAACTTTGTATGTAACGTATTATATAAAAAAAAAAATGTTGTAGAAAAGTTTTGGTAAAACCTTATAAAATAGGCTTAAGGAGACGCCATCCTCTTAAAATGTGTTAGAGGACAATGTGAGAACAGATTCAAATAAATTTTATTATTAAGGGTTAATCTTGAAGCTTTTTTTTTTTGGTATTTTGCGGTGAAAGTATACTTGACCTAAAAGCAGGCAATGATTTTGTTATTTTTATACTTCGCTTATATGTAGGCCGCAGCTTTTTTTATTTATCTTTTAAAAATACTCATTTATAAATGGTTTTAGTGTGATGGCACTTGAAATTGTAATGATGTGGGGGTATATTGGTTTTCTTTAAGCAATTGTGAGTGCCAGAAGTTCCCTTCAAAGTAGAGATATTTTTGATCAGCATCAGCAGCTGATTTAGCCCTTCTGGGCGTTGCTGATTTCAGCTGAATTTTCTATATTATTTTGTTGAAACTTTCACGGCCGCAAAATTTGAAATATCAAGCTTAAATTTAGTACAGTTTCGCAACGCAATGACGTTCTAAACGCTAAAACCTTCTGCAATATGGAGATATCGAGCCGACGTTTAGTGCACATATTCATTATGAACGGTAAACAACAACTTGGCTTTATATTTCTTTTACACAATAAAGCAAATTTCGACATAAAAGAAAATCAAAACTAGTTCGCTACTTGTACATTCTAACGTAATGTGAGTGGAAAGAATTTAAGTAGCCATTCAGGGCATATGTTAAATAATGTTGGTGCGTCTCTTAGATTTGGCGTTCGCCTAACACAGCTTTTTACTTGTTCTTCTTTTTCATTTATTTCTTTGTTTTTCTAGCAAATGCCATAAAATCCTTGTATAATCACCACCATTTATTATGATTTTCAATTTACACATTTCCAAGCATATTAATTTTAACTCTGTGCTAATACCCATTAAAAGGTCATAGCATCAAAAAAAAAAAATATATATATATATATATAATAAAAATAAAAAAAAAATAATAAATAAAACCAAATCCCCAAAAATGTCTCTTTTTAAAGTGTTGAACTGTAAGCATGAACGAATGAATGAATGAAAGAGTAAATAAATGAATGAACGGAAAAAGGAAATGGCCCACAGCTTAGCCAAAGGGAAAGAGCGAGAGAGACAAGCACAAGTTCAAAACGACACATCGAGTGAGTACATGATTAAAATGCCAATTTGTAAAAACCCGTTTTGAATTTTTGGTGTTTTGTGCGAAAGCAATCGATTTACAATTACAATGCATCAACACCCAGCCCTCAAATCCTAAGCATATGCATATGTATCGTATATATATTTAGGTATGTGAGGCCATTAAAATCCTTTCCAAATAACACATAATACAATGCATTAGGCGTTGATTGTACGATAGTTGGTGAGACGGTGATGAGTAGCATGGTAAATATGGAAATTTTGTAGAAAGATTGTGCTCGTTAATGTTTAAGTGACAATATTGTTGATATTGTATAGATGCTGTAATGGTAAGGGAGGGAGTGAATGCACTGAATTTGAAGCTCTTATATTTACGCGTATAGTAAATGCATGCGATTGGTTGAGTTGCCAATGAATGATTGAATAGCTGGCTGGTTAACTGGCTGTCACAACCGTTCGCTTCAATTGCCTCACTCAAGTTATGTGTTGATTGACACTAGGCAACAAAAAAACAAAACAAAACAAAAAAACAAAACAAAACCATTTGCTTTGCATAAATATTTCATTTTGCATACAATTTATATAAATTTTGTACAACACCACTCCTGCCACTCTTGCTGGTGACATGCTCTCAAACATTCATACATTACAGGGAAGAAAGTGTCTGATCTGAATATATATTCTACTCAAACGTATTATAAAATCATTATTACAAAAAAGCCTGCTTTCCATGAAATTATATTCTCCAGTGAATGATACAAATGATATCAGTCTTGTCATATATATACAGACAGATACAAATATGTTTCCATTGCAATATAATATATTTTCCTATTCCTGTGTAACTACACTATAATTATTATATGTTGTGACAACAATAGAATCTGTGTATGTGTATAGTGAAATGCTTGTGTCCTTATTCTGACAAGCAAACACCCATGCAGGCAGGCAGGCAGCCAGCCAGTCAAATAGACAGAGTAACGGACATGCCCTAATAGTTGTTGTGATCTGTTATACACTTTAATTACATTTTAGCCTTATGTGGTAATTGAAGAACAAATAGGAAACTTAAGAGAAAGTCATACTATTTATAAATAATTCATAACATGCATTAACTTCCTCCTTATTATTAGGACAATCATAGCTTCCAATAATAAACGAATGTTTACAGTTCCCTCATAAATATGTTAACAATTCGCCTGCTGAAGAACTAAATTTGTTTTCAAATCGGTCTATTTTATGGAAAGATTTAGAATTTAATCTAAAAAAAATCCAATTAATTTAGGGCTGAAAATAAAACGGATGGCCACCTCAAGCAAATGCAAGCAAATTGATTGCCATCACTGACAATTTAGAATTTTTTTTATCAGGGGATGACCCTTAATACCTACGGACAGGTTCGTGGTTAGTAAGGTTAGGTTAGATAGAAGAGGGATCATTAACGCTTCACTGGAATTTGTATACATTAAAAATGGCGAAAAGGACTGGTTCCACAGCAGAGCAACACGATAGAAGAACGAATTGTTTCGAGAGTAAGACACGCTCTCGTCATCTATGCATATGAATTTCAAGGCTACTTATGGAAGTTCCCGCCCATATATTCTAATTTCGGTAGAATATAGGCGGCAGTTCGGTTGAAATGAAGTATTTCTCACACCGCTTTAGAAAACCAAAACTCTACGCCGCCTTTTTCAATGCTTCGAATACATGATATGTCCAACGGACATTGTTTATGTCAACTGGTTGTACTTGAACAAATTTCCAAGTTGATTGAACATAATTGAAAAAAGCAGGAATCTCACATAATTTCAATATAGACTCGGCAGAAATTCGGAGCAGAGTACGAATGCGCAGGTAGTCCTAGAACTTTCGAAGTATGTTCAAAAAATTGTTCTCAAGCGACCATCTCAGTCAAATTTAAAGTAGGAAAATATTCTCGTATTTTGGGAACTAACTTTGGAGTAGATTCAAAATAATTGTTGTCACGATTACAAGTAAAGTGAAGTAGAATTCAGTTGAACAAATTTCAGAGTAGATTCCAACTAAATCTTAAAAAGATGTTTTTAATCATCTAAACATAAACTCATTTCGAAGTATATTCGAAATAATTGTTGTCAAGAGAGCGCGAACGCAGTTTCGCAATAAATTTTAAAGATTTAATCAATCAAGAGTACTACGGCTACTTTGTGAGCAGGTTACTGAACTAATTGCTAACTATTGTACTTACGGCACTAAAGTTAATGTTTTTGTTTTTTTTAACAAAATTTTGATCAAAACATGATCCAAACTAAAGTGTAATATATTTACTACCTTTACCTCACAAAATATTCATTTGAAAATAAATATTTGCAAGACAAAAATTCATATTTGTTTAATCCTACACTCGTAAGCGCTTGCGCTCGCCAGGCATTGGCTCCAAGACATTTGGTTTTGAAATTGTTTCGAAAACTTTTGAACAGCGAAAATTATAAAATATTGTAGAGGGCACAGCCTAAATGTAGGCAAAAGTAAAGTACGAACACCTTGTAAGTTTAAGGAAATTTGTAAATAAATGTTTTTTTTCTGGTTTTTTCACTGTAACTTATTAATGGCATTGTATTACTTTTTTTTTTTTTTTTTTTTTTTTTGTTAATTAGGTAAAAATATTTTTTCATAATTTATTTTTCATTTCAATTTTTCTTTGCGTTGTATTATTATTAGGTGGTATAATGGTATAATTGTTGCACAATAATATTAATAAAAATAATAAATAAATAAAAGAAGAAAGAAATGAAATATAGTTTCGTTTTAGGTACTCACGGACTGCATCAATAATAACGGGCGTCCAGATCAGTATGATTGTAAGGGAGACTGCAACTAAATTGGCTGCTTGTAGCAATGCTGCCATTTGCAGCCCCATTATTTACAAAACAATACACACGACACAACGAAACAACAACTAAGTAACGACGATGACGACAACAACCGTTTGATTTGTTATTAATAAAGTGAGAGTGAGAGAAAGTAGTCGTGACTATCCACTGCTTTAGCGTTGTACTAAATTGAATAAATGGCAAAGGTTTTTTTTTATCTTCAATAAAGATGTTGTTGTTGTTGTTTTTAGTATTGTTGCTGTTGATTTTTGTTTATCTTTTTGGTGGCTTCTATACAAGCTAAGACGTAAAGTAAGTTTCCAAACGGCAACAATAATAAAAGTTGGTTGCTTGGAGACCGACTTGACTTGAAGACGATGATAGTATACAAGACAGACAATTCAAGTCATTAAAAAACAACAACAATATATCATAAACGCCGTTTCGCTGTCAAGCTTACAAATCTTTTTTCCCCTTCCGGGACGTTTCTTCTTATTCTTTGTTTATTTTTGGTGTTGCTGTTGTTAAACTAGACTTACTCTTTTGCTAGTAACTTCTAATGCTTTTGCTTTATTTTCAAGATAGCATAAGTTAAGGCTGTCTTTATATGTTTTTTTCAAGAAAGCATACATTGAGAGCGCTTAAGTATTTAGAGATGTTTCATTTTAGCAGAGAGAACAAATATATACCAAAAGGTACAAGAAGAAGAATAATATGCAACAATATTTTATTGGCATGTTGTTGTTGGTGTTGTTGTTTTTTTGTTTGTTTGTTTTTTGGTGGAGGGTTATAAAATGTTTTATTTTTGATTTTTTGTTTGTTTTGTTTTACATATTTTATAACGTTATTTTTTATTATTATTTATTTATTTATTTATTTATTAAGGTGTCGTTGATATGGACGATAAAGCCACCATCGAAAATCATCGGTAATTACAAAATGGGTCAGCAGATACAGTGTCATCATCATCATTAGCCATATTTTTGTTTGGCGTTGTTTGGATTTTTATGTGTTTTTGGTTGTTTTTTTTTATCATAATTTTTTTGTTTTTAATGAAATATTTGATTATGTTTTTCATGGGGATAAGCATTTATCAGAAAAATTCGTTTTTATTGTGCCATAGATTATAGGCGTCAATGTGGCGACAATGTGTTGTGTGATGCAAGCAATGTAGGCGGCAATGAATGGCATGTCATGTGTCACGCAATACGCCACCACAAGTAAGCCATTATTAGTTTTCCCACAACGGCCATTTTGCGTAAATACATTCATATGTAATTGTTATTTTGTTATGTAAGAAGTATTTTATATTTTGGTGTGAAATGTGTTTAGATTTTTTTCCGTTTCGTTGGAGTTTCAGTTTGTCACCATCATCATTAAAAGCATTTCATTACAAAAATCAAAGAGACCGTGGTGCGTATGATTAATAAATACCCATACGCATTAAATGTGCGACAAAACCCAGTGGTGATGATGATTATTATTATTATTATTATAATTTGTTGTTGTTATTGTTATACAAGCGATTATTATTTATTTTTATGGGTGTTGTTGTTGTTGTTGTTGTTGTTATTGTTATATAAGGGAACATAATTTTTTTTTATTGTTGATGTAGTTGTTGTTTTAGTTGTAGTTGTCGTTGTCGTTGTCGTGTGGAAATGGGGCGTTGACGTTATTCGCATAGATTTTTTTGCATTATGGAAGAAAGTGAAAAGAAAATTTATATTTCGCTGTTAGTTACCTGCCTGCCCCTTGTTATACATTTCTTCACTAAATACTCAAGTGAAAGGTTTTCTGTGCCGTGAGATTTGTTTTTTTTTTTATCCTAGAAATACTTTACAAATCAAAGAGAGAATAGAAGGTTTTTTTATATTCAATTAAAATTTAATTTTTATAAAATTTAATTAAAAAAAAAGAAAAACATTTTATGAAATTACATTTGTTAGTTTACACCAAATGATTGCTTTTCGTTAAAAAAATAATTCATTTACAATATTTTTATAATGATTTTTGTTTTGTTTTGTTTTGTTAAAATTTATTTATTTTATTTATGAATTAGCTGAAAAGACAAGTAAGAAAATGAAATATGAATTTATTGAAATTTTTATTTTATTTTTCAAAACATTGTACACCCTACACAATCAACCAGCAATTAAAGATTTTGTGAAACATAAATATAAATTTCTTTTACAAACCTAGATATTATGGCATATAGGGCATAATGTTTTCCATTAGCGTGATTTAGCATTAACATATATGTCTGTCACTCTTGGGTCCCGAAAAATTTCATTTGATTTTCACACTTGGAAATATTGGTTGTCCCGTAAACGCATTGGTCTTAAAATTGGGCAAAATCGGCCGAAAGACACGCTCAATAAAAGTAAAAAAATATAAGAAAAAAGTTAATTTTGAAAGATTTTTAAACAGTTTTTCAGTCAGAGTTTACATAAAACCCCGCCCACAATACCAATCATAAATTTTTACTTTCAGTGCCTAAATCCTCTGACGCCTTCTTCTGGGTGTTGCAAATCAAATGACAAAGTTAGTATACACATAATTTTAGGCGGAGGGTATAAAGAATACAAAAAATCGATTAACCTAAAAATATCAAAAAATAATTTTATAAATCACAAACGTCACGAATGCCGCTCTTGGTGGAATACAAAGCGGAGAAAAAGGTCAAACCATGAACGACAATCTCTACTCAAGAAGCAAAACTTTTAAACAAATTATAGAAAAATAAAAAAAAGTTGAAACGAAAACAACAACAACCCTTCTTAGTTCAAGTCAAGGATAATTGTACGTGTAACAAGTAGAAAATTTCAACAATAAATTAAAACGCTCGTCTACATGTCTTTCCCTTTCTCCTTTAATATATTGTAACAAGAACAAAAAATTATGAAGGAATCAATGAACCGAATGAAACCATTTTTGCAATTTAATGCATTAGAGAGGAGAGAACATTATGACATGCGACTATGAATGGGCATTTTTTCAGGTTATCACTCTCCTTAATAGTGACACACAAAATAGAAAAAAAACAAGTCGAATCTAAATCACAGATCACAGAGAAATGCGATTACTGCCATTGTGCCAGAATCAGCATTATAAGATTTTCGCAATACAATCAACAATGCCCTGTTACACGTTGAAAACTAAATACTTTTTATAACCTCCCCCTTCACTTCCCAACGGGGGTTATATCGAGTTGAGCATTCAGTTTGCAACATTTACAAGAACGCTTGAGATGAAAATTTGAGTCGATGTTATTCAAATTTCAGATATTTAGCTGTTGTGGGTGTGGACGCACCTTACACACACAATCTCTCATGTGTACAAAAATACCTTTAGTTGATATTTAACGTATATTTAGTATGTCAAGCAATGTCCTAAAAATGCGCGGCATTTATTATGCAGTACTCGCTTTAGGTTAATATGTGGGATATATGCATATGCCACGCCTACTTTTTCACATATAATTCTCGAATTTTATCCAGGTCGTATATAACTGATATTTGGTATGGATCTGCATTGATTAGTGTCGGAAATTTTTCATTTAAATTGACAAAAATTAAAAAAACACCACCGCATACATAGACGAACGAATCAATCGTGTCTACAAAAATTAAAATTCAAAATTGACATTTTATACTCTTAAAAATATATATCACATATGCAGTGATATTTTGAAAATGTAATAACGGACACGCCCCCTTGTTACATATACTAAATGGAGAATTTAATTTTTAAAATAAAGCGTAAACGGAGTGGATGCCATGCCCACATTTTACATATATTGGATGTAAAGTTTATATATATATGTGTGTGTGTGTGCCACGCCCACTTTTACACGTATAACTTTAAAACCCAAGTCAAATATAACCTTTTTTTCTCTTATTTAATTAAATTTCCAACAAGTAAGAAAAATATATATGGCTCAAGCAAAATGTTAAATACCCTATACATTGGTAAAGAAAGGGGGGGGGGATACATGTCAATTCGACCATGCCCATTTTTGGTACATTGATGTATGGGCTAACCTTTAATAACTACACTAAATTTCAAGTTCACAGGTCAACCTTTGTGGCAGATATATAGATTTTTATCGATTGTGGGCGTGGCTTTTGACTGATTTTACCTATTTTAAAAGCGTTCAGAAAGTAAAAGTGTTTGTATAAAATATCAGCTCAATATCTCAAAATTTACGCTTCTAAAAATGTCAACAACAGACGGACACACGGACTCAGTTTTCAATGCTAATCAAGAATATATATACTTTGTAGGGTCTCTGACACCTCCTTCTGGTTGCTACAAATGGAATAACAAACTTACTATATCCTCTTAGTTATTTATGTAGTGGGTATAAAAATTATTTGTTGTTTTCATTTTTTCCATTATTTAGGGGAAAACTCTTTCATTCACAAAATAATTTTATTGTAAATCTTGTTTATGAAGAAGAAATGCTTTATACTTGTGCCGAACTGAGCAAAGCTTATATATATACCTAAGTACTGCTTTCAGTTATTATTTGATTTCAGGATTTTGGTTTTTTTTACCCAGCACACACGCATCCAGGTGAAGGTTCTTTTGTGTTGTGTACAATTTCGTTTATATTCTAGATTAAGCATTTCAATTACCCACAAAAGAAAGAATATATATATGTGTGTGTGTGCATATGTGTTGTTGGTAAAGAAAGTTTTTTTGTAGAGCTCACACACATATGCACAAAAAAAATGCTATTTTTTGGGGAAAGCTTATATCAGGTTTATAAAAATAGAGAAAACCTGTCCCAAGCATTTCACTTCACTTACTATATAAACGTATAAGAACTTTATAACAATGGCTTTACAATAAACACGTTCATTATATTATATTTTTATATAAAGCACTCTTAACTTTATTATGAATGAAAATGTAGACGTTTACTCTATTTATTTGGTAGCATACTTTCGGGATGCCAAGTCTTTTATTGTTCAAGCGTACAGCAGATTTATAAACACATAATCTATATGTAGAAGTGACATTTCAAAATTGATTATATTTAATAGATTATTTGGGCAATGTCCTTACGGGCGTCTGTCTGTTCACATATAATGGTAAATTTTTTGTGCAAACATTTTCCGCTTTAGTAAAAAACTTATTAAACTCAAACTCTGAGATATAAGTTTATATGTACGCAATGTATGCGTGACCTTATATCAATCACGACCACAATTACCGTATAGATATGAAGGAATTCAATTTACAAAGTTTAGCATTCCGTTTGCAACGCCCAGTATATATATTGCTGATTAGCATCAAAATCTGAGTCGATCTTGACATGTTCGTCCGTGTCCGCGACTGTCTGTGGTTTCCACTCTCACGATCGTATCGTTAGAGATATTTGAGCTGAAATTTCGTACATATATGTGTAGTTTCTGCTCGAAGAACGCCTATCCGTCGATGTTTTTGTTTTATTTAATTTTTTATTTTTTTTTATAATTTTTTTTATTTTTTATTTTTTGGTATAAATATCCAACTTAAGCTAAAAGTTTCTCCTAATTTTCAGCATCTACTCTTGCAAACAATGATAATAAAGCTTACAAGCGTACAAAATTTTGTGGAAAATTTCCAGTTAAGTAGAAACATATGTAAATCCGTTATTTATCTCAGAATATTCTCAAAGTTTGTTTTAACATTTATTTATGTTTTTTTTTAGTCATGATAAAGTGCAGACAACTAAGTCGATCCGTCCGTGCTACCCTTCGCAACGTGCTTGCTGCTTGATTTTAAATAAGTTCAACTTAAACTTTGTTTGATATTATTTTGTTGTTGCTGTTTTACTGCTATTCCTATATATTGGTAATTACCCTTGGCAAAGTTTATTTTGTAACTTTTTCTGCATTGTTGATGTTTCGTTTTGTTTCGTTTGTTGTTGTACAGATTTTTTTTATTTCATTTCAAATTTTCTGTTTAGTGTTCTTATGTTTTTCTTTGCTTTATAATTGTGTAAGTGTGTGAATTAATAAATTATATTTTGATTATAGTTTTCTGCTTTCTTTCTTTCTTTTTGTTTTTTTTTTTTTTGTTTTTTTAGAAAAAGTTATAATTTTATTGCAAATGGTTGGAGTTTTATAACTAACACAAATAAATTATGTTTTTGTTGTAAAGTTTAAAAGGTAAATATAAAAATAATGGGATTTATAAAAAAAATTAAGTCCAGGTCGAGCTCATAACATAAAACATAATATTATCTTAAACAGATAAATAATGAGGGGGTTCAATTGTATAAATGTTTACCCTGGAATTCAGTGATGAATTGTTACCGTGTATTATAACGGGGAAGCCGACACGAACATTTTACACCAGTCAAGGTTTTTTAGATAAAACATGATCATCAATGGAAATAGAAAAGTGTGCGGTGACCTGAAGCTGGATATTCAGCCTTAAAGCACGATAGATCGGATCGATTTTGAAGATCTTTAAGGGATTTTGTTCACTGACTATGTGAGCAAAAATAAAACTATGAAGTCTGAATATTATTTCGAACTCTTTCGATTAATTGGACTCAAAAAGGTGAGAGATAATAGAGCTTGTTTTCTCCTTTTCGTTTCGCGCACTTTTCACCCAAAAGAATTACATGGACTGACTAGTTTTTCACACTTTATATTTAATCCTCTTATTCATGTTCTGATCTGTAACAAAACAAATTACATTTTCAACACTGGTATTTACGGACATAATCTTGTATGTCAAGGGTTTTTCCTTTTCTCTTTTTTGCATGAAATGCAATTGTTGTTGTTGTTTTTGTTGTTGTTTCTTTCTACCCATATTTAAACCATCTTGACATTTACTGCAACCGATTATTTACTTAACATATTATCTTGTAGAGTATTTAGACTCATTCCTAATTTATGAAAACATGATTTAATAATAAACTTAAGAGACAAGTAACTGAGATTTACGTTTTAATGTAGATGGTGTTGACTTTAATAAAATTCTAAACAGTACGTGAGAGAGTACAGTAAAAACCTTTAAATGAAATGAAACATGTGAAAAAAACTGACTTTGGTTTAAGTCAAATTAAAACATCATTTACCCCTGTATACGAACGTTGGGCGTGACAGGTATTTGATTATGCCCTTTAAACAGTGTATATAACACGTATTAACAAGCTCGCAAGAATCTATGATTCTATACTGTGGTATGTAAATCGATGGATGGTTTTTTTTTAATTGAAAAATTTATTATCCGACCATGCCTATTTTTGGCCCAGCGATGGATGGAATATCAAATTTTACGCTCATTGCTCAATTTTTGTGGTAGATAAATAGATTTTTGTCCATAATGAGCGTGGCTCTTGACCGATTTTGGCTATTTTTAATAATGATTACGAGACTAAAAATATCTTTACAAAATTTCGACTTAATATCTTAAAATTTAGGCCCGTGAGAATGCCAACACGGACGTACGGACATACATGTCTAGATCGTCTCAGAATATATATTCTTTGTAGGGTCTCTGACGCCTGTTGCAAACGGAATGACAATCATAGTATATCATTCCACCCCATCCCACGAAAAGTATATAATTGTTAAAAAATATCTGCTTAAATAATTGAAGAGTTAACAGCATCCGCAAAAAGTTATTGTAATTATGTTAAACACATAAGAAAAAGTATAAAAAAATGCATTGCATACTTTTCGGAAGTAAACATTTTCATATAATCTTGCCTAACTGTCTATCTGACTAACTCTTTGTAAGGTAAAGTAAATTTTCGACTTTTTTCCGATTTTCTGTTAAAAAAAAATTTTTTTTAAGCAACAAAAACAACAACAACAAAACCAGAAACTATGTAGCAAATTGACAAGAAAGTTATTTTTACATTTAAATGCTTACTTAACCGCAAGCAAATTGTATTTTTATTTTTTACACTCTTATGCACTTCTCTTCACCACCCCCTTTACATTCGGCCTCTTTTTCTTTTCAACTAAACTCCCATTGAATTTTAACCTCCCCCTTCGTTATCTTAGTAACAAAATAATGCTTTATAACAATAACAATGACTACAAATAGACGAATAGAGAAAGAAACAGTAAATTTGTCAACTGTAACTGTAAAGAGGATAAAAAGAGAGAGAGAGAGAGAGGATGGAAGGTAGATATTTCATAAGAGCCAAATAGTTAGAAGGAGGCCAACAGCGTACACATGAACGATAAAATATAGTTACGAATGCAAAAAAAAAACCTACAAATTGCAACATTTCTATAGCTCTGAAGAAATGAATACAATTTCTCTGTGATGCATTTTTTTTTTGTATCCTGTAGCATTAAGTCTAAAAGATATAGAAAGCAGAGTTATCGTACTAATGTTTTGTAAATTCGTACAAAAGAACGTTGACATAGACCTCCTTGGAGTTAATGTAATGATAAAGTCACTGCTACGTTTCCAATTGATACGAGCATTCATCCATCCGTCTGTCCAATGGATCTCTTTTTACAATATTTTACTAAAATGGATTGATTTTGGAAATGTTTCATTCCTTTTGCCCCATTATTAATCTAAGAGGAGATTATTAGTTTAGGTATGTTAAGTATGCCCTTCCGTTTGGAAAATCCAGAAAGGAAACATCACAGAGACATTACATGTATTTGATTATCATCAAACATTTCGAAGCAATTCGGACATGTGCGTCCATCTGTCCGAGTATTTATCTGTGTTTGGAATGTGTTGGACAGATCACAAAATTTGTTAAATTAAGTTGAAATTCTACACTGAACTCACATTTGTAGTTTCTAAAGGTAAATTCTTATTTGAATTGATTTCGCACCACGCCCACAATTAATAAAAATCTTTTTATCAGCCACGTAAAGCTAAAAAGTTAAAATTAAGCACAATTATCATATCAGTCAGAAAAATGGGCAGGGCACAACAATTTTTTCATTAGTATATATTCCGCCTTGTAAGTTGATGGGCAATACATTAAAGGCATAATCAACTATTTGCCACGCCCACATTTAACATATAGATGTGACGTATATTTCAGATTTGGTTAAAGCCGAATATAAGTTTTTTTTTCTTATTCAAAGAAAAGCAAGTGAATATATTATAGTCGGTCAAGCCCGACCATCAAATACCCTACACCACTTGATGTTTTCTTTGAAAAAAAAAATTTTTTTTCTAACGTGTTTTTGTATTATAAAAAATATGAAAATGATTAAAATGTTATAATAATTTTTTATTTTTTATTTATTTAAAAAAAATATTATATTTTATACTTTCTATTGACTATTCTTTACCAAATTTGGCAAAAAAATGTAATCGGATTTATTTATAAAATAATAATAATAGTGAAACGTTCAAAAAATGGTCCGTTCCGGTGCATTTTCAAAAAGGTTTCTCTTTGGGTCAATACATGTCCTTGTACCAAATTTCATAACAATATCTCAAAAAAATATCTGTAGGTTGCTCACAATTTTACATGGACAGACAGACGGACATGATTAAAACGATTTAGATTTTGATTCTGAATCGACAGTATAATCGAAGATAGGCATGGCAGTTACAAACATCCGCACAAACTTAATGTACCCTTTGCCACAGGGTGTAAATAGTCAGGAGTTTGTCATGAAAAAGAAAATGTTTTTTTTTATTAATTCTTTTTATTTTTATTTTTATACCCTCCACCTCAGTGATGAGGGTATACTAAGTTTGTTCTTCCGTTTACAACACCCAGAAAGAGGCGTCAGAGACCCTACAAAGTATATATATTCTTGATCGGCGTCATAAACTGAGACGATTTAGACATGTATGTCCATGTGTCCGTGTGCCCGTCTGTTGGTGGCACTCTCACGAGTGTAAATTTTGACATATTGAGCTAAAATTTTGTACATGCACTTGTAGTTTTTGCACGCAGGTTGCTATTTAAAATGGCCAAAATTGGTCAATAGCCACACCCCCAATTTATTAAATCTGCCACAAAAATTGACGCATGAAGTTGAAAATACCATCTATTGATGTGTTAAAAATGGGCGCGGTCGAATAACAGACACGTTCACAATTTACAAAAAACCATATTCAACGTAAAAGTAGACTTGCATGCTGATACGTAAGACAAACACTATTAGAGGGCGCAATATATATATATTTGCCACGCCCACCTTTGTGGAGGTGGAGGGTATTTAAGATTTGCCCTAAGCCAAATTTAATTATCTTGCTTGTTATTTTTATTTTTTCTATATGTACTAAAATAGAATTCAGGGAGAGTGTGATAAAATTTAATACTGAACGTACAATCAAACATGCATGCAAACATATTCAAGGGAACTGTGATTTTGTTTCTTTTGTAATTTTGTAATACATACACACTCGCTTAATTGTATTTGTGAAAAAGGAAAAAAACAGAAAAACAGGGACATATCAACACAATAACAACAATTTGTTAAAAAAGAAGAAAAAAAATATGTGAATATGTAGAATGTGCATATATGTAGGAATTGGTAAAAACTTGCTATGTTTGAGTTGTTTTCCATACACATGACAATACATGCCACATATAGGGCATACACACAGACACACATATTACAAACAGGTTACTAACAAACAAACAAACAAATAAAAAACGAAATGTGAAACTTCGAGCAATTTTCTTACATTGCACTGCTTCTTATCGATAACAGAGAGGGGGGGCAAGGATACAAAAACAACAACAACAAAAGGAAAACTTTGAAAAACTAGTTTGCAACCAAAAATATAAAAAAAATTTACAGAAAAGATTCTTTTTTGTTGCAAACACAATGCCGCACATAGGGAACAACATTTTACGATATATAGATGGGTAGTCAAACTAAACAACGACAATAGCAAAAGTATTGTATGAATACGAAAAAAAAAGAGAAAACAACAACAACAACAGCAACAACAACAACATTTCTCAAAAACTCAAAATCCTTCTCAATAGAAATTGCACAAATTCTAACCATTTGTCGTATACAGGATCCAGTAACAACAATGCAGCAGTAATGCTTGTTTTCTTTTTATACCCTCCACATAAGATGCAGAGGTTTACAAAGTTTGCCATTCCCTTTGCAACACTCAGCAGCACAGAATATTATTAATAACAATCAAAATCTGGAACAATCTAGTCTGGGTGTCCGTCTCGTGTTGGCACTCTCACTGCCGTAACTTTTAAGATATCAAAGTGAAATTTTTTGAAACTCGACTTGCAAGTTGATTTGTAATACATATAATAGTAAAGGGGGCATATCTGCCACGCCCACAGTTTGTGTATATGCATGTGAAGGGCATATACGATTTGGATTAAACCGAAACGGTTTTCATTTATATATTTTTCTTTCAATCCATTATTTGATGTTTAAAGAAGAAAACGGGAGCAAAAGGTGAAGGTGAAGCTTTTGAAAAATATTTGTCAATCAATTGTGTTGAAGAAGAGCGAGCTAGCACACTTTCTGGCAATTGTAAGTAAACGAGAAATGATATTTAAGTTGATGTTATAAGTATTACACACAGTTGCTGTTGTAGTTGCTGGTATTGTTGTTAATATTATCGTTTGGCTCTTAAGCAATACACCACCATCAGCTAAACCATTATCTACACCAATCCTCCCTTGAGTCATCATCTACATCTACGGCTGCAGGGGAGGAAAAAGACAGAGACAGGGAGATAAACCACACAAACAAACAAACAAACAAACATCTCTCTAAAGAATTTTCAAGTAATGTTTTATGGGTAAATGGATACACGAAAAAACAAACGAACAAAAGCGCAAAAAAAAAAACCAAAAAAAAAACAAATAAAATGTTTTGTCAGGGAAAAAATGTAGAAATTTTAAACCTAAAGGGCGTATCAGGTGTGCACACATATCTAAACTTTATTTTTGTTTATGCTGTCGCTTTTTTCCTTTCACATGCCGTCTTTATCAGCTCTTTTCTTCCTCGTTTTTACTTATTTATACCCTATAGCACTTGCGGCAACGGGTATATTAAATTTATACGCTTGTTTATAATTAATAAATTCATCAATGATTCAGAATTACTTTTTCAATCGACGTAATCACAGACGAACTAAATTGAGATGTTAAGGTGAAATTCTAAACCGAAGCGACCTTAGTTGTAAGTTTTTAATTGAATTGCATGAAAACAGAGTGATACGCCACGCCCACAATTGACAAAAACATTTCAATCCTAACACACAAGTTGTGCTATAAAGAAAGTGTACACGCCTACAATTTATACAAAGTACATTCATACAATTATGGATGATAGTCCAATAAAGTATTGAAACAATTTGGACTTAACAAGGATTTCTGTTGAAAAGGTTTGGAATGAAATAATTTTTTGAATCACTCCGCGCATAACATTTTCTTTTTTCCATAAAATGAAGCTTTGTGCGACAATACATGGACAAAATCGATTAATTTATGTAATTTTGCTACATACTAAATTAGAAAAGGGGCGATGTTACGCCCACAATTTACAAAACAATACTTTTTGGTACAGAATCTGGCTTTTTAGTTAACATCTAATACATAGACTATAGAGAGCGTAATTAGGTATATGCCACGCCTACAATTTGTATATGAATGTAAAGTATGAATCCCTAACTATCGCTTTTTGCTATTAATAAGTTTTTATAATTGGTGTAGGGTACAAAAGTGGTTCGCACTAGATCAACTATAATATTTTCGTTTACGTTTGTACATACATTTCATCCAATATTGTCTATACTTGATATACTTGATACACACACATATCTGTTTAACTGGATTCATTTTTTTTTTAAACGTTCAACTCTCTCTCTCTGTCCCTCCTTCCTTTTGTTTACAATTTTGTATATTTAAGCGATGCATTACAAAATAGAAAAACTGGTTTTTTCGTTAAGCTTAAAATTTGTTCAAATGTCCTTTGTCGTTGTTGTTGTTGCTGTTATATTACTACTTTCCAATTTATTTAGCATTTCATTGGGGAAGAATTGTGTGTAGAAATAAAGCATTTTGAAATGCGATTTTTTGTCGTCGCTGTTGTTGTTGCCGTAGTTGTTCTCATCCTCTTCTATTACATTAATGTAAGCATCTCTTTGGTAAACAATAGTCATCATTTTGTTGCTAATGCTCTTACTCTTATTATTGTTGTTTTATAAACATCAGTTTAGGTAAGTGACATCACACATACAAACAAATGGATATTATGTGTGTGTGTGTGTGTGTGTTCATGTATGTATGAATAGATTTCTTTGGGGGCATTACTGTTTGTTGTTTTTTGCTTACTTTTATTACAAATTGCATACATTCACACACACATACACACATACTTGAATGACAAGTTTTTACATTATTTGGGATAGTGCAGAGAAGGGCGTAGAGCCCTTGAGCTTTCCTCTAATAGGAATATCAGTTAAGGTTACAGCTTTTGTTCAGGCCAGCTAATGACTATAGAAAACACGTAGAGAGAGAGAGAGAGATAGATAGTATGAATGATATACTTAACGGAACAAATGGATAATCACGTTTTATCTTTATTTGATGTGATTTTTTTTCCAAATGCAATAAAACAATATTTAATAAAATATAGTAAAATAAAAAATGCAACAACAATAACAACACAGTTGAGTAAAAATGAAGGTTATAGAAAATAATGTAGAAGGATACAAAAGACTGACAAAGAAAACTAAGAAAAAGAAGAAAAAGTGAAAATGAAAGTGATGAAGGAAAGAAAGAATTAGAAAAACAATAGAGAACATAAGTGTAAGAAAAAGAAAGACAAGTTAAGAAGAATGAGGTAGGAATAAGAATAAGAAAAAACAAGTAAAAATATTATAGTCGGTCAAGCTCGACTATCAAATACCCTACCCCTTGATATATTATATTATTCAATTCAATTTTTTCCTTTGATAAATGAAGAGTTTTATTTTTCTATACCTACTTGTTCTTTCAATAATTTCAAAATGATACATAAGTCAGAAATTTTTTTTATTTTTTGTTTGTTTATATCAAAAAAAAAAAATTATATGGGGAGGAGTTCTAAAAATGGTCCAATCCGGTCCATTTTCAATAGGGTTCCCCTTTGGGCCAATACATGTCCTTGTACCAAATTTCATCAAAGTATTTCAAAAAATACGACCTGTAGTTTGCGCACAAATTTAGATGGACAGACACGAGGACAGATAAGGTAAGGAAAAGGAGAAGAAGAAAGTAAGAAAGGGAAGGATAAGAAGAAAAGAAGGAGAAAAAAGGTAAAGAGGAAGACAAGGTAAGGATAAGAAGAAAAGAAGGAGAAAAAAGGTAAAGAGGAAGACAAGGTAAGGAAAAGAAAAAGAATGAAAAAACGAATAAGAAGGTAAAGAAAAAAAAGGGGGAAAAAAAGAGAGGAATTAAGTAAAAAAGAGAAAAACACGAATATGATGTTAAGAAGAAGAATAAAGAAGAAGACGAATAAGGAAGAAAAATAAAAGAGAAGAAAAATAAAGAAGAAGAAGAAGAAGAAGGAGAAATCCGAATAAAAAGAAGCTAAGGAAACACAATGATGAAAACGTTAAGGTGAAAGAGAGGAATGCGAACAAACAAATAAAAACAACAAAAACAACAACAATATGATATGATAATGATTTACAAAAGATAAAAAAGGAGGAGAATAAGACGAAGAAAGAGATAAAATATATAAGTAATTAAGATTAAAGTAAAAAATTATAACGCGTTCAATAGGGACATAACAATTTTTACATTTTAATACAAATGCACCCTTGAACGTTTTTCATAGGAGGTCAACGTCAAAATGTCAGTCAAATTTAACATTTTTATCATGGTGCAGTTTGTAAACGAGCGACGTTTGGAAAATTACTACCGCAATTTTGAACTTTAAGAGCGCTTACTCCAACTTTTGGGCATAATAATCATCCCAACAGACACGCTGGGCATTGCTATAGTGAATAAATTTTTGTAGCAACATTTACTGTTGGATGCTCCTATGGCAGTGAGACAAAGCAGTGGTCGAAGTACCGAAAATATTGCAGTCGTAAGTGCTTCAGTTCAAAAGTTGAACCAAAGCAGCCGATGTCAGGCCGTTCACAAGTATTGGAAATCATTTAAAACAAATTGTGGCGTGGTCTTCATTAAAATCTTCGTTTCAAAGAGCAAATAAACCCAAAAACGTTTGATTATTTTTAATCATTTGAAGCGGCGAAACTTATATTATGTTACGTTATGTCCTTATTGAAAAACCCTTTATAGTATTAAGTTGAACTAAAAATACAATAAAAGAAGAATCAGTCTTTATCCTATGTCTATAGAGATCCACCTCCGAATTGATGGTAGCCAATTATACTCAACAATTCAATTATATTAATACAATTCAACGTATTAATTGGCAAACAACATACACAGACATATACACAATAAACCTTTTATATAACAACATTTAAGCTTGATTTAAACAACAATAATTACAAAAACATTAACTTGGAAATAACAACAAATGGAAGAACAAAAACTAAATACAA
Source organism: Ornithomya chloropus (assembly GCA_963971445.1). Classification (NCBI taxonomy): domain Eukaryota; kingdom Metazoa; phylum Arthropoda; class Insecta; order Diptera; family Hippoboscidae; genus Ornithomya; species Ornithomya chloropus. Next base: position 48,407,764 of record OZ020530.1, on the reverse strand, counting down.
TTACAACAATAGAAACAAAATTCAATTGAACTTTAACAAAACAACAACAACAACAATAACAACACCAACAATAGTTTAAAAACCAAATAAAACAAAAACCCAAAAACCATGTTGACGAAATAAATTGAAAAGTAATCAATTTACCAACACCAACAACAACAACAACAACAACAACAAAGAAAACAAATCAAAAGTACGTATCACACAATTTTTAATGTAATTGCTTAAAATCAACGTATGCACACACCCATATGAATATAATACATATATGGCATATGTGTGTGCGAGTGCATAGGTTGCGAACGTATTTTTATCTACATTTTAAACAAGTTTTTTTCCAACTTGAGCTAATATGTTTTTTTAGTGTTTCATGTGATTTTTTTTGTTTTTGAATCTTTTTTTTTTCGAAAAGTTTTAGTACAACTTTTTGACCTATGGCGCTACATACACACAAGCACTAAGCTTTAAAGCAAAAACATATCAGAGGTTCTAGGTTTCACAACAAAATTGGAATGAATGCAAAAATATTGATTTGATTTTTACTACAAAATCTGAGAGATAAGAGCATGAAGCAGAGAGCAACGCGTGTATTTTAGGGTATTAGTAGGAAACGTTACAAAAAAATTAAACAAGAAGAAAACTTTTGCTTTATAACGAAAGTTTTGTTTGAAATTGGTAGGAGATCGTTTTGATACAAGTTTTAATTTTATTTTATTTTTTTCTTATTTCTAATTAAATTCCTATAATAAATTGACTGCAAACATGTTGAAATAAATTGGCGAAAAAAAAACAAAGGACTTGACTAGAGTTTTAACATCTTTACAAGAGAAACAAACTACAGCTAATATATCATATAATTGCCTACTTTAAGGAGTGCGGATTAATTGGTCTTTGTAATGATCATTTATACCCCACACCACTTGTGCTAAGCAATACGTTTAGTTGGTGCAAATTATTGAAATTTAAATCTCGTTTAGGAAGACACGCCCCTAATTTTAACGATCGATTCTGCATCATTTAGTGACCACCTATAAGTGTCATTTTGTATCCTTTTGGGTGATGATTTATTGTAAAAGGTGAACGAGTGAATGCTGTGATAGAAGAGACGCGTTGCGTTCATTTATAAAAACATTCTGCTGCGGGCCAATATTTAAACAAGTAAGAAAACTGAATTTGGCTTAGGCCGAAATCTTAAATATCTTTCACATCTTCAATGATTACGTCCTCTAATAGTGTATGTATTAAGTTTCAACTTGCAAGTCGAGTATGGTTTGTGGCAGATAAATAGATATTTGTCGATTGTGGGCGTGGCTTTTGACCGATTTAGGCCATTTTAAATAGCGATCTGTGTGCAGAAACTAGAAGTGTCACAATTTAAGTACAATATGTCAAATTTTACGATAGTGCGAGTGCCAAAAACCGATGGACACACGGACGTACGGACATACATGTCTAGATCGACTCAGTTTTTGATGCTGATCAAGAATATATATTCTTTGTAGGGTCTCTGACGCCTCCTCTTGGGTGTTGCAAACGGAATGAAATTTTTTTATAATTTTATCTCCACTACCTGCAACTTCAAATGTACTTTACTTTCGAAACAACCCTTAACTCCTCTTACATCACTTTACTTTCCTCTACCTTTTCAAAGTTATTCTATGTAAAGTTTAAATATTTTATAAAGTATACTATTTAGCTAAGGCATTTTGCTGAAAATATAGCATAGTTTTGAAGTAAAAATTCATTTTTTTTTTCACTTTTTTTTTATAATCGGACTTATATTGCATAGAAAAGAATTCCATTAATTTTTTGTTCATAAAAAAAAAAAAACAAAATAAATTCACATCTTAAATGTTAGCATTAACTGGGAGAAGAGGAAAACGAAAGCAAAAAAAAAAAAAAAATTAAGAAAAAAGACAAATTGAAAAAATGCAGAGAATGATTTTGTAGCGTTGTAACATTATTACATTTCATTTCACAAATTACAATGTATTCTGTCTGTCTGTCTTTCTCTCTCTGGTTTTTCCTTTCCTTTCGAAGTTATATGAAATGAAAAAATGAAGAAGATGAAATGACGGGCCAACAGCATTAGTAATAAATAGAAGAAAAAAATTGGCAGAAACTTATCTGCTTCTAAACTTAGCACACTTTTGCTTAAAACGTATATTTAACCAAAAAAAAAAAATTAAATGAGAATGTGTAAGAAAAAGCTTTGACTTGCAAACTAAGCATATAAAAACATACATACACACCGACATATTGAAATAAAGATATATTTTGTAACATGAAACTTTTAAGCTGTAAAAATAACAAGCAAAATATTACGAAATCTATCTGCAAAAAGGCCGGAAGAGATAACCGAGTAATGGTCATAAAAAAAGAAGAAAAATTTAGTATTATGGCATATGTTAAACTATATATACAATGTATACATAGACCTACTTTTATAAAACAGTTGTTCATAACATATGTTATATGACGAACGATGCTTCATTCAAATATTATTCATCTCGTATGAAAGTATGGTAAAAAAGAAGCTGCCAGCAATAAGAATTCCAAATAATCCTTAAGAAAAATATATGAAAAACAAGTAAGAAAACTAAATTTGGCTTAGGCCAAATCTTAAATACCCTTCATATCCCCAATGGTGGGCGTGGCAAATATATATATATATTGCGCTCTCCAATGGTGTATGTAATTCGTAGCAGCTTGCAAGTCTAGTTTTCTGGTGAACATGGTTTTTTGCAAATTGTGGGCGTGTCTGTTATTCAACCATTCCCATTTTCTATACATCGAGAGATGGGATAACCATAAATATGTGCAACAATTTTCAAGTTCATAGATCATTTTTATGGCAGATATATAGATTTTTGTTGATGGTGCGCGTGGCTCTTGACCGATTTTCCCATTTTAAATATCGATGTGCGTACAAAAACTAAAAGTGCGTGTACATAATTCATCTCAATATCTCAAAATTTACGGCCATGAGAATGACGACAGACAGACGCATGGACATACGGTCACACGGACGTACGTGTTTAGATCGACGCAGTTCAGCTGATTAAGAATATATTTACATTGTGGGTTCTCTGACGCCTTCTTCCGAATGTTGCAATTGAACTGACAAACTGAGTATGCCCACATCTTATGTGGAGAGTATAAGTACCTACATAACTATTAAGAATAAATAATAAATAAAATTTCACTTCATTGTCACAATTAGAAAAGTTTTACAATTAAACTCCGAGTGCACAAAATAGTCGACTTTCACTTTTTTATTACTATCCCTACTTATACTTTATACAAATTTGTTTACTTAACCTAAATCTATAGCTCAATATATATAAAGAAGAAGAATGGTTTAAAGTTCTCAATTTCTTATAAGCAGCATAAGTGAAAAAAAAAAGAAAACTTTCGAAATATTTTCAATAAATTAAAAAGAATGATTGAAGTTTTTCTTCTCTAGAAAGTACAACAAAAAGTATCCTAGATATAATGTTCAAATATGTACAGAGCAACAAAAAGTATGCAATAAAAGAGTTTGCCAAGCAGCAAATGTATAAAAAGTATAGATTTCAAGTCCTTTTTCAATCAAAAGTCTGATCTCTCAATATTCTATTTTACATACTTTGTTTTGTTACAATTTCCATTGAAATTAAAAGTAACAAACGATGCATGGATAAGGGGCTCTAATTTGGATATTTGCTCCAAGTTTTAAAGTCAAATGTTCGATTAGTGTCTCAATTTCGAGAAATTTTAATGCACTCACTTGAAAAGGTGACAAGGGAGTCTATTATGTATTTCGAAGTGCTCACAATCTTCACATAAAATCTGCTGTCAAACTACGCAAACTTACCCAATAACCAAAAAGAAACGCTTTTACTTAATAAGTTAACTTATTCATTTTAATTAAGCATTTATCATATTTTTTCATTTTTATTCAATTATTATTAAAAAAACTTCAAAACAAGTGAACATTCTATCGTCGTCAGTATAATGGGATATCCGGTCTCCACCCTAGCCCACGTAGGGCAAATAAAAGAAACTGTTTTTGAACAGATTCTAAACTATCAATCTTATTTCTTTCATATTCTAAAACAGGCCTGACAATACTAATAAAATGGGTTTTAAATATATATGGATCATTAAATTCTTTACTCCATCTTTTTATAAAACCCAACAAAGCCATAGATTTGCCTTTGACCAATTAGATGTGACTATCAAAGTTCAATTTAGAATCTAGGAGAATACCTAAATCTATATAAGAATCCACCCGTTCAAGCATAACATCGCCTATAAAAAGATCGTTAAATAAAATTGTACGTTTAGAAAAGGACATGACTTTACATTTTTTGACATTCAGAGATAATAAATTCGTACAACATCATGATATTAGAGCATCTAGGTCGACCTGAAGATTAATAAAAGAACTTTGATTTATAACATGACAAATAATTTTCACATCATCCGCATACATCAAAATTTTTGTATATTTAATTACTTGAGGTAGATCATCAATAAATAACGTAAAAAGAAGAGGTCCAAGATGGCTACCTTGAGGAACGCCAGACTTAGGACTTATTGTTGAAGTATAAAACCGTTTGAAAACGATTATACAAATAAGACCTAAACCATTTCACTAAATTTAAAGGCAACCCCATTTTGTCCAACTTATACAATAGCAAATTGTGGTCCACTCTATCAAAAGCTTTACTAAGATCTGTATAAACAACATCCGTTTGAAAGCCAGAAGAAAAACCCTTATGAATATAATCCACCATTTCTAGAAGACTCGAAATCGTAGACTTTCCTTTCATGAAACCGTGTTGAGAAGGAGTGACAACAGAAGTTAGAGCCCTAGATAGAGAGTTACAAATTAATTTTTCAAAAAGCTAGAGCTAACACTCTAGACTAGAGGATGGAGGAATATAAGAGCATGTCACATATATGTATCTATTACCACTTCCAATACGAACTGCCAAAATTTCAATATCGTTATTTAAAGGAATATCTATGATTTTGGAGGAGAGTTGAGGATTAACAGCGATTAAAACACCCCCGCCCATACGAGTCGGTCTATCACACCTATAGACTAGATATTCATTACTAAGAAGTTCCAAGTTATTAACATCTGGTTTTAACCAAGTCTCTGCTAAACGATAATATCATACTCACAACCGACACTATTTAAGAACAGCATTTGCATCTTAGTATTCAATCCCCTGACATTTTGATAAAATAAGGCAGGAGAATCAATTAGTTTTTTTGACTATCACTAGAGGAAGGTAAAGGCGCAATATTCCTGCGGGTTCTTGGAATAAACTCTTTAACAAGAGTACCAGAAGCCCATACCATTTTGTGTACTAAATAATCAAAACATTCAAGTGGCACTTGAAGTTTAAAAGATGAAACATCCCTGGGCGAAGAAAAATTGATTTTGAATACCTTTAAATCATTTACATTAATAGAGGGGTTGCTAGAACGTATATAGTTGACGATTTGCTCAGTGGTAGTATCAGGAACAAGACAAGATATAAAAACAGTTTTGCGGGAGGAATAAAGCCATTTCAAGATGATTAAGTTTGTTGAAAGCAGAGTTAACCTCTTCGAATTCATTAGCTGAATTCTGAAAACACTTACTTATGTTAGAGAAGCATTCCTTTGTGTGATGAAACAATTTATAAAAGTCAGTATCCATTTTTCTGCAATCCATACAAGACCAACGCAAACCTTTAGATTCATCAGTTAAAACATCAAAAACCCGACCCGAAAAACCTGCACACTTAAGATGCATATATTTGTCACACCATGAACAAGCAAGAAATAGTTCATCATGATATCGCCTAAAGTTATGCTACTAAAAAACAAAAACAAAAACAAAATTGGTTGAGATTAAAACAACAACAAGCAAAGAACACAGTGAATAATAGCAAATTACCCACAATTGCTATACAACAATAACAATTAAAATAAACGTATGGGACTAAGAGCTAAGTACCGTAAAGTATGAAAAAACAAAGACCTATCGAAACGAATTCAATAACACAATTATCACGAAAATCGCAAAAAAAAAAAATGCACAGCAGCAGACAAATTAATAACAAAATCAAGCAACCCAAGCAATATTTAAATCAACATCAATGAACAGAGGGAAAAAACAAAAAAAAATGCAACCATTTGTGAATCATAACAACAAACCCACAGAAGAGGTTGTTGGCAGACAATTCACCAAAATTAAGCAAGCAAAAATATACAAGCATCACAGCGTCTGCACAATTTAGTAGAGAAAAATTCACTGATTATTTATATCTGAATTCAAAAATTTATAAGATGAGAGCGACTAAATTAATTAAGCATCCCGTACAATAATAATTAAGCGCGCAGGAAAGTAATACCGGTCACGAGAGCGCTGCCAGACTTTATTAAAACAAAATAAGAAATTCAAAACTCTTAAGTCATTATTAACACCACGACGACCGGCAATTTTCGTGAAAAATGAACTCGTGGGGCCGGGAATTTTACTGCTTTTATTTGTCGTAAAAAATAGCACATAACATGTACACTATAAATGCTTAAAAAAATATTTCAAGATATATTTTTGTATCCAGAAAATTATTAGAAAAACGTTTGCAAAAAATGTATACGTCCTTGTTGTAAAAGGGTCACGAATATGCGGACAGATGGACATTCCTACATATTAGTCAATAATACTTTACAGTAAATTGTAAGTTGTCTTTTTGCTATTGTAACAATCCCATTGAATCGTTTGCTTTTGATTGTGGCGTGAATGAATTCCAAGAATGAAGATATATGCGTATGGACAGTAGACTTTGTTTTTAGTGCGATTTGATTGATTTGATTAATTTTATATATATTATGTCTTTCGATGATTATAAGACGAGTATATTCGTCACAGCTGACTAAAGTTTTGCCATGAGTTAAATTAATTTTTATTTAATTTTTTCTAAATATTTTCTTAACATTATGTAAATTTTGCCTGAAAACACACATTAGTGAGGAAGAATATCATTTCCGATCATTTCAACCAAGTTACATAATAGATATTCTGAATAATAAAACGTTTACATTCGCTTGAATATTTAAACTTTGTTTCACAACTCGGATTAATAAATAAGTTTAGTTTAGTTGAAGAAAATAGCAGGAAATATCCAATAATTATCTTATATGAACAAAAATCATCCGATTTTAATTAAAGTTTTTTTAGGTTTATTCAATTTTTCATACCCATCATCCTAATGATTATAGCGGTATATTGTTTCATGTTCAAATGTTTGTAAGTGCCAGAATCGGGCACTCGCAAACTTATGTACATTCTTAAATATAAAAGTCAATTTAGCCCGTTTGTCCGTCCGTGCGTACGTGCGAATTTGTACACATTTTTGTTGGAAGTCTTACAGTCTCAAAAATTCAGATATCGCTCTGAATCTTGGTACATGAAATCTTCGAGGTTTTCTACGGTTCCATATTGCAATTGGATAAAAACGGTCGAACCCGCAATGACGTTCTAAATCTTGCACCCGAAACATTCACTACTCTCACAGTCGCAAATTTGGAGATAACGAACTGGAAGTTGGTACACATATTTATGGTTTTAAAAATGGGCAAAATCGGTCAACGGACTGGCCCATAACTTTAAAAAGTTCAACGTGCTGAACTCGCCTATTTATTTCGATTCCAGTATATGAAATTCCGATTTAAAAGAAAAGCGAAATTAGCACTTTATTTACACATTCTAACGGTACATGTATAATATAAATTGGAAGATACATTAACTACGGCGAGTCAAATAGTCCATTTTAAACTTTTTGTCCGAATTCCTTGTAAATGACTTTAGCACGTCGCCATTTGGCTTTACTACTTTTATTAAAACTTGCATCGATTGTATTTTTCTTGTTAATTTTTTTACCAAGAAATATATGTAATCAGCCCTAACTACCGCAACGGTTCAAGTGACCCGTTATACATAAAGTGTCGGTAGGTTTAGTGTCGCCTGGCCTGATTTATATGAACAATTAACACTTTTATGTGCAAATTTGTTTTTGTCCAAATTTGCGGACTTTCTTTAAAAATTTCACATTAATCCCGAACTAGTGAACTGAAAGTTCACATTAGTACCCTGAGGGTTTTGACTCCTACTTGAAAGTCATTTTCGAATTACTGCTGCAGACCTGACATTTGCTTTAAATCATTCCTTTATGTCCCGGTGTCTTGGTATTGAAAATGGGTTACATCGGTCCAAGGACCTACCTACAATTTTACAAAACATTAAAGCCAGCTATCTAAAAAATTTAGCTCAGAAATGAAATCTCTTACAAATAACATTTATCTCCTGAAGTATTTTTCAGTTTTCTTTTTCAGATATGTATTAAAGCCGCCTTAGCACAAGGGCAGCAACAATAATTTCTAAAATATAATTTTAAACTTAAATAGCTTTTGCTGGTTGATTGCAGGTGAAATTTTTGTATAAAAAAAATCTCATTACCATTAACAAGAGGATTTGGATGCAATCACAATATATCCGTTTTTAGATAATAATGAACTCCAGCCTCGCTCCTCGCTGCTGCTTGTTGCGATGTTATCAATTTCAAGATTAATTGATTTCATTTCATGTTTGTACAATAAATGCACGAAACGTTTCATTATTAATTATTAATTTCGATTATTTTTATATACACTGAGACAAAATCAAAATAAATAAAATATTTCCTTTCTACAGCTCGTTACAGCACTTATACTGCATTTGTATTTTATTATATGCTGTTGTATACGATATTACATTGTAACACGCGTCCATTGGCAATACGTGCCGACTGGGTTTTGATAAAGAAAATTAAAGCCAGGTTGGCGCTGCAGGAATTCCTACACACTTTTCATTTCTTGTGATTTTTTTTCTTTTCATATTTATAAATTTATTTTTTTTATACGTATAAAAAAGCAAATCCTTGGATGTGACTTTTTTTTTAATTTTTATATTTATATATTTTTTTCCTTCTTTCTTTCTTATCTGTACACTGAAAATTTTGTGTAACACTTTGCGCGCGTTTTCTATGGGCGTTATTATCCTTTACAACCTGGCGAATCCCGAAATTGTACTAACTTGTCCCAAAACTTAGCTATAGGACGAAGGCTGCTGATACATTGTAGGTAACTATTCATCATCATTATTATCATCACGCAGTCATCGTAAATGGTCTCGTTCTACATCTACTCAACTATGTAAAACTACGAGAGAGAGAGAGTGTGGTGAGTATTTATTTTTTAATAAAGATAAGAAAATCCATGAAGAGAGTATACATTGAGAGAGCAGGTTTAATGAAGAGATGTAACAATTGTAAGAGAGAATTTAATGTTGCTTAAATTAAGAAAAGAGCAAAGTTAACATTTTGGGACTAACTGTACAATTACATAACTGTAACGAATAACACTTTAACATAACATAACCTTTGTTTAAAGCCTTTAAATCAGTTATCTTTTTAAATTTCAGGTGAAGTGTAGCTCTATTCTCTATTCTTAATTCGAGTCAGTTATCTAGCTTAAGGTTGGAATGAGCGATTGCTCACTTTAAAGGTGAGTAAAAACCTAGGCAGTGGAGGACAACCAACCAAGAGGCGTATGTCACAAATCATTTAAATCTACATATCTGTGATTCTGTTAGTGAAGCCAGACCATCCAGTATCCTGGTGCCGTTTCCTCATCTAACTAAGTCTAACTTAACCAAACCGAACCAATCGTAGACAATTATACATATTTATTTTACATTGACCACAAACTTTTTTTTAAAGAGAACCCATTTGAAATTAATCAAATTAAATAAAATTTCTAACATATTTCTATAAGAGAATATCACAGTAATCACGTAGAGAAAGAGAGATAGGGAGAGTGCGTGTGTGTATTTTTAATTATTAGGAAGAGACTTTCATTACCTTTTTCACCACTTAATCATTCTCTTTTTCTGTTACATATAGTATAGAACAAACTGTTAATGAAACTGTACAAAGACAAAAGCAAATTACCTAATAATGATGTTCAATCTAAATAGAGACATACAATATGTTTATACATATAACTGCACTATACAAACTAAGCTGCCTATGGCACCGCAGCGGTGGCAATAGACAGCAAATAACATTCACGTGTTGTATGGTTAACTGTAGACAAAATATTTTTATTAACTTTGACCAACAACAGTTATATCTCGTACAGCAACGGGTAATGATTAGCGCGAGAAAAATCATTTTTTTTAATCGAAAAAAAAAACAATTTTTACGTAAATTTTTAGCGGTAAAAATGGTAAAAAAATTAAATTAAAAAAAATTAAGAACAATAAAAATTTTCTATATAAAAAAGGAAACGAAAAATTATAAAATAACTAAAAAAAATTTCTTTATATATTAAATATTATAAAATAGAAGAAAATTATGATCGAAAATGGGAAAAATAATAGGAGACAATATTAAAAAAAACACTATTACAAAAAACAAATATATATAAAACATATATTTAAAAAATTTTAAAAGAAAAATTAAAAAAATTAATAACTAAAAAAAATAAAAAATCTTCAAAAAAAATTTTACGACTTTTTTTCTAAAAAAATTTTAGTTTTACAAGAACAAAAAATTTATTGAAAAAATTATATAATAGTAAATATGTATGAAGCAAAAAAGTGAAAATGATATAGTTGGTCAAGCTCGACCATTTAATGCCCTAGCTCCTTAAGTTATGCTACAATTTGTAAATGCGAGGCAGTATCATATAACTTACTTTGTGAAATGTCATTATAAGGAAAGTGGTTTTAAAAATGGTCTAATCGGATCCAAATTCGGCCCAATCAATTATAGAAATGGTCCGATTCGATACATTTTCCATAGCGTTCCTCTTTGGGCCAATATATGTCCTTGTAGGAAATTTCATCAAAATATCTTTAAAAATGGAACTTGTACCTTAAGCACAAGTTTACATGGACAGACGGACACTGTTAAATCATTTCAGATATGGATTCTGAATCACTCGGTATAATTAAAGGTGGGTGTGGCATTTGCCGATTAGGAGTTATATCTTGTAGAAAAATTTACGTGGACATACAGACGGATATGGTAAAACCGATTCAGAAAGTGATTCTGTGCCGGGTATTTAAGTAAGTATTATGAGGAATTAAAAAAACTCCACCATTTTTAAGAAAGATCACCTCTATGGTGCCTAGAGTACTTTATACTAAAAATATAGTTTCCGCTAGGCGACGTAAGTACGAATTTTTTGTTTTATAACAATTTTGATATTAGAACCTTTCCGCCTAACAACTAATAAATCGTCTATCGTCTATAAATTAAATTTAAACATTATATATATAATTGAGATTAAATTTTAAATTAAATCCCTTGAATTAAAGTCAATTACAATAAATGTGGAAACTGTAGTCACCTCAAGCAACCAATTAAAAAATGTCAAAAAAATTTAATTCATTAGAAAAGTGAATAATTTTAAAACGTTAAGAAACCCTATGCAACGCATTAGTCAATAAATGAACGCCCAAAGGTATGTTGTAATATTTTTTTAAAATAATTTCTTACGATAACAATAATTGATGTTTTTCATAAGAGTTTTGATATTAAAAGTTTTTTTTATGTTTTTGAAAAGAAAAAAAACTTTATTACCATAAAGAAATCTGTCACAATTATAAAATGCATAATAATGTAAATTTTTGTTGTTGTTCTTTTCTTTTTTTTTATTCTCTCATTGCAGCTGTAAAAAACGGCAGAATTTCACACCAAAACTTTTTATAAACTATAATGGTTTGTTAACTAGTTGTGTGTGTGTGTGTTTGTGGGTGTGTAGCTGAGTGGTTGACTCATTGGTTACGTCAAGTCTTCCCTCCCTCCACCCTACCCCCTTGTCAACATCATCAGTTGCGTGGTAGATGACACAACAAAATAGCGAAATAAGCAGAAAAACTTTATTAAAAATCAACAACAACAATAATAATAATAATAATAAAGAGAATTATATAACGATCCCAAAAACAAACCACTAAAAACAAATTTCTTTAACTGGCAGCAGCAAGCAGCATATAACATAAGACCCGCACCAGCAATGAATGAACAAACCGCACTTCAACCAGCGTGAGAATAAATGCATCAACGAATAACTAGCTGCTGTCTAGCTGCTCATGAGTAGCACAGAGTAGAGTGGAGCGCCATGCAAATGGAGCGATTTTACAAGTAACAAAATGAAAAATAGAATAAAAAAAGGGAAAATTTAATGTTTTGTGGCCAATAAGGAGACCATTGTAAAGACCCAAATACCAAAAGTACAGAGAAATTCAACCACAACTACAACGTCACAAACAAAAAACAATAGACACTTGCTCAAAATTATAACAATTTTATGCAAAGTTAAAGTCAAAGCGGATTCTAGTATAAACGGTATAGTCTCGGGAGAGCACTATTTGCATTATGCAGCAGTCAGTGAGATTTTTTTATGAAAAATGAGTAAACAAATGAAGTTTTGATATTGAGAAGCAACTGGAACAACTGTTCGGAACACACTACACACTACATAGTACGCGCTAAAGGAAGGGGTGAGGAAGCCAAAATGAAGAGGAGAAGAAACACAAAAAAAACTTAAGTAAGTAAATTTTTTTCTATGTAAAATTCCTATAATTTATAAAAAAAGTTTTTGAAAAGCTCAAAAGTTTATGGGGAATAATTTATTTATGCAAAATCAAAGAAATTATAATCAAAGTGAATAAAATAAGAAAACACTTGAAAAATTGTTGGGAAAAAAGGTTGCGTAGCTTTTTTCCACAACAACGAGCAAGAAAGATTCAATATATTCAAATGAGGACGCATCTGCGATACGCTGCATCTGCACGTAACAGGTTAACAGTGGGCGTGTCATGCATGCAAAAGAGCTATTTTCTTAAAGACTATTCCAGTATGTGTGGGGTTGTCGCGCTAAAGCAGAGTTTGCGGGCCTGTATGTTACACCATAACGGCTCCTTTTCTTTGTGATTTTTGAAACCCATTATAGCTTAATTGCTTTGTTCGTTATTTGTACGCTTTACAAAAACTTTAATTTGCTTTTTATTTTGGCTAAACTTATGATCCATCTTCAGATCCATAAACAAATAGTGGGCGTGGCTAGTGCCTGTTTACGCCGTCTAATACTATATGTATCATGGTGCCGTCTCACAAGGCAAAGTCTGTTCCATATAAAGTTTTTAATAAATTGTGGGCGTGCCCATTTTTAACGCCTCCATTATAAACAATTTTACCAAACTTCAATAATATAGTTAGATTTCTGTGATATGGTTTTTGTCGATTATAGGCATGGCATTTGACCTTTTTCGCCCCTTTTATTTACAAACAAATCAAGTACTTAAGTACTGAAAAGTCTATGCAAACTCTTGGTACCACGTTACTGTCTCCACCACTTTATTATCTCATCTTCTAATGTTTTCGTGATTTGTTCTCTTCATTATTTGTTAATACAATTATTCTACCACCTTAAAGTGTCTGTTCTGCTTTTGTTGTTTGGTGTTTCAATTTTCTGCATGCACTTTACTTTGCAAGGCATTGAGAGGAGGGCGAGGGGGGGGGGGGGGGGAGGGTATAATGAAAAGAAGAAGAAGAAGCACAAAAATTAATTAATAACATAAACGTTACCGTTCGTCATCTAGAAGAAACAAACAAAAAATAACACGTTGGTTAGCGGTGGCGTGCACGTTTAAAGCATACCGTCGGTTAGACGATGGTAATCTATTCCCCTGGTGGCGTCTTTTCAACTATAAAATGCCAAAAAAAAAAAAAAAAATAGCTAGCAGCAGCAACAACAATAATAATAACCAACAAAAATAAAAACAAAAATAACAATAATAACGCGCACAGAATTTTCATTTCCTTAAAACCGCGTAAAACGCAAATATGCACCAACACTGAAGCGTATGTCTGTGTCTATGTATGTGTGTGTGTGTGTTAGAAAACCAAGCAAACGTTTTTAATAATATTTCCCACAGGCTTTTTTATACGCTGATAAATTTATTATTATGATGTCAGTTAACAGCATAAACAACTAGGCAGCAGCAACTGCAATAATAACAATAACAAGACAGACTACCAATACATGTTCATGTTAATGGATAGACTGCTGTTTGTTTATTTAGTTTTCTATGCACAAACTTAACGCAATTTACTCACAGTCACACGTACAAGTGCCCCTACACCTCCGTCCACACACACACACGCACTGGTTCAATTTGGGGAAATTTGTTTTTGTATTTGTCTAAACTATGTACAACAGTGAACAATTAAGGTGTCCTGGCATCTGCTAAATACTACCTTTAACATGACGCCTGTCTACTGCTACTACTCGCATTCGCTGTTATTGCTACGTTGTATATACATATACATATATATATATATATATATGTGTGTGTTGGGAGCACATATTTTTAGGCATTAAGGTGGCTTCAAACACCCTACAAAGTATATTTATTTTTATCAACACCAAAATCTGAGTCGATCTACACGTGTCCGTCCGTATACGCGTCTGGATTTGGTACATTGGTCATGAATTTTGAGATTTTTAACTGAAAATTTTGTACAAACATTTTGAGGGTCTGTACCTAGGTTACTAGGTAGGCCAAGTGACACGCCTACAATCCAACAAAATCTCCATATTTGTAACAAAAATCAACCGTTGAAGTTGAAATTCAATTCGATTATATTTATAATGTGAGCGGTGTTGGCTAACGGACACGCCCATAATTTACAAAAACCTTATTTGGTGACGTATTCGACTTTTTAATTGATAAAGTAATACGGCCATGGTTTCTGTGTCAATGTGAAGGGCGTTTAAGTTTTGGTCAAAGTGAAATTTAGTTTTTAGTCTCTCTTGTGAATGTTGCTCTGGATGTCATTGCCAACTATAGTGTCCCAAACCACAGTGTAGGCAATATTTTACATAAATAGGCGGACATTTTTGTTGTTGTTGTTGTTGTTGTCACTTTTTAATATTTTTATGTGGTTTCATGGCTCATGTATAAAAATGTTCTCCTTTGAGCAGCTTTTAAACTCTAGAGATTGAAAATGACACGTGGAGTGACTTGGACAGCAACAGTCTACAATTCTGAATCGATGTATTTGTCATTCGCACTTTCGCTACATCTCGCTCTTTATGTTATCTTCTGAAAAAGTTTAATAAGTAGCTTCAGCAGCAGCTTATATCGACGCGCTCGTTTGACTTTTAAGAGAAAATTTTACTTGACACCTGTTTGGTCTAAAACATCCGTTTTCTAAAATTTTATTATTCTTTTTTTGATGATATTTGGGGCCCTCTTACTTTTTTCGCTCCTTGTCTGTTATTAAACGAAATAAAAGGTTTAAATACTGTCGAGAAAAAAGTTAATCGTTTAATAGTATTTGTAACTACTAAAGACGCTTGCAACAACCAAATGGCATTTTATCAATTGCTATCTAAATGTACTGCACAGCACCGTATGAACGAACATACACCCGTATAAAAAAATCAAACTTTTACACTCAATTGCTTTAAGTATTATACGGGTAATGGGGAACTTTGTAACCTCCCTCACTCCCTCTCTCTCTCACACACCCCATTCAATTTAAGAGACAATTTCTATCCCTTTTCTTTAAGTTTTTGATGCAGAACAGCAGCAGCAGCACAAAACTTTACAATTCCGTTTAAAAACATCCAGACTATTGATATAAATGGTTCTTCAGATGGTATATGATGCTGGCTGGCTGGTTGGTTGGTTGGTTTGTTAGTTAGCTGTATATTGACAGTTAATTTTTTTTTTATTTGTAACGGAATTCGTTTTCTTTTCTTAACTCTCTTGAATCAAGTATTCATACCAAAATAAGTAAAAATGCTTTAGCCGGTCAAGACTGATCACTGACCACTTAATACCCTACACCACTTAGTTCCAAAAATTCATTTAATTGTAGCAATATACGCGAGGCCTACCAGGAATGGTCATTTCATGAAAAATCGAGTTAAAAGGTTCCACAAATTCGATCGGGTCCAAACTTGGCATAATCAATTATTAAGCTTTTTTTTTTAATAGAACCTTATAGGGGGAGAGGTTCTAAAAATGGTTCAATTCGACCTATTTGCAATAGGATTCCTCTTTGAGCAAATACAGGTCCTTGTACCGAATTTCATTGAAATATCTTAAAAAAAAGGCGTCTTGTAGCTTAAACACAAAATTACACGGACCGTCGGACATTGTTAAAACGATTCAGATTTTGATTGTGATCGTTGGAAAAAGGTGGTTGTGCCGTTAGCCGTTCAAAATTGTATGTGCCCTTTGCCCCAGTGCACATTGGTACAGGATATAAATAGAAAAAACAACTGCCAACGTTCGTAATAAACTTTTCAAAGCTATTAACTGTGAAAGAAATATGTTTTCTTTATCTTCACATCAATGTTGGTTGTTATAGTTTTATGTAGACAGTACCTACGACTGGACAACTCTATGACAGCTAATTTTCAAGAACGACAAATTGTTGAAAAGAATTATAAAGATTTATAACTAACTGGCATTACAGGGTCAGTATACCCTACCTACACCACACCAAAGAATAAGAAATGAAGGCATGTTTTGGCCACATATTTGTTACTAGCAAACAGCACATATAACATCACTGATCGCAGCAGCATCAAAATATGAATTTCATACATCTGTACATCTGGAAATTTTGAACACACTGCGTCGTATCTAGCAGAGAGTCTGAGTATGAAATCTGAAGCTACGACCACGTCTAGGTACGTTAGTGCTAGCGCCAGTTAGCTTGCGTCACTGTGTGTCACCTCTCTCTAAGTCTTTAAAAAAAAAAAACTTAAATCATACGAATTTTTATAAAGATAGCCATAGATGCACGGTGACACTTAGCAAGAGCAAAGAATTGCGCGACACAGCGACTCCACCACAAGTCCACTTATCCATTCTACAGAACTGCATTCCCTTCGCAAGGCTCTCTGCCCTGGCTGAACTTACTAATAATAGCTTCAGTTTGATAGAACGATAATGTTGGAAATTTATGGTAAAAGCAAGCAACAGCACTCAATTGAGATATTTGATGAAATAAAAGAATATTTCTGTCCAAGAGGATAAAGTTACAATTTTGTTTGTAATTTAAGATTACAATTTCTTTATATACGCTCTCGCATAGATTCAATTACATGTACAAGTATATTTATATAATAAATTTTGAGGGTACGTGTGTGTTGAAATGAAACCAAATAAAAACGAAGAAGAAGAAGAAGACTTTTGTAGGGGTTTACTTATTTGTTGCTATAAATGATGCGTTTGGTGCAGCTCGCCCCCCTTTCACTCTCTTTCACGCTTGCAATCATTTTTAAATTTGTTAGTGTTGTTGTTGTTTGAATATGTTGTAGTTTGGTTTGTTTTTGTTCAATTTCTTGTGGTGTTCACATGTAACAAAACGTTGTGGTAGTGATGGACTACAACACACACACACACACACATACTCACACACACATCATATCATAGGGCAACATAGTTGTATACTAACCAACTCATTCAATCCATCCATCCCAACCATCCATACACGTACGCACGTAAAGAGATAATAAATCAACAAACCCACAGATTTACGTGAGTAAGTTTTCTTTTGGTGTTTGTGCCTGCATACATATGTATATATATATATGTGTGTGTGTGTGTTTGTGTGTGGATAAGTGTACCCGTATACATTTTAAGACATAGTAGCATTATTCGTATGTGGGTTTATGCATATGTGTGCGAGTGGTCAATTGTCAATTGAATAAAATTTGTGGTAAAGTTGGTAGCAAGTTTTACTGTTCTGTTCAATTCTGTTTGGTTCTGTTTCTTGCTTGATTATATTGCTGCAGTTTTTTTTATTTACAACGTTGTTGTTTTTTTTGTCCTTTTTCGCTTAAGTTACACACACACCCGTATCTATAGCCATGAATTATATGAATTGAAAAAATGTCGGAGTCGAAGTGAAAGAAAACTGAACTGGCAACAAATGTGTGTGGACACGCATAAGTAATGAATATTAAAGGCAGCCATCTCTCTACACATTATGTGTTCTTACATATGTGTAAATTGTCCCACTTTCTGCAGCTTCTATGGTACAGAATATATTAAATTTAAGCGCTTGTTTGCAACATGTGCACAGAGAGCTCTCCATCGATTTAGAAACATTTTTTAAATTATTTTAAACATGTCCACCTATGCGTCCATAAATTGTGCATTTAAACTAAACCGTTCAGTCTTTCCATTAAATACTTTTTAAGTCTGTGTCTTGATAAGTAAATAAAATTTACTAAAAATGGATCGAATGAATGACTTTCTTAATAATTAGGAAGAGAAAAACTTTCTGAACTGATCCTAAATAAGTCTTAAATCGATCTTACGCGATCCCAAATGGTTAAAGGAAGAGATGAGAACTCTTTAAATCGATCTTAGTGAAACTTGAATCCATCCCAAACGATCCTAATTCGTATCTTTAAGTAGCTGAAGAGAACCTAATTTTTATTATACGAAACAATTCAAGAACATTTTTTATATTGATCCTAAACGATCTTAAAACGATCCTAAATTATACAAATCGATGAAGAAACACCTTTTCAATCGATTCCAAATCGTACTTAAATCGATCCCAAACAATCTTGAGTGGAATCATTTCTAAAAACATATTAAATAAACCCTAATCGTTCCTAAATAATTAAAGAGAGTCATAACTTTTCTTATACTCTAATCGGTTCAGAATCAGAATCATTTTCCAAATTGTTTTAGCAATCCTTTACCATTCGTCGCTATGTCTGTCTGTTGTTTAATTTTATTTAAATGAAAGCTCAATCATAACTTGACAGCGGTATGGTAGAGTATGAAAAGGTCGTTTTTGATCTATTAAAAAATAAAATATTTAATACAATCTTTAACAATCCTTGTGCTCTACTATTCAACTCCGTCATACATCTTTTAACACTAAGATGAGACCAACATTTTATGCTGGCCGCCATTACAGAGTAAAAGTTTCAAAGGAAGCAAGAAAAAGGATAGACAGACAGACGGGGAGGGGTGGAAGAGAGCATTGAGATAAAGAAATTAGCAAAATTTAACCAACTCCAAATTTGTCTTTTGTGTGCCCAAAAAAAAAAAAATGAAAATAAATAAAAACTAAAAACGAAACGAAAACTATAATTGGATGTTATTCCAATAAGATGGACAACTGAGAACTGAGATCTGAGACGAGACGAACTGAACTGAGCTGAGACGAGTTGGGTTGAGTTGAGTTGAAGCTTGTAATTGTAATTGGAGTGTATTTGTATGGGTGAGAAGATTCAAAAACATAATAAAATGAAAACAATAAAAAAAATTCTTACTTACGTTCCTAGTTCATGAATACGACTTAAATTACACAAATATAAAAAAAAGGAAGAATGCAATTCTCTTCCTCCCTCCCTCTCTCTATTAACTCCTCGGGAAACCAATCTTTTCTATATAATTGCATTATAAACTCGAACAAAGTTAATTTTGCCTTAAGAAACCCAGACGTTATACGTTGTTAAGCAAATGATACGCGTTTCATCTCTCTCTACCAAACGAAACCAATAAGTGACTACACCACGAGCATGCATTATAATCATGTAAACACCATTAACACTCATTACTCCAAAACGAAAAGAAAAAAAGGGAAAAATACAAAAGAGTAACATGAACAAAGAAAGAAAGAAAATGGAGATGACACAGAGTCATCAATGTTTCACAAATGCTTACAAAGAAATAAAATCTCTAACAAAAACCAGCATAAAAGCTATAATTGGCTTCACAGCGAACTCCGTAGTACCGTCCACCCAGACTGAGGGGGTAGTGACATGTAAACAATTACGCCCCCCTTTAGCCACTTTTCCTCTCTCTATGTACAAAATTATATTTCTCCTTAAAAAAAAAAAAGTGATATTTATAAATGAAAAAAGTGGGCGTGTCCATTACTCGATACCGTCCCCTTGCAGCGCGTATAAAATTAACAATATCTCAACTTTATAATTGTAGTTTGGAGATCATCAGAAGTTTGTAGATATTGTGGGCGTGTCCATTACTCGATACCGTCCCCTTGCAGCGCGTATAAAATTAACAATATCTCAACTTTATAATTGTAGTTTGGAGACCATCAGAAGTTTGTATATATTGTGGGCGTGGCTTTTAGAGCACATTCACATAGCGCTATAAGAATCTGTACCAAATTTTCAACAATATTGTCCTCACCAGACAAACCATTTACAAAATTCGATATATATGAAATTATGGGCGTGTCTATTATTTGATACCGCCCACTTGACATGTAAATAAAATAAAGAAAATGTCGACTATATTTTTTGTTGCGTTAGTTTTTTTTTTTTTTTTAAATTGTGGTCGCGGCTTTTTTCGTCCGTATTTCGTCCGGATTCGTGTGTTTCCAAAGCATTCTTCTGGTGATTGCAAATGAAATGACAAACTTATTATAGCACCCAGTACATGGTAAAGTGAACAAAATAGACAAATTATGTATGAAAGTGCCAAGTGTGGCGGTACACTGTGTACAATACAATATAGAGCCATCCTCTACATTTGTATGGAAAAGAAATCAATGTATACTTGCATGTGAGTGTTATACAAACACAAAATGCAACAACGGTAGTAAAATTTCGTATCATTTAACATCTTTTTTTTAGAAAATTTCATTTCACTACTCATCACATAATGAATGAATGAATGAGTGAATGAGAGAGAGGAGTGAATAACACTCCTAACTAACAGATAATGATGAAAAAGTCTGGCTGCCTAATTGCATGGATTGCTATTAAATATTGTATATATATATATATATATGAAACACATATTTACGTATACAATTTTTGGGCCCACAGTTGAAATTAATATGAATGCAGCAAAAGGAGTGTCTGTCGGTCTGTCGGTCTGTTAACTTGAATGTAGACTGAATGTAATAAATTGAAAAAATGCTTTATGCATATGCGAGTATGTGTGAAACGAAAATAAAATAACAACCACAACAACCACAAAACATATAGAGGGAGAGAAAATGAATTTATGCATTTTTTTTTCAACTTAACACAAAATTGTATAAATGTTTGTATAAATTATAAACAGAAGATGAAGAAGTTTATAGCATTAGGATGACTCTGCTATAATCTGCTTAAAATAATTTCTGATAGGGAGAGGCAGAGAGATAATAAACACGACAAAGAGGCCCAATTATTATCATTTATGGTCATTCTGTGCTTTATAATGCATTTTTTTTTACCTTCCACATAAGATGGCGGGTGTACCAAGTTTGTTATTTTGTTCATTTGCAAACAGCCAGCAGGAGGCTTTTGAGAGAATGTTTGATTATATAAAAAAATTATTTCTCTATTATACATATTATACGGGGAATGGACATAATAATATGAACGCCTCACAATATTTATTTATTCGTGTGGGGCCACCTTTTGCTTTTAGAACGGGTGCAATGCTTCGCGGAATGGATTCGTAGAGTGTCTGAATAGTGCTGTTGTCATTTTTGCCGTTGTCTGGCCAAAATTCTTTCTAATGTTTGCCGGTCTCTGTTTTTCCTCAATTCCTTCAAGTTAATATTTTAAAAATTTCTACCCTTGTGGTGTCACTTTCGTAGATTATTAGTTTGGTTTTTACGTGATTTTCAAAAAAAAAATTCCTTTTTTAAAAAACCTTAACAGCTTGCAAAATGAAGTCTAAATAAAATCTATTGTAGTTACAAACTCGTGTTAATTTATAGTTTTTTAAATGACTTTTTTAAAAGTACAGGTAACATTTTATCAACTGGTCTAATTTCTATAATACCGAATTTTTGTTTTATTTATTTTTTATTTTTATATTTTTATATTAAAATTATTGTTTTAGAACTTGTCGATTAGAAAAACAGGTCGAATTTTTAACAAAGTAAAAAGAGTAAATTCAGCTTAGGCTAAATCTTAAATACCGTAAACATCTACAATAGTAGGCATGCCAAATATATGATTACGCCCTCGAATAGTGTATATGTTACGTATCAGCTTGCAGGTCTGGTTTTACGTTATGTATGATTTTTTTATAAATTGTGGGCTTGTATATTATCCGACCACGCCCATTTTTGGCACATGATATGATGGGATAACTATAGATACGTACACCAAATATCATATTCATAGGTCAATTTTTATGGCAGATATATAGATTATTGTCGATTGTGGGCGTGGTTCTTAATTGAATTTGCCCATTTTAAATAGAGATCTGCGTGCAAAAACGAAAAGTATCACAAATATTTATCTTGATATTTATGTATTTGATTTTTTTTTTTATACCCTACACATAAGATGTATATGTACTAAGTTTATCATTATATTTGCAACACTCAAAATGAGGCGTCAGAGACCCCACAAAGTTTATATATTTTTGATCAGCATCAATAACTGAGTTGATCTAGATATGAACGTCCGTGCGTTGTTGACATTCTGACGGTCGTAAATTTTATTCTGAATTTTTTTATAGAAACGTCTGGTTTCTGCACGCAGATCGCTGTTTAAATTGTACAAAGTTGGTCAAAAGTCCACGTCCACTATTTCCAAAAAAAATTTTTATTTACCACAAAAATTTTAAAATATATATAAAATGAATTTTGGTATAATTTTCGCAGTTACCGATGTGCCAAAAATTGGCTGAGTTGGATAACAGACGCGATTACCACAATTACCATTTTGTTAATCGTACTCAGCATTGCAGGTTGATACGAAATGCATGCACTATTAGAATGTATGATGTGCCACGCGTACAAGCCGTATGTTAAAGTGGAGGTTAGGTAAGATTTGGTCCAAGTCGAATTCAATTTTCTTACATGTCCTAGCATACATTGCAAGTCACAATACTTGAACGATTGTTAAGCTTTTCCCATCGACTACTTTTCGTTTATCTTCAAAACTATTTCGTTTACGACACTTTAATGAAGTTTTCATTTTCCGCAACAAAAAATTTACGATTCAATTTGTTATGTAAACAAAATTTTATTTAGGAACGGTAAATAAGAATTATTCTGTATATAAATTAATTCATATAAATAATTGAAGGGTAAGTGCAAGCAGCTGCAGATGCTGATACTGATGCGTATGTCTGTGCAAGTGCATACCGTATAATTTCTTACTAAATTTATGCTTAAATGAGTGCAAACAAAAATCAGAAAATCCATTAATTTATGATTAAAATATTTGCTAAACGGTGTGGTTGCAAACGAATGGAGAGGGGGAGACAGACCAACAGAACAGAAAATCTGATTTTTACTGTTTATAGAAATTTATTAATCAGAAATGTGAAATTTATAAAATTAAATATTTAAGTTTATAATCTTATTAGAACATTGTATGTGTATGAACAAATTTAAAGAATTTAAAGAAAGTTGCATCAAAGTTTGATAAATTAATGAATTTGAATGAATTTCGTACGCGCTATGAAAAATATGTACTTTCTAATAAATATTTGAATAATAATATTCATTATTATATATAAAGAAATTGTAGGAGATGCAAATGTTACATCAATTCGCAGATGCTTAGCTTAGTGTAACGGTGCAATACAATCTATAAGGTTTCGGTATCAAATGAGATGCCTTAACAGAACATCTCCTGAGTGATTGGTTGTATAAATAAAACAAGTTAGAAAACTATATGGCTTAGGCCAAATCTTCAATACCTTCTACATACACAACGATGGGCGTGGCAAATATATATACATTACGCCCTCTAATAGTGCATGTATTACGTATCAGCTTGCAAGTCCAGTTTTATAGTGATTATGATTTTTTGTAAATTGTGGGCGTTTTTGTTATCCGATCATGCCCATTTTTGTCACATCGATGGATGCGCTAACCATAAATAAGTACACCAAATTTCAAGTTCATAGGTCAATTTTTGTGGCAGATGTAAAGGTTGTTGTTGATTGTGGGCGTGTCTATCAACCAACCATGCCCATTTTTGGCACATAGATGGCTAGAATAATTATAAACATAAATTTCGAGTTTATAGCTTAATTTTTGTGGCAGATATATAGATTTTTGTCGATTGTGGGCGTGGCTCTTGACCGATTTTTCCCGTTGTAAATAGAGATCTGCGTGCAGAAACTAATGAAACAAAATTTTAGCTCAATATTTTAAAATTTACTCCCGTGATAATTTCAACAACAAGCAGACACACGGACATACATGTCTAGATCGACTCAGTTGTGGATGCTGCTCAAGAATATATATACTTTGCAGGGTCTCCGACGTCTCCTTCTGGTTGTTGCAAACGGAATCACAAACTTAGTATACCCCCAATCTTATGTGGAGGGAATAAAAATCTCATAAAATCTTGCAACTCTTTTTTTTCCTTTTTTTTTTTTTTAGTAAAATATCATTTTTTTGTTTTGTTTATTCTTTTATTTTTAAATTAAGTGCAACCAGGCAACTAAAAGTCTGCAATAAACTAACAAAGGGAAATAAAAGTCAGGTACAAAGAGAAGCTTACAAGCTTCAGAAGTTATGTTTGGCCAACTGTTTGAGTTATTGTCGAATAGTTTATGTTTTTGTTGTATGTATTTTTAAATTCCTTGACTTTATTCACAATATTCTGTAAGATAAACATTTAAACAAAAAAAAAACAACAACAACTTTATTTTCTATTAGCATTTACATTTGCAATAACACACACGCACACACACACACACACATCTTTATTTGTAGGTAAATATTTGTTGTGTATAAATCTAAGTAGTTTTATTATTATTATTATGTTTTTCTACTTTGTTATGTTTTCCATGTTGGTTTATGTCTATATCTGTATAGCATCCACATACAGGTGGTGGTGTGGTATGGTGTGGTAGTGATAGTGATAGTGTTGGTGGTCTTTTTGTATGTGTTTTATTTGTTTTCCAGCAAATTTATAAAACGTTAAACTCCGTACAACAATGCAAAAACATCATTTATTGTATATTTTGGACAACATGTTTACCATGTTGCTCGTGTGTACGTGTGTGTACAAATATATGAGTACCATAGTAAAACAAAACACTAAGCACACACACACTTATTTACATAATATATAATTTGTGTTTGGATGCTTGTTCTTGTTATGTAAATATATGCTTTTATGCAATTGTTTCGTAAAGTCCGTCTGTCTGTCTGTCTGTCTGAGTGTGTGTGTTGTATACAAGTGTAAATATCATAAAAGCTTTTGGCTGCATGTTAAACATATTATTAGAAAAGTTGTTTTCTTCTCCAAAAATATTGTAATTGCTTGTATTTGTGCCTCCTGCTGGTGTTTTTTTGTTATTTCGTACGCTACTCAAAGATATAAATTCTCCTCTTTTTACTACAGACCCTACTTTTTTACATATTACACAATATAACTTTATTTTATACACATATGCTAAGTAGAGCATGTAATGGTCATAAATTGTAAGAAAAAACATAAATTTTCAAAAAAAAAAACAGAAGAAGAAAGATATATAAGATATACACTAACACGTATAACGATTATGTACGAATTTATAGTGAAAATCGGAAATTCTCCAAAAAAAAAAATTGTGAAGTATATCTTTAGGTGCGATTTCCTTTATTACAATGAAAGTGTTAATTTGTACACAAAAGTTCAATTTCATGGCTAGATTTCAAAAGAATTCGATCAAATAACTGCTGCGTGCAGATAAAACTGAACGTGTTTGAAGATAATTTTAGCTTAGTACATAGAAAACTTATTACCGCGACAGTGCCAACAACAGATAGGCACACGGACGGACATATCAATATTGACTCAGTTTTTAATCCTGATGTATGTCCTCTTTAGACTGTCTGCTGGGTGTTGCGCGGTGTTTGTTATGTAGAGGTTATGAAAAACTGCAATTTAATAACAATCAAGGGATAATAATAATTCATAATACTAAAGATAAAAACACATTTTTTTTAGTAACAAATTTTTTTTTTTAACAATTTTTTTAAATTTTTTTATTTAAATTATATAAAAAATTTGACGAGTTTTACGACACCAAGTATTTCATTTATTTATTAAATAAAATTAACCACAATAAAAATTCTGTTAGTGCAAGTATGCACTTGAGGGTTGTTATTCGACCACGCCCATTTTTACCACATCGATGAATGGGATAACTATAGATATGCATACCAAAGTACAAGTTCATAGGTCAACTTTTTGTGGCAGATAAATAGAATATTGTGGGCGTGGCTCTCGTCCGATTAAAGCGATATTTAAAAATATGTGTACCAAATATCAACTTAATAGCTCAAAATTTACAACTGTGAGAATGCCAATAACAGATGAACAAACGGACACCCGGACATACATGTCTAGATGAAGCCAGTTTTTGAAACGAAAACACAAACTTAGTATACCCCCATCTTAAGTGGAGGCATCAATGTGCCGAAAAGGAGCATAGTGGCGGATAACAGACGCGCCCACAATTTAATTTAAAATAACCGTACTCTACGTAAAACTAGACTTGCAAGCTGAGATGTAATACTTGCACTGTTAAAGGGCGTAATCATATACTTGTCCCGCCCACTATTGTAGATGTTTACGGTATTTAAGATTTGGCCTAAGCTGATTTTTTAACTATTTCTAACTAAAGCACAATAGCTTCTTCCTCTTACTTACTTATCTTTGCGTAGAATATCACTTTTCAATATTTGAATAATAAACCCAAAACACCAACAAGAACAGCAACAAAGCAAAGCGAAGCGTACTACACCCGAACACAATGCAATTTTCATATATGCTTAATTAAAAAACTTTTCCTTGTGTGTAAACTTTTCATTTTATTCATATTTTGTTTTTGTGTTTGTTTTTTATTTTTATTTTTATTTTTTTTTATTTTAATGGTGTCCTTGTTAACTAGTGTTTTACTTGTTTTGTTATGTATATCGTGAGTTTTTTGGTTTAATTTCTTTTGTTCTGAAAACTAAAACTGAAATATTTGATTTTGATCTCTCCACACACACATTACATATGTAAGTATATCACGCACGCCAGCCTAAGCACTAAAACATTTTTGTGTAAAGTTGTATTTTTTTTCAAGTTTTTTCTACTTGAAATAAATATATATATATATATATATATATAAGGCGCTTGGAATTATTTTGTCTGTACGCCTGTCAATTGAAAATTTTTGAGTTTCAGTTTCCATCGGAATAAAATTTCTGCCACATATTTACTAAAGGAGAGAAACATTTTTTAATTTAAGATCGGGCCAGAAATTTAAAAGAAATCATATTATTAAAGGAACGACAGGTTTGTTTGTTGTAATCAAAGAATTTTTAAATTTCGACGAGTTTGCTTAAAACATCTTCTTGGTTTGTTTTGGTGTTAATAAACATTTTTTAAGCTGAAATTAATATATTGTAGTATTAAATGTTTTTAAAAATATTTAGACGAATTTGTTTTAAACATTCTTTTTTTTCTTGTAATAATTGTTATAATTAATAATTTTATAATAGAATTAAATTTTATATACAAAAAAATTGAAACATCGACGACTTTATACTTTTTTTAATTAAAAAAAAATTGGCAATAATAAATAATTTTAAAACTAAAATAAAAATAATAATAAATACAAGTAAAAAAGTTGTTCCGAAAATATATTATAGCACGTTTATATATAAATTAATAGTAAATGTAATCATTTGGTGGAATATTTACTTAAAATTGTGTCAACATTTCGACGTTTTTTTCTTTTTAATGTTTAAAGCAATCATTTGGTTTATGTGACAAAATTTCGACGAGTTTTTTTTTTACATTATAAAAATAATTGCAGCAAATTTATTTTGCACAGAAAACCTTTCTTCAATTTTTGCGTTATTTACTTACGTTTTTCTATTCGTTGAAATTTTGTTCTCAACCAACTGCGATTATGTTAAGTCATCGGAAAATTCTGCAAAACAAGAAAAATATTTTCATTACTAATATAAAATGTTCAATATTTTTGTGCTTTAATTACAGGAACGTAACTGAAAAGGGTGGCTATACACCTCAACGTCTCTACATCTCCCCTCGCTTCTTATTTTACAAATATTTAGACGTACTAGCGGTACTTAAGCTCTAATCTCTTTCAACGCAAACTTTTATTAAAATACAATTTGGCATTTGGTATTGCTGGCCGGTTGACTGGTTGGTTGCTTGTTTTGGTTGGCATTGGCTGATGGCACAGATTAAACTACAAGAGATTGTGTAAAACACATTTAAAATGTTCGCAGAAAAACAAACAAAAAAACGAAAAAGTTGTAAAAGTGTGGAGTGGAAATGCAATCAACAACAACCAAATGTGGGGCTGCCAACTTAGTGCAAATAGTTTTGTTCCAAATAAAAAGTTTTTTGTTTTTGCTTTTGCTTTTGTTTAATTTTTGTTCGAGTGTAATTGCTAAAAATTTTCATCATCAATAAAAATAAAATGTTTAAATAGTTTTGAAAACTAGAAAACATATTCGAATTTCCTTTTTTCTTTTCTTTCTGGGTTAAAGGTAAGATTTTCATTTAATGATAACCTTAAAGTACAAACAAACAAAAAAAAAACAAAAAAAACTAATTAGAATGTTTTTTTCGAGGTTTTAATCAAAGAAAAAGTGAAAATAATTGTATGCCTGCTTGGTAAGTAAGAAGAACGAAGTTTGGAAAGACGAGTTCTTGTGAAATTCTCCACAAATTCAAGTTTGCTGCTGAACAATGTTGTTTATGAGTCTAGGAAGACTACGTGCTGCAATAAAGCCAACACGTGACACAATACACAAAACGTTGTACAAAGCAGCTAAAAACAAGTAAAAACCAAAATAGACCAAATCTTTAATACCCATAAGCAAACAGTGGGCGTGGCACCCTCTCTAAAACCTACCTTACGTATCGACTAAAAAATCGAATTCTGTGCCATTATGGTACCTACGTATAAATATGTGCATTTATCAAATGTAATTTGTGGACATTTGTGGGAGTGAAAGATTTATGTCGATTTTTGTGGGCGTGGAACTCGATCGATTCTTTCCAATTTAAATAGAATCCTACGTACAAATACTGGAAGTAGTATTTGAAGTAAATTGCAGCTATGAGCACACACAGCCTCTCGGACGGACATGTCTAGATCGATATTAATTGTGATGCTGAGCAAGAATATGAATACTTTGTAGAGTCTCCAACGCAATCAGAATAGCAAACTTAGTACACCCTCATCACTAAGATGGAGGGTGTAAAAAAACGCACACCTGCACGCCTACAACAAGTCTTGACTTGGATCAAGCAAGCGTGTCAAGCTTTTTAACTACAACAATAAAACCACAACAAAAACAGCAGCAATGGCTGTAGCTGAGTTAAACAACGACCACAATAAAAATCGAACAAAAACAAAAACAACAATAACAACTTACAACAAAATGACACAAATTTACGACGACGATTATGAGTTGACGGAAAATTAAGCCAAACAATACAAACACCAGCATCTTAAGCAGATAAAACAAAAGGACACCCCAACACAAACACAGCTCATCTGAACTGTCATCGCAAACACCGCAACCACCACCACCACCATCTCTACTACAGCAAAGCAACACACTTGTACACACATCCCTTGATGTCACTTGACTTGCTTGCCTGTGCACGGTTTAACCTGCTGCCGTTGCTTTTGCTCTCACTCCTACTGTTGGCTTTTAACCGTTTAGCCAAAGGCAAGAAAAACTATAACAACAACGCCAACAATGATATAGCCTAATGGTAGCCGGGTTATTCCTTTAGCTTACATTGCGTTTCGTTTCGTTTCGTTTCTTTTCTTTTCTTATACGCTATCGCCTCGTCACTACGGCTAAAGTGAGTTTGGCGGTTTGCTTGTTAACGGTGTGGCTGCCGTATGCGTGACATATTAAATTACGCAACATTGTGTGTGTTTTAATACATGGGTGTGTGCCTCAAAGTCAAATACAACCCACGCTTACACAACAACAATGATAACTACAAAAAGCTAACTAACCATAGTGGAGGCGTGATCAGCATTAGCAATATTTTTTATAGCAGCAGCAGTATAAGACGCAACTTTGAAACTCTACACAACACAACACAACATACAATACATACAACAACGTTGTCTTGTTTAACACCTATCACACAAAACCATTATAATTATTTAGATGGCGTTAGGTTTTAATTTTTTTTCTTTTTCATCTCAATGTATTCTTAAAAATGTTGTCAAAATTACGAATTTTGGAAAAGCTTGATATTTTTTTCTTCTTTTTAATACTAAACAAGAATATTAAAAACTTAATATTTAAATTGAGATTATATTTATATTCCTCCAAAAAAAAAAAAAAAAAAAAAAAAAAAAATCCTTTCAAGTTTAGTTTTTTTTTTTAACACTAAAAAATTTGTATTTTTGTAATATTTCGTGTTATTGATTATTAGCACACCATTTAGTTGCAGATTTAACGATTCGTGGAGTAAGCGATTGCTGGGGGCCCCACCACATCTAAGGACCTCAATATAGCAAAAAAAATTATTGTACAAAAAGTGTCTTTCAGCTAATTACCTGTGTCTGCGCTACTTATTGTAAATAACTGAAGAGACGTCCACCTTTGAATTGTCTGTCCATTGGTTTATCATTGTGTGTCTAGAAAAATATATGCTTACGCGCGGTGTCTCATTTTTAGAGAAATTTCTGGAAATTTGACACAAAGACAAGTTTTGGCTTAAAAACGATCAATAGAAAGTGGTCTGATTCGATCCATTGGCCTAAAAGTGATTTCCATTGAAAATGAACCGAATGCAATTATTGGCTAATTTTCAAGTCATGCCCCATTGATAACGAACCACATGGGACCATTTTCTAACAAAACTAGACAAGTAACTGTTGTTGTTGTGGGCGTGGAATTCATTTTGTGAAATTTTTACCTCACAGATCTGATCATAGATTTTTGGAACCTCTTTTTCATACAACGCTTTGCTCCAAATTGAGTCCAAATTAAGGTTTAGGACGAATTTTAAATATCCTCCACATCTATATACAAAATGTTGGCGTGGAGATAACTGATGACGCCCTATAATAATACATATATTATGTAAAAACTCATGTGAGATTCTGCAAAAAACGCTTTATTTAATTGTACTAAATTGTGGGCGTGGCGGCATTAAAATAGAGATTGGCATGTAAAAACCATAAATGTAAGTACAAAATCTTGGCTAAATATCTCAAAATTTACTGCCGTGAAAGTGCCAACAATAGACGGACATACAGACGGACATGTTGAAATAGACTCAGATTTTGATGCTGATTAAGAGTACATACTTTCTACAGTGTTTGAAGCCTTCTTTAAGGAACCTTATGTGGAGAACTCTAATTTTCTTCTTTCTGAATGTAGTGTAAGTACTGAAAATATCTTCCAATATTTTGAAAACTGGTTTGAACAAAAGGAAAAAAAGCACCTCTTTACCTGTATGTTTCACATTATACAAACTGCTGTTTTTTATATTTTCTACAGTATTTTTTTTTATTTCTGTAAGCAAACATAATTGTTTTTTGTTCTTTTTTTTTTTGTTTTTCATAAATATCACACAATGTCAGACCGAAGCAACTTTTTCAATATTCTGTTGTTGTTTGGAGTTGGCTTTGCACTCTTACCAGCTGTCAAATCTTGTCTCATAACAACTTTTCATTGTTAAAAAGCGTGACATTTGACAACTTTCGTCTGCTAACTAATTTTCAAAGTCACAGGTACACAAACAAAGTACAACACTAACAACTAACAACAACAACCACGCAACGGCAGCAAACAAGAGAAATAAAAACAAAAAAATCTAATAATAAAAAATATATAAAATGTAAGCTGAGTAGTATACTGGCATCCATCCACGCAACATATTGTTTTATTATTGTTGTTAATAATTTATTAACATGAGTTAGATGGAGGAGAGACCAGAAGCAAACGTAAAAGTCACGATTTAGATATGGTCGTATAGATTAGTCAACATAACATATATATAAAAAATTCATAGAAGAAGAACTTTTCCATATAATCTGACAGTTACTGAATGACAGTTTGAAACTTTAGCTCAAACATTAAAAGAAAAAAATCATTTACAGGAGTGCTGAGTAGAAGCAAACACGAGTGATGTATAATAAGGTGGTTGAAAATATTGCATAGTGATGGTAATACATGACTTTTGATTACACTTTTTAAAATAATCTCTATAATGATCGCATAATAAGATTGAGGTAAAGATGGACGTACGGACATTTTTAAGCTTCCTCTAATGTTAAAGCGTTCAAAAGTGTTGAAATGATGCACAACACACATATGGAGAAGTTTTGTTCAATTTTTTCATGGTTTCTAAAGCTATACGGCCAACAGATTGTACCACAATATCTTACAGATAGGTAGGCGTTCCCGCATATTTTACATAGTGAGACAATCGCTAGAGTTTTTTGTAATTAAAATTAGGCACATGTATGTCTTATTATACAGTCAACATATACAATAATATGCAACGTATCACCAAAACCAAATCTTGTTTTCCGAATAGCGGACCAGCTGTGTGAGCTGCCTTTTTACACTTTCACGTAGAAATTGCGCTACAATAAGAAGATTTCAAGTGTGCTTTTTGTTAAACTATTAAAAGTTCATTTTATGTCCTGTGGCTTTTCATCAATATTTCCATTTCACAATAAATTGTAAGTTGTGTGCGTACAACTTTTCAATGAGGAAGTTCTCTAAATAAAACGAGTAAGAAAACGAAATTTGGGCCTTAGGCTATATCTTAAATGCCTATAGTCTTTAATATCTAAAAACGGTGGGCGTGGCAAATATATATATACATGATATATATTGCGCCCTCTAATACTGTATGCATTACGTCTCAGCTTGTTAGGCGAGTTTCAAGTGGAGTGTGATTTTTTGTAAATTGTGGGCGTGCTGCCATCCGACCATGCTCATTTTTGGCACATCGTTGGAAGGGATAACCATAAATATGTGCACCAAGTTTCAAGTTCATAGGTCAATTTTTGTGGCAGATAAATACATTTTTATAAATTGTGGGCGTGGCTTTTAACCGCTTTTGCTCATTTTAAATAGCGATCAACGAGCAAAAACTAAAAGTGCTTGTACAAAAAATATCCTCTCAATATCTCAAAATATACGATTGACACACGGACATACGGACGAACCTGTCTACATCAACTCAACTTTTCAATAATTCTATACCAATCAACTGCACGTCCTATATAAACCATTCATTTATATGGCGAAGTTTGTAGGCGCCTTGAAAAACTTTCTACATCTCTTTCTTGACCAAATCTTTGAAATTGTGATGCTTTGAAGTAAACAGCGATGAAATGCTGGAAGCTATGGTCACTCGCTTTAGTGGGAGGCAAATATTGTTGGAAAAAAATAAGAATAAAACTGAAATACAGCGCCCCTGAAATACTGTGTTTTCGGGGAGAAAGTGAAAGGGATGGAAATAATCTTATTGTTAATTAAAAAGGAATATAATTTGCATGAAGAGCAGCAAGCAGCAAGCAGTGCCGTTCTTGAGCTTATTATTAATTAAATAAAAAGAAAACTTTCACCATTCAGTCCGTCATTCATTCATTCATTTATTCATGCCACCTCACCTGACAGAGGAACGCCGCTTTTGTAGAACTGCGTTAATAAATAAAAGAAGAATTTTTAAAAATAAATACAAAAATTAAAAAAAATATAAATTCTTATTTAATAAACGTTTCTGTATATTGTTAAAACGATAACAGTAATAATAAGAACAAACAATACCTATACGAAGGCACACAACGCAACCGTCACAAGCGCTGCAGCATTATAGAATGATTCCAAACACATATGAATGAGAGTGGGACAAAGCATAAGAAATGAGGTAAAAAAATATAATGCAATGCTTAACATTAATCCGCTTCATATGAATATTAAATAAAACCCTTCCAAAAGAAAAAAACAAAACACAAAAAAAAATCTCGGAAAATATTTCTTTTTAAAAACCGGCGTAATTTTGTAAAAAGTCATTTAACTGGATTGCCAGCACATAAAATACCCGCATATTTGTGTGTGTGCGTGTGTGTAAAATCTCTTTTGTTTATATGTAAATTTACTTTTATATTTATTAAATCTCTCTCTCTCCTTCTTCCTCTTATTCTCTCTTCTATAACAAACAAAAAGAAAATAACAGCAATAAAAGTGAAAAGAAGCAGAAGAAAAAGAATGAAAAAAAAACACAAGAATACTCTCTACACCAACAACTCAACAACAATACAAATCCAAGCAAATATAAGCGTATGCATATGCGTGTGTGTGTTGGTATTTGTGGTATCAGTGATATCCACAGGATATTAATACTTTTGTGCATATGACAATGTCAACCCATAATATGCTGTTGCATGCGTTTATTACATAAATAACAGAACTATGTGCACCCACACACATACACACTCATATAAAATAATATATTCAGAGAACCAGTTTACGCGGCATACGACGAGCAAGATCACAAC
This sequence comes from Ornithomya chloropus, assembly GCA_963971445.1. Lineage (NCBI taxonomy): Eukaryota > Metazoa > Arthropoda > Insecta > Diptera > Hippoboscidae > Ornithomya > Ornithomya chloropus. The sequence goes on along the minus strand of OZ020530.1, from coordinate 48,373,173 downwards.
CAGAACCTACCCACCTACCCACCTACCTACCTAACCGACAGCCTGCCGATTAAGCGTGGCAGTTAACAACATGAAGTGCATGAACGAGAGAAAGAAAGAAAGAGAGAGAGAGAGAGAGAGAGAGAGGAGAGTGAGTGGCTTTATGTTTCGCGCTTAAGATATATAAATCAATTTTAATCAAGTAAAAACCAGATGGGTTAACGTTATATTTTAAGTGTATAATGCATGCATGATATATACATGTGTGTGTGTGTGTGTGTGTGTGTTTATGTGTGTGTGGGCCGAATATTTATGCATATAAATGAATATCATTTATGTGGTGTAAGTTAAGACCAAAAAGAATAATATGTTATTTATGCAAGTCGTTTCGTTGGCATTAAAGTGGATATGAATGGAAGCGAATGTGGAGAATATTCTGGAAATGCTCACTTCATCTAAATACCTAAAAACCTTATAAGAGGGCTTAAAAATTGTTAAGGTCCGTCAAGCTTTCCTATTATATGAAATATAATTGTACAACATTTCAGCTAAATACAGTCTATTACATAATTATGTTAACAACGCAGGCTTTTGATGGGAAGAAAAAATATCTTTTTTTCAATCTATTAAGAAATATGCAGCTGCAAAGGCACTTAGTTCCATTACAGCAATAACAACAATAATAACAAAAACAGCAACAACTTATCTCATTATTTATTAAGTTCACAGATCAAATCTTAAATATGTTTCATTTCTTTATATAAAACCGATGGCCATGGCAAGTACCTTATAATGCGTGTTTATTATCCGACCGTGCCCATTTTTGGCAAATCGATCGATTATAAATATGTATTTCATCTTTATAGCTCAATTATTATAGTTTATAAAAAGATTTTGGTCGATTGTGAGAGTGTCACTTCATTGACTTCGCCCTGAATAAAGAAATGTCACCTCACTATCTCGAAATGTACGATCGTGAGAGTGCTAACAACAGGGGGACACACGGGCGGACATGGTTAGATTAAATCTAAACTAATTTTCACTACCATACAAAAAACCGTGAACGTGACACATTACGTCTGTTATATGTATCAACTCAGCATTCTTCCCGAAATAACGTTTTTTTTTTCGTTTTTTTTTTTGGTGAAATGTGGACCTTTTCAGACTAATCCAATTTTTGACCTATAACTAGATGGAATAATCATAAACAGAAATTGAAACTTAATCAACAGCAACGGACCGACGGACACTGCTAAATCAATAATAGACTTATATAAACATATAGTAGTTTGTGGAGTTTCTAAAGTTCCTTTCTAATGGTATTGTTCGTACGAAGTATAATTTAATATAAACCTTGTTTGAACACAAACGAAGAATGTCTACAAATAAAAACAACAATACTTGAGAGAAAAAGTAATTTATGTGTCTTTTTTTTTGGTCAACACTCTTGATGCACTCACCTAACAAATAAATACAATTTCACATGGCAACATCGTAACAAGGTACGTAATGTCAATTCAGTGTATAACGGTAGGTAATGAATGGACAGCAAGCAATTACAATTGCAACAGAGACCTTTTTATGTATATTTTCAAATGTCTATTAAAAGAGAGCAAAGTTTGCCCTAATTTTAAATTTTGTGCCCAAAACTTATTTTTGGTTGCGAGCGTGGTTATTATTTGATTTCACCCACACATCTTTGGAGAGAGTCAAAAAATATGTGGGCGGGGCAGTAAGTAACTTACGCTTCTTATTAGCATAAATGGTACATTATGTGCCACTATGTGAAATTTGATTTAGTGCCAAAAATAGTTAATTGTAGATTGTGGGCATGGCTGTTATTCGACCACACCCATTTTTGGCAACTTGATAGATTGGTTAGCCATAAATATATAGAAATAGAGAAATTTCAACTTTAGTTTAATTTTTGTGGCTAATAGAAAGATTTTTGTTGATTGTGGGCGTGGCTAGGCAGAAAATAGAAACATACGGATAAAATTTCAGCTCAATATATCGAAATTTATGGCTGTGAGTGTGCCAACAACAGGCAAACGCACGGATATGCGGACGGACATGTCCAGATCGACTCTGATTTTGATGCTAATCAAGAATGTATATACTTTGTAGGGTGTCTGATGTTTTCTTCTAGATGTTGCAAAGAAATGACAAACTTAATAAAAAGCATAAAAATACATTTAGTTTACTTCCTTAAAATTTGATATAATGTGTCAAGCAATACCTTAAAAACTTTCTTAATTCATAGATTTGAGTTGATTTTTCTGCTAAAAAAAAATAAAAAATTCCTTCCCAAGTAATCACAACTTTATTAGAGTTAATCGCTTAAAGTCGTCCCTCTATCGCAGAGTTATTCAATGCATCACATGTACAATATATGAGACACTCAAGTAAATAATGACTACTCAAACACACATGTGCTCCCGCTCATACTTTTGCTGGCACTTATTTTGTAATTTTATTATTATTTGCCTTTACTTTACTGTTTATTCAATTTACTTGGCTTGGCTTGGCATGGCTTGGCTTTCTATGTAAAACGTGCTGTCTCTCTAAATCATTGCAATACGTCGAGAAAAAAACAACATACACACACCTTTCAACGCCTAAAAGCCTCCAATGCATTTTTACAGCACACATGCGTTTCCTCTGTTTACAAGAACAAATATTGTTGTTTTTGTTGTTGTTGTTGTTGTTGTTTAGTTGACTTAATTGTTGGAGTATTATGAGTAAGAAACGAAAAAAAAAACGCATATAAAGTATTTGCTTACAACTCTTTTATTTGTATTAAGTACACAATGTGTTGTGAGGAAGCATTGAGAAAAAGTTGGTAGAAGAAAAAAAAAGCAAACGTTACACCTACATTTGCCATGGAAGAAATTTCGATTTTTTAATAAAGTGAAACGAATAAATTTAACTTCAATACCCTTCCCGACTTTATGTCAGTGTGGGCGTGACTGTGTAGTAATTGCAGCAAATGGAGTTTTCTGTGCTCCTGCCAATCTATCCAATCACGCCCATTTTTGACAGCAGGAAAAATTCATGGATTATTGGAGGGTATACATCACATTTTCCCTTCATCACTACACTTTTGTGATAAAAAGATGATCGATTTTTGTCGATTGTGGGCGTGGCTTTTAGCTAATGGCGTTTATATATAATTGACAATTCCACAATTAAGTTTTATTACAACGTTTGCATTTTACACCAATTCTGTGAAGTGTGGGCGTGTCTGTTATGCAATGCCATTTATTTTTATTACTAAATAATTTCATGATAAATTTCATTTCATGATAAATGTTGTATTGTTTTTGATAATTTTGAGAAATTTTTTCTATTGTGGGCGTGGTTCTTAAAACAATGCATTGCGCTTAAATTTACAACAGCTAGTGTTCTAACATACAGACATACGGACGGACATTCATACATGTACGAAAAGTTTTAATAATGTTCAGAACTGTTCAATTCTGGGCCTACCCTCGTAAACTTTCATTTGTTTAGGCAGTCTACCCGTTTTAATGCAATTGAATAATAAAGGAGCGTTTGGTATGTGTACGCAAATGTCTGACAGTACACGCACCCTAATGACTACTTTACAGGATAAATAAATCTCCTCTTAAAACAAACCGTAGAAAGCTTTCGCTCCATATCTATGTACAATGTATGTAAATATTTATATATGGTTTATATTAAAACAAGATTTATGACGCTACATTAAATAAATATAAACACGATATAATATTAAAGGCAGTCACACTCTTTAAGTAGTTTGTCAATGCCAAGGGATGTGTTCATTTAAAAGGAAACAAATTTAGAATGAAACTGTGGAAAAATAAACTAAATGGCACAAAGTAGGTGTGGCATGCATCTGATTACCGTCTCTATACTTTATTTATTATGTAACAACGAGCAGGTAGGATTCTGCACCAAGCCTAACGCACGGACAGACGGACACAATCATATTTAATCATTTAATTATATTTAAAAGCTGAGCAAGAAAATATTCACATATACTATTAAATACCTCCTGGAATAACAAACTTTGTATATGGAAAATAAGTTAAGTACCCACAGCCGCTACCGCCTACCGCCTACCGCCGACTCTACCACAATTGACAATTAAAAGCTTATTATTTAGTGTATGAATGAATCAACTGTACCGCACTTGACTGAACATAGTATTTGGCTGGTATGTAGCTTACAACATATATTATATAAAGAACACACTATCACACCCACCCCCCAACCATCTACCCATCTCTGTTAATTATTAAATTAGAAACCACTCAACCATGAATTTCATGCATACCACACATGAGTTAAAGAGACACAAGTAAGAAAAGTAAATTTGGCTCAAGCCACATCTTAAATACCCTGCACATGTACATGCAAACGGTAGGCGTGGCTGGCACTTAATTACGCCCTCTAACAATATATATATTACGTATCAACTTGCAAGTTTAAGTTTACCCTGAATACGTTTTTTTGCAACTTGTAACTTCCAACCCCAACAACAGACGAATATTACAAAACCTTTAAGAAACTGTATATAAGTGTTAGCACTAGCTCACTGAAGCCTCTTCTAAAATTTAATATTATTATAATTGCTCTTTATTGAAGGAATTCTTAAGTCATCTCGTTTTAGAAGCATGTAAGTGGAAGCCTTTAAATGTATGTAAGTAACGCTTAATTTTTCATGTTAATAATAATTGTTGGAAGAAGTTTTTTCTTCATATATGTGCATTCATATAATTTGTCGTCTCCCTCTACTTTATTTTCTTTCCTGCCTAAAACCAGGTATGTGTACATTTTGAACTAATTAAAGTTTCGTTGCCAGCATCCCCCCATACTCTCACCATATATATATAATACCCAACGCATGTATGTGTGTGTAAGTAAATATAAACGCATTACCAGCATTTTATAATTTACCAGATAGGAGAGAAAATTTCGCACAATGATGGAAAAGTCATGTAAGTAACTAAACATTAAGACCAAGGCGGTGAGGAAGCGTATTTAGGATTTTAAAGGAAAGTAAAGGAAAATATTTCGAATGATATAAAATTTTATTAAACGAAAATATATTTAGAAAAAAATTAAATAAAATAAATCAAAATTAAATTTAATAATTTAAAAAAAATTAAATTAAAATTAATTTAAATTAATATTTAACAAAATAACATAAAACAAGTAAGAAAACTAAATTTGGCTTAGGCCAAACCTTAAATACCCTCCACCCTCCCTAGATTTTTGTCGATTGTGGGCGTGGCTCTGGTCCGATTTTGACTACAAGTACCTGTACAAGATTTCAGCTCAATATCTCAAAATTTACTTAAATGAGAGTGCCAACAACAGACGGACACACGGACACACGGACGGACATGTCTCAAACGATTTCTCTTTTCATCTCTTTTCATCCTTCGATGTGTTGTAAACGGATGATCAAAATGAATATACCCTCTTCCCTAAGGTGGAGGGTATAATAAAAATAAAATTTTTAAAACCTCTTTCATAAAGCAAATGTAATCAGTTCTTCTCAACCATTTAATACCCTACACCACTTAGTTCTTTGATTAGTTATAACAGTAAAGTCGAGTCACTTTGGCCAAAAACATTATATGCAAAATGGGTTTTCAAAATGGTCTGTTCGGGTCAACATTTACGTTTAGTTTATTATTAAACAAATTTATTATTTTTCAGCAGGTTTTGTCAAAAAATTGAATTTTTCTCATATAAAGATTTATTTTAAATAAGATGGGTGAGGATCTATAAAATATTCAATTTATAGCAATTTCAATAGCGTGCACCGCTGGGTCAAGGCACACCTTTGTACCAAATTTCATTGAAATGTCTTAAAACATATATACATGCATAGACAGCAAACGGACAGACGGACCTGCCTCAAATGATTTATGAAGCTATACTGCAAGTGATTTTGAATCGATCAGTATAATAAAAGGTGGATGTTTTTTTTATCCATTTAGGAGTCACAAACTTAACTTAACATGCAGTGCAGGGTATAACTACAAGAATTCAATTATTCGTTTGTTCATTTGCCGCAAAAGCGACACTCATAAACTCCACCATATGACTATCAACAATAAAAGCTTCCTTGGAATGTTTATGTACTCTCTATGGTAAAAAGGAAGGACAGACTCTCCAGCTAAACATACGTTAGGTTGGTTGGTTGGTTGGTTGCGCAAAGGTGTTTACAACTCACCGTAAATGTAATTGCTTATAAAATATGCAAAACCACCATTTCGAGACATTACATCATTTCAGGTTAACAGCACAAGATAGCGTAGGGAGTTACCTAAGAGATGGATAATATTTCCCTTCTACCTTCTAAACAAAAAAGCAAAAAACAAAAAACAAAAATTGTAATAACTCTTATGTTATAACCGACAGTGTGAAGTGTGAAGGCGTCATACTATGTGAGTGTATAAGGCCAACCAGCAGCTATTCCGTCAACCTTTTAAACATCCATTTTTTAACTCTTTTACTCCCACTGGAGTTTATGCACAAATGACTTATTGGCATTTGTCAACATTTTATACTTCACACATTTACATTGTACAAGTATTTGTTTGCGGAAGAGAGAAGCAAACCCCCCATCCTGTACACAATATATTCTATACCGTAATTACAACAAAAATGTGGTTTTGTTTTCGGCAAAGAAATAAAACGCAAGAAGTTGTGCTTTAAAGACATCAAAGAAGACTCTGGTAGTAGTGGAGAGGAGAAAAAGGAGAAAAAGGAGAAGGAGTAAGGGGGTTGCGTACAATATTAAAAAAGGAAGAAAACTAAATTTGTCTTAAGCCAAATCTTAAATACCCCCCACATGTACGTACAAACGGTAGGCATGGCACCGTATGACTACGGTCTTTAATGGTGCATGCATAACCTACCAACTTTCAAGTCAACTTTTACACTTTGTGATATTTTTTATAAATTGTGGGCGCTTGTTCACCATCTGCGCCCATTTCTGGCATATCGATGAATAGGGTAATATATACAGTTTACGTTTATAGGTCGATTGTGTGTGTGGCTCGTGTGGCTCTCGGTCCATTCTGCCTAATTTTTACATGCAGATAAAAGTAGAAGAAATGTCAGCTTAATGAATAAAAATTTTGCGCCTGACAGACATACGAACATATTTAGGTTGATTCATATTTTAACGCTGATCAAGATTATAGATACTTTGTCGGGTCGCGGAAGCCTGCTTTTCTGAGTCTGAATGGAATAGCAAACTTAGTATACCCCCATCACTAAAGCAGCGGCTCTAAAGACTTACTGCAAACATTATCCTTTTTGCATCACACTTGTAATCTTTTATTTATAGCTTTTGTAAATGTTTTGAAATCTTCATCTATGTTTAATTATGGCGGCGCTTTGAGCTAAAAACCGTTAAGGAAACAAACATTTCGTTTGTTTGTAAAGCTCTGTCAATAATTCATTATTAACCATACACGGCTAATATTCCTTAAGTGTTTCTGACAAGTGACACGACAGTGATGTCTGGCCAGTCTTTGATAATTATGTCTCTACTCACCGTATTCGGTTCGAATTTGATGTTTCATATATGTGTAAGCATCAATAAGTGTCAAAATCCGAAAATGAAATAATTTTTCACATAAAATATCAAGAAAGACGGACATAAGCAATAATTCACTTAATTGTTTAGCTATCTTCATTAACATTTTTATACCCCATCACCACGTTATTACACGTAGGGTGGTATGCACCGAATCGGACCATTTCTACCACCCCTTTCCTTATAATGTTACTTCACGAAGTGTCTTGTGTACGCAGATACAACCGAACTAATTGTAGCATAATTTAAGGTGACAAATGGTGTAGGGTATTAAACGGTCAGTTAGTATTCACATTATTGTTAAATGAGAATATATTTTCAAATGATCTTATTTTCACTCTTCTCTCTTTATTTGCCAGCCCTTTCACCAATTTCTTGAATTAATTAATAACTCAGGGCTAGTGTGTAGTGACGTGTATATGTATTTATTATTTATTTATATTTTATATGAAATGTATTTAATTGCCATTTTATCTAACTCAATTAACACATGTCCTTATTTAGCCTTTCCTTTACAAATTGTGCTGGAGCATTAATAATAAATTCTCGTTAACTTTAAAGATTCATTGGAAGTGTATTCGAATGAAATAAATGTCAATGAATATTATTAGGAAAGTAATTATTTAAGACTTTATGTAAATAAAGTACAAGTGAAAATTTAATACCCTACACCAATTAGCTCCTACAATTAGTTTAGTTGTATCAGTAAAGACGAGGCGTTGCCATATAGGTCTCTTCGTAAGATATTATTATATATTATATGGGAAGGAGTTCTAAAAATGGTCTGATCGGGTCTAAATTTGAACCAGCTTAATATGAAGCTGATTAACTATTCTTTACCTATTTTTGTTACAAAATATTAAGAATTGCGATTTTTTGTTATATGAAGATTTCCATTATAATAGGACCTTATATGGGGAGGGGTTCTAAAAATGGTCCGATCTGGTGCATTTTCAATAAGATTCCTTCCTAAGCCAAGATATGTTTTTGTGTTTTGTAATTTCATGAAAGTATTTAAAAAAATGCGATCTTTAGCTTGCGTACAAATCTAGATGGACAGACGGGCATGGTTAAATCAATTCAGATTTTGGTTCGAAATTGATCGTTATAATTGACATTTACCGTTTAGGTGTTGGAAACATACGCATAAACTTAATATACCCTTTGCCACATGTGATGTAGGGTATAATAGCTGAAGGCAGCGAGTTTTCTTTTAAACTTTGGTTTTTTTTTTTTACTAAATTTAATTGTAATTCATTGTTTTTAGTTTTAATGAAAGTGCCCAAATTTAATTTTCCTACTTGTTAGTTACTTAGATGCATACCAATTCAAAACCCATTTATTTATGCCCGTCTGTCCATGCAATTTTATGTTTAGCTTAAAAGCTGAGAAAGTTTTAAGAAAGTTTCGTCTTGGCCTATAAATATGTACATGATCGGCCCCGCATATTAGACAAGAAATGGGCGTATCCCATTTTTGAAATCTGTTTTAATTTACATTCAAAAGCAACGAAAAATATTTCAAGTTAAAATTTAACATAAAGCACGACACCCACAATTCGTAATTACTTTAATGCCTTGAAAGGCAGAGTACACAAAATTTGCCTTAAGCCAAATTTCAGCAATTCTTTTTGACCTGTTACAACCGCTTATACTAGCTCACACACACTTTAACCATTTTATCTACAATTTGTAAAAATAATTGAATATTAAAATTCAATTAAAATATCGGAAGTATTAAATACGATGTGTTTTGTATAAATAAATCGAATGAAGCAATTATTCAATTAATTGAAACCAAGATGAATGAAACAGAAAACAAAGCACAAAAATACAATAAAATAATGTTTTCATAAAGTAATTAAAATGAAAATGAAAATGAAAATGAAAAGAACAAAAAATCAACTCCAAAAACATAACACAACAGTACATATATACACATGTATGTATGTGGGTAGGTTCGTTTAGAGTGCGCCTAGTATTCAGAAGAGTGCCGTGACGGTGGCACAAGCAGACTAAAGAGTCAATAAATAAACAATCGGTTTCTCATACGGGAACGTTACAGAATAATGCACACAACAAACTTAACAAACTTGGCGCTTGTGTGCATGTGTGAGTATTATGCACGTATTAACACAAAAACATATGGTGAATGAGTCATAATGGCAGGAGCTAGTCATTGACGGTAGTGTTCACCCCAAGCAAGCAACAATAGAAACAGCAGCAATATTCTCTCATATATTAAAATGCTCAAATGAGGATAATAGGATATCAATTATCATAAAAGACAATTACACCCACACACATGCATAGATAGAAAGAAGTCTTTAAGCACTTTAACCAATATTATCATAAATTCGTAACATTTACAATACATGGGAATATAAACAGGCCGACACAATGCATAATTGTGCAATTCATTTCGATGATATTTCTTGAAGACCATTTTAGAGTTCATTGCATAATTATAAGTTATTTGCACAAGTAGGCATATACTACGATATTTAATTTAGACAATTGCTACTTGGGCTCTTGTCCCATTAGAGCCGTTTAGTATTTGTGAAAATGGGATTGTGGCTAATTTTCCAGGTTTCGGCCAAATTTATGTTTCGGCCGTGTCATGTAACTGATTATGTCTTCTAATGTTGTATTTATTATACGCCAACATACAAGTAAAATTATCCATCAAATGTAGTTTTTTGTAAATTGTGGGCGTAATTTTTGTACAAGCACGCCCAATCTTTGAAAAATGGTTAAATATGTAAACTTTAATCAAATTTTGTAAATGATGGGCATAGTGTGGACGTGGCATATAACTATTTTTGACCAATTTAACAAAGGGAAGAAGAAGAAAAAATATTTATGTTTAAAGTAGAAGTACGTGCGACCGTGAGCGTTGCAACAATATAGAGACACACGGACACACATTTCTAGATCGATTAAGACTTTGAGGCTGATCAAGGATATGTATATACTTAGGGGTTCCTTTTCTGCATGTTGCCAACGGAACAGCAATCTTTTCTAATCATTATGTAATAACAACACACTCCATTGAAACAACAATGTCGAATATTTATTAACATGAACACATAAAATTATTGATTTTAACTCACACACGCACACGCACACGCTCACGCACACGCACATTCAATTTAAAAGCTTTGACTTTAAAGGGTTATTTAGCACATGCTGTCAATGGGGTGGTTGGTAAATGTAAGCTAGAAGAGGGTGCGTTTTTTTTTTCTTTCTTTCTTTGCAAAATAAGTAAACCCACGCACAAATAAACACATTTTGGAAACATCATTTCATCTTTATTAAAAATCGTTTAAAATATGAAAAAATATTGCATTCTGTACTAAAGAAATAAGAAGAAGAAGAAGAAGAAGAACAAGAACAAACAATAAAGTAAATAAGACAAAAGAAAACGGGCCGAAGCTGCGGGGAAGGAATGTACAAGTAACGACAAGGGTGATAAATAGAAACAGAGAGGGAGAAAGAGAGGGAGAGAGAGAAAGTACGTACTAAACAACTGAAGTAAAATGTTTGAAATATTTTTGTTAGCAACAGCTGTGACCAAAAAGTGACAGCGTTGGAAGGAAAAAAAGAACCATTTTTATCGCCTCAAGTGAAGAAAACGGCAACAGCAGCCAAACAATACTCGGGGACGGGAATAGCGCATTTGAACACAAAGTACAACACAAACAAGAGCAGTAGAAGAACAACCAACAACAGCAATAACAAAATAAAATAAAAATGAATGAAATGTGTGTGTGTGTGTGTGTGTGTGTGTATGTTGCGTTCTCATTACCCCCATGGTTTTGATATGACAAAGGGGGAGTGTCAGTAATTTGACTAAAACTCTTCATGTCTGTATTTACACTCAAGCGGAAAGTGAGCTCTCGGTGGCACCACCTCCACCTCCCACCATCCACATGACCAACCATTTAAATCAATTACTTTAAATATCTTCTTTTTATTTTTATTTTTTTCATTAAACTTATAAAATTTAAAATTTGTTAACATTTCTGTTTGCTATGACAATGAAAACAAAAAGGATAAAAAACAAGTCAACCGGATGTTACAGACTGGAGCTTAGATAACAACAAAAAAAAAGTTATGTACATGCATCGCAAGGATATTCTAACCATCCCTGCGAGTTTAGTTAAATTTTTAATAAAATTATTTTTTTTTCTCTTTTATACATATCGAATATCATCAATGTGTAAAAAAAAATGAATGATGAATAAAAATAAATTATTGTCAACTCAGAGAAATCAGTTCAGTGTTGTGAAAATATAAATTTCAAATGACAGGCTGCAAAAAAATATATAAAAAAATAAAAAAAAAATTATGGAACAAACAACAGGAAATTAACACGATGACTAGGCATTAAGTTTTTTTTTTTTTTTGGAAAAATATTTCTCCAAGCAAATCTTCCAAAAAAAAAAAAAAATAAATAAATAAATAAATAACTCAATTATTGAAGCGATACAACAGAACAGAACAGGAAGTAACATAATGCCACAACGTGACCGGGAATATTTCAAGAAAACAGAAATCTTTTCATTTTGCTTACAAATCTTATTGAGGGCTCACACAAAAAACATATTTCAGGATAATTTTTTTACCCTACTTGTTGTTCAAGTGTGGGTATGTATGAAAAACACTAAATTTGTCTTGAAAACCGTTCCAATTTTTAAGTTACATGTAGGCGTGGCATTTATACATCTTTGAAAAAAATAATGGAATTTTATTTTCCATAAAAAAATTGGTTTTTAAATATATATATGAATATAAAATATAATCTGCGTTTTGCAGCTATGAAGTGGGCGTGACTTGTACATTATCATTCATATAAATAAAGTTTGTAACGTGCATCAATTTCAAGCTTAGAAAAAATCGAAGTTAAAACGTTTTTACTAAGCTTTAGACGTGTCCGTTCAAGGACCCCGCCCATTTTTTCGGAAAATTTTAAAAAATTTAATTTTTAATTTTAATTTTTGTAGTAGGCATGGCAGTAGTGAAGCATCACCGCTTCAAGTGCCACATATTTTAAGAAGAAACCGAAAAGCAGAAGCTAAAGTCAACACAGATATTAGTTCTTGTAACCGTTATTATGCTAACAGTAGGCAGACGGATCGAAGCATGGACCTGCAGGGCTTGTATTGTTAAGCTGATCAAGATTATATAAGCTTTGTGCTAGATGTGAAGGCTTTTTCTGGGAGTTGCAAACGAAACAAACAATGTAGTATATCTCTTCACCTATTTTACACTTCTAAGCATTATAAACACATCATCACACATCTCATGCCCCAAGTCACATATTATAGACTTATGACATAATTTATTGTCATCACCAATTGATAACGATTAAAATTATATTTGTAAGTTTATTGCAAAATATAAAGGAGACAGAGAGGGAGAGAGAGAGAGAGTGAGTCATGTCATTACACCTTCTTCTTACTTCTTCTACATCTTTATTAAACTGAATAATTGATTAACAAGATGATTGTCTGATAATTGTTTTGTAGTGAAAGAAGATTTATGATTTTTTTGTTTTAATAAATAAATAATTTTTTAATTACTTTGGAAATTATTTAAATTTTAATAAAGATATTTTTATATCCTCCACAAAAGGTAGCGAAATATTTCAAGTTTGTCATTCCGTTTGCAACACCGAGAAGGAGGCGTCAGACACCCTACAAAGTATATATATCCTTAATCAGTGTGTCCACCACCAATGCACAAATTGCACTAAATGCACAAGTAGCGTATATATATATAAATATAAGCATAATGAAAATATTTTAAATCATTTTTTAAGTTTATTCACTTTCGTTATTAACTGTATGTGTAGTATAAGTTGTGTCAACTTTAGGATTAATTTTAATTGAAAAATGGTTTCATAGGTTACGTACAAACACACACACACACACACACACAATGTCTTTCATACATCTGTCATAAACGTTTTCGAACTACGCACAGGTTACAAAAACATTCCATCATCATATATTTCTTGCTCTATATATGTTGTTGTTGTTGTTGTATATACAATATAATATACATAGAAAAGTGTGATGCTGTCAAAACATCAAAATTCTATTTCGTTTTAGATTATTCCCGGGGACAAAAAAAAAAAAACAAAGCAGTGTTTGGCATAGTTTTTCAAACATTTCAACGATAATTTGTAGCCAGGAGGTTAGTAGCAAAACCTGGACATTACAAAAGTCAAATTTATGATTGACGCAAAGGAAAAAACAGCACAACATTCATAAACGTATTTTGTTGTTGTTGTTGTTGTTGTTGTTGTTGAGGTATAAAATCATTTTATTTTCAATCATTCTTAATACATGACGGATCTCGGAGCAAAATGCTTCAAAATCATTTTTTCCCACACAGCCACTTGACTTTTATTCGTTTGGAAATAAATGAGAAATATAGTTTACACAAATAATGTTACAAATTATATTAATTTAATGAGAATTTTGCTTTGTCAAATCAATTTTGAGCCTTTGTATTGTATATCCTTGTATCGACCAAATCTCTCAGAGACATGCCCACAATTTGCAGAAACGTTTTTATGCAAAATTTGACATGTAAGTTGACGCCTAATATATAAACTGTAGAGGGAGCAATCAGATATATGCCACGCCCACTTTTTGTTAACGAAATTGGAGGACGTTTATTTAAAAATTTTGTGTTTTGACTTGTTTTGAAATAAATCCTTTGAACAGAAATCCATAATTAATATTTCATAACAATATAACCGTTATACCGTTGTAACCAAAAAAAAAAAAAAATTCTATTAAACAATAATGCAAAAATCTGACATAACAATTAATGAACACTAAAAGCTGTTGTAACATCAACAGTGCGCGAATGTGTGTGTGTTTCGGCACACTAGAAAACTAATGAAGTGAAGGAAGCCGTTGTTAGAAGTTCTAACTAACTAAGTAACCCTTGCTGCATATAATTTATCTTTTATTGCAACGATTTCACATTGTTTCGCATAATTGTCTAATAAATTATCGCAATTCATTTACTTTCCAATGAAATTTTCCAAAGCAATAGCTAGCTGATACTGCTGCTGCTTCTGGTGGTAGCAGTAGTAGAAACAGCAGCGACAGCAATCGTATTAAGTGGTGCCTGGTAGAGAGGCATTGTATGTTCGTTCATACCATCATGGTAACGCTCCTCTTTGTGTGTGTTTGTGTGTTTTGATAAGTGCATGCATAGTGGCCAAAACCAGAGTTAAAAGAAAATATTAGCAACGGATGCTCTACTGAGTAAGTGGCTGAATAACAACTCGTACACATTCTATGGGGCGGAATGCTATGCAGTGGGACAGAGATAGAGACCCATAAACACACAAAGAGAAATGAAAAGATTTTATGCGAGTATTTTATAATATGGAAGGAAAAAAGCCAAAAAGATTTTTCAATTTGATTCAATTCATAAGCAAATTGGGATTTGCCAACACATCCATATGCACCAGCATCACCCATGCACATCCCACACATACCACTTGCACCTAACACATCCCCTACAACATGTATGCGTGTTAGTCATTGTTAAAGTTCATTTAATTCTTAGCACACAAAAAAATTTATGAAAAATTTCTTTCTGTTTGTTGAAAGGGGGAAGGGGGGGGGGTTTCAAATTCTTTCATTCCATTGTACAGAGAGTAAGATTTTTTAAGAGTTCAAATGACTTGGAAAAATTGTTGTCTTAATAATAATTTTTTTTAAATCTGTTATGTTGCTGTTGCTTTTTTCTAATCTTTTTATTTGTTGTAATATAAATAATAATAATAATTGATGAATTTTGTTCTTGTTGTTTAATTATTATTAAGAATGTTGTTAGTGTTGTTCCTTGTGTCTCTCTGTTGTTGACCCTTTCACGGTCATAAATTTTAAGATCTGAAGCACAATTCTAGTTTCTGCATGCAGATTACTAATTAAATTAGGAAAAATCGTTCGATAGTTACGCCCACAATTGGCAAAACTCAATTCATTTGACACAAAAATTGAGCTTTGAAGTTGAAACTTGTCCCACATATCAAAGTGCCGAAAATGGACATGGCCGGATAATACATCATGCTCACAAAACAAAACAAAAAAAAAACCGAATTACGAAAAACTTGGACTTGCAAGTTGATATAACGGATTTTTCAATAGGGACATAACAATTTTGCATTTTATTATGAACGCACCCTTGAACGTTTTTCGTAATCATTCAACATCATAACGACAGTCAAGATTAACATTTATATTATGGTGGAAGAAAGTTACTACCGCAATTCTGAGTCGGTGATGGCAACTTTAAGAGCGCTTACGCCATTTTGCGGTAGTAATAATCATGCCAACATATAGACTATGCGTGCTATGGCGGCTAAATTCAAGAGACAACATTCACTACTGTAACGTTCCGATGCCAGTAAGACAACGCATTTGTTGAAATACCGAAAATATTGCGGCCATAAGTGGTTCAGTTCAAAATGAGCCAAATCAGTCGATTCTAGGGCGTTCACAGGAACTGCAAATCTCTCAAACCACATTGAAGCGAATTTGCCTAAAGATCTTGACTTATATCCTTACTCTAACTCTCTGAACTGGGGCCTCTTGATCATTTCAAGCGCCCACTCTTATGTTATGTCCTTGTTGAAAAACTCTATACAATAAGAGGGTATAATTATGTACATACGTGCCACGACCACTGTATATATGCACATGCGGTGGGTGTTTAAGATTTGACTCAAGTCAAAATTAGTTTTTTTTTAATCTTTTCCTCATAACCATCTACTCCTTCTAATTCTATTTTACGTCGCTATAATTATGGAACGAGCTATATTATGAACATTGTAAAGAAAGCCATACCAAGCGATAATTAAATATTGCAAGTAATTATTATTGTCGATGTTACATTACATACTGCATAGTTTACGGATCCTGTTAATAAAATATTGTAATAAAGTGTAGATGGTGTACTACAGATGGCGAATGGACACTCAAAGACCATAAAGTACTTAACGTAGCAAGGCAGAATTAAGCAATGATCGATATATATTTACAACAACAGAAATGTAGAAAAGTTTTACATGAACCTAAAATATTACCATTAAGCAGAAAAGTCAAATATTATTAGAACCACGGGCCATAAAACAAGCGCATAAAATGTAAAATAGGACGAATGCATGAATGTGGTCGAAAATAAGCAAATATTAATAAAACACTTTGGGAGTCTGCGTGAGAAGTAAACTAGAGTGGACCTAGAGGTAGTTCAAGGGGCCACGTTATACGCACCCTGGCGCATGATATTATATTTCAAGAGCAATTATAACATCAAAGGCTCTTGTTTGTCAGCTCAGGCGGAAATTGACATTAAATGTTTGTTGTTTGTACAATATATGTAAAGAGTGGCTGTACGTGTAGTTGAAGAAGAGTGAGTGTATGTGGGGGAAATGTAAAGTGAGTAAGGATGAATTCGAACATACACAGCAACTTTAAAATTTAATTTGTTGCGTAAAATCCAATAATATAAAAAGGTTCCACATTTTATGAGGTACCCTACCATAGCGCATTAAAAAATCGAAAAAAAAACGAATTTCCTTCTACACTCAAAAGTTTCGTCTTATGATAACAGAGCAGTGTCGACAACAACAAAATAATGACAACAACAACAACAAAAGGCTTTTTAAAATCATATCAATAAAAACAACAACAACAACAACAACCGCAACAACAACAACAACATACACTGTAATAAAACAACAACAAAAAAGCTTTAATCAGGAAGTAAAAAAACCAAATGTTGGGCGCGGCAAGTACAAGATTAAGCCCTTTAATAGCGTTTGTATAACGTATTACCTTGCAAGTCAAGTTTTAAGCTGAATACGGTTTTCTTTTTGTAAATTATGGGCGTGTCTGTTACCCGACCACGTCCATTTTTAGCACATCTATGAATGGCGTAATCATAATTTTTAACTTTTTAGCTCAATTTTTTTTTGTTCTAGATATAAAGATTTATATCGATTGTGGGCGTGACTGTCGAACGATTTTTCCTAATTTAATTAGTAATCTGCATGCAGAAACTAAAATTGTGGTTGTAGAAAATTTCAGGTTAAAGATCTTAAAATTTATCACCGTGAAAGGGTCAACAACAGAGAGACACAAGGACACACGGACATATGTTATGTGGAGAGTATAAAAATTCCATAAAGAAACGATGAAAGTGTTCGTATTTTATTTAAAATATGAATGCGAAGTTTTGTCTGTAGAAAGTATTAACTTTTTTCCATTCTTCTTCTTTCTGTCATACTTAATTCACGTTTATCATTAATTCGCATATTTTTTCACAGGTTTTATAAAGTTGGTGGAAGTTGTTTTCTCTACATCCAAAAGGACTATTTAGGGATTAATAAATGTTTGCAATTAGTTTTTTTTTATCATTATTTAATATTTTCATAGCCTGCACTATTTGTGGCACATTAAGTTTGTGCGAATGTTTGTAACTCCTAAACGGCAAATACCACACCTACCTTTAATTATACCGATCAATACAGAACCGAAATCTGAGTCGACTTGATGATTTACAAGGACATGTATTGGCTTAGAAAGGAATCTTATTGAAATGCACCCGATCGGACCATTTTTAGAACCCCTCCCCATATAAGGTCCTATTTTAATGGAATTTTTTAATAAAATTTGATGAAGAACAAGTTTTAGAACTCCTTTCCATACTGATACAACCAAACTTAATTAAGGAGTTCAATGGTCGGGCTTTACTGATTATAACATTTTTACTTGTTTGTTAATAGTTTTTATGAATTAGTTTTACATGCTTTTTATTATTGAAGCGCAGCAGCTTGGGGAAATGATAAACTGACTGACTGACTGAATGACTCTGCTTTTTCAATTTCTTCATTTAAATTTCTTTTTATTTTATTTTTTTTTTTGCATTATCCATATGCAACGTTCAGGCACTTCATTCACTACTCACTCAATTTTTTAGCTCAAGTAACTCTTTTAAGTACTTAAGTGTTCTTATTGTTAGAAAGCTAAGTGGACGAATTAACTTAATTGAATTCATTTTGCACCCTTTTAAACGTTTTCAGCAACAAAAGTTTGTATTGCTTCCGCATCCTCGTTATCAAGTATTATTAACAATTATGTATATTTTATATATTATATATATATATCTAAGTATATAGAGAGCATGCAGAAAAGAATGTTACTTTTTGAATCTGAATTAAGCTTCAGAATTAGTTCGCAAACTAGTTTTTATCAAATCTTTAGGTTTGTCTAAGAGAGGGAAAAAGCAGGGAGAAGAGAAGGAAGGGAGAATAGAATAGTATAGAATAAGATGGCATTAGATAGGATAGACGAGGCAGCAAAGTCAGACAAGTCGGACACACAGAATGATAGAAATAGGTAGAACAGGGCAGTCAAACAACTAACTTAGTCGGAGTTTCCTCAGTGGGAGTCTCCGATGTCTCTCCTTCTGGTATTAAACGCTCTCTTTATATATTCACACAAATGTTCCGCATTTTGCAAATCATGTTAAGCTGCCTCAAAATTGAAGTGTTTTCAATTTTTTCACAATTATCTTCTTTTTTGTTGTTTTACGGATAATCCCATTAGTCCTTAACAAAAAAAAAAAAAAATGAAAATGGAGGGAAAAAAGAACAACACCACTGTCCCTGTTGTATACACATATCTTTCGTATATTTGTTAAGCTTGTTACAAAAACTGTTTGTTCAAGTAATTAAATCTTGTTGAAAATGTTTTTGTCTTGTTCTTCTTCTTTTTTATCTTGTTTCTTCGTCTTACACCTCTCTAGTAGCTTCATTAGCTCATTTCATTTCAACTTTGAACATTTCACTTGGTAGCTGAGGCGAAAAATCACTAAATTTTGTATTCACAAAGTTGAAAAGTAATTTTCTACTGAAGGAAAGCAAAAGAAAAAATAAAAAATGTAGAAAAACTAAAACTCACCGTGTTCTTTTATATAATTAGTAAATTGTTTAGGATAACACATAAACACACACACACACATATACATATATATATATATATATATATACACAAAATTGGAGCACTAAGAAAGATGTTGATTAGCAAAAAAGTTTAGGTGATAAATTTTTTAATCTTGTATTAACAGGCAAGTTTTTGAAATGCAAACGTTTTAAAAATTATGGTTTTTTTTTATAATAATATTAAGCCTTAATTTAGTTAACAGCACAGAGTAGCGGTACTTTGATAATGCAGTTAACTTATTGAGCCCATATGATGAAAAGTCTACTGTAGCGAACACTGCATCCAGAAGGAGGCATATAAAGTCAACAGTAAAATCTGAAGCGACCTAAGCATGAGTGTACAAACATTTCTGATGCCCGAAACAAAGATTCCTATTTAAATTGGGCGAAAGTGATCAGGGGGCGTGGCTTATCGATAACAGAACACAAAAACCTTCTCTAAAACACAACAATTTAGCTGTAAAGTTGAACTTCGATTTACATATTTCTACTAAGTCCCGTCATCGATGTCGGTCAAGGGGCGCGCGCCCAACCGACAAAAAACTATCTATACGCCAAAAAAAATTTATCTAAGGATTGAAAATCCCATCCCTTTATATGCTAAAAATGGGCAGTACTGTATAACAGACACGCCCATAATTTACAGAAAGTTTTTTTTCTGCGGAATCTGTTATAAACGATGTTATGTTACACACACTACTAAAGGACGACATTAGATAACTGCCACTCCCACATTTTATACATAGATGTGAAAAGTATTTAAGAATCGATTTAAGTCAAATTTATTTTTGTTTCAATAATTTTTATACCCTGCACCAGCCTGTGGAAAAGGGTATATTAAGTTTGTGAGGATGTTTGTGAGGATGTTATACCGATCGATTCAGAATCAAAATCTGAATCGATTTAACCATGTCCGTCTGTCCTCGTGTCTGTCCATTTAAATTTGTGCGCAAGCTACAGGTCGCATTTTTTGAGATATTTTGATGAAATTTGGTACAAACACATGTATTGGCCCAAAGGGGAACCCTATTAAAAATGGACCGGATTGGACCATTTTTAGAACCCCTCCCTATTTAATTTTTTTTTTTTTTTTTATATCGTAAACAAACAAAAATAAAAAAATTTCTGACTTGTGTATCATTTAAAAATTTTTGAAAATACAAGAAGGTATAGAAAAATAAAATTTTTCATTTTTCAAAGAAAAAAATTAAATTGAATATATCAAGTGGTGTAGGGTATTTGATGGTCGGTTTTGACCGACTATAATATTTTCACTTGTTTTCACATTGAGTTATAGAAGGAGTTTAAGCTATTTTTTCTTTGCCGGTACAAAACCACCACGTTTTCAATTATGTTTAATTATCGTTATTGTTCGACAAAGACTAATTAATAAACTTTTTCAAAAAAAAAAAAAAAAATCAAAAAAAAAGTCAATTTTTTTTCTATAAAACCATCAAAGCTACTCAATTAAACTAAGAGCCGCTCTCTTGTACTGTTTTAGCCATTTCCTTATAATCCATTGTGCGTTCATATCCTATACGAACATACACATCATCGGGTACATATTTTCTTAAGTCAATGTAAGGGAACGTCATCTATTGCATACAATCACAGCAGCAACAACAATAACAACAACATTAATAACAACACAAATTGTCTGTCCAGTATTGATGGTGATAGTAGTGGTGACGGTTATTGCGATGCTGATGCTGATGATGATGATGGTGATGATAATAACTACAGAGAGATGAAAAGCAATTCATTGCCCAGCATTAACCAGCTTGAACAAGATGTATAAACTTATAGACATGTGAATGATATATGAAAAGTACACACACACATGCACGCACATGCACGCAACTGCTCGGTTGCACCTAATGTGTGTATTTCCGCAATATTGTTATCAATGCTGTTGCTACTGCTACTGCTACTGCTACTGTTCCTGGTACGGATGATGACAACTATGCGAAATGTATTTAGCATATGTTGACGCATGTTTGTTTGTTTGTTTATATCGCTTGTCCAACCAGCCATGTTAGTACCTTAACTTTGCTTTGCTTTTTGCCATTGTTTACGGTGATATGGCTCAATGAGGAAAATGAATGTATTAGCAATTAAAATTAGAAGCCATCCATCTCATGTCACACAAGTCAACTTTTGCAATGGAAACGACGAACACTGTGCCACAATATGATATTCGGTACCTAATCAAGCTTGTTAAAGGACAACATTACACATTAGACACATTATTATTATTGATGAGCATCTGTTGTGAGACAAATCTGGTATAATTGAGAGAGAGAGGAGGAGGGAAGTAACAAAAGAAAAAACTTAACTTTACATTCGATTTGAATGATTATTGAAGAACTCAATTAATTGTGTATAAAAGCCAGAAAACATATTTTAAGACTCCGTTTGTCTTTTTTCCACGACCCCATCGCAGAGAAGATGCTTTACAACCAAAACCATTGAATGATATACGCTTGGTGGTGCATATGTACATATGTGTGTGTGTGTGTGTGTGCGTATTTTATGGTAGCACTCAAAAGATATTCCAGCATGATTATACAGCCAGATTTATGTGTTTTTTATAAATGCAGCAGCAGTACGCGCGAGTAGCAGCATGTGTTATATGTATCAGCGCAAAATTCTCATTTGTTGTGACTTATGGTTATGTGTGTATGCGTGTGTATGGTTAAACCAACATAAAATAATAAATATTTTACACATCTGGCAATATGACTTTAGCGTTTGTATGCTTTTTGTCATATTTTGTTGTTTTTTTTTTTAGGTTTTAAGACTTTTCGTTTGGATTTCAGTGAACTTGTCCTTTTTTCATAGCCCACAACTTCGCAAGGGCGGTATACTAAGTTTGCTGTGTCGTTAAAGAAACACCCAGAAGGAGGCAGACCGACAGCACTAACATCTTAATCGATCTGACCATATTTAATGTCCGTGCGCCCGCATGCTATTGCTACCCTCAGCGTCGTAAATTTTAAGATATTAAACTGAAATTTTTGTACAAACTCCTTGCTAGTTCGGTACGTACTTAAGTTTGGTAAAATCAATGATTGACCATGCCTACAATACACAAACGTTAGATAGACTGTTGCAATAGTTAAGCTATGAAGTTGATAGGCGGTAATTGTTGTTGTTTTAAAAATGGTCAGCCACGCCCAAAATTTATAAAAAACTTATTCCTTAGTAGAACTCGTCTAATACATACATTATCATAAATCGGCCACGCACACTTTATTTATAAATAATGGAGAGTTTTAGGTTTGACCGAAACCACATTCAATATTTTTATTTGTTTTTTTGTTTTTTTTTTTTTCTTTTCATCAAGTTTCCGGTGGTTTTGCTGTCTTTGTTGTTTTTGTTTTTTATTTTTATTTTTTTTTTTTTGTTTTTGCAATTATGGTTATAAAAATATTTTTGTACAGTATTTCCGTTAATAAAGTCTTAACAATATTGATTTATATTCAACATACATATGTCGCGTGTGTGTGTGTGTGTGTATGTGTGTAAGTGACTAAAAGGGTTTCGTAATGTTTACTTAACAATAAAAATATTTCATGCTGAGATTTATGATTATTAAAAAAAGGTCACTCGAGATCAAATGGCTTTAAATTGTAAAGGCCTGGTTATGGGCACGACAAACTTGCCAGTAATTAACGTTTATAAAAATATGAAAAATATGATAATTAAAAAAAACTCTTTAACTGGAATATTTGTATTTGCTTATTTTTGTATATATTTTTTTTTTTTGCATATTTTACACATGTTAAGCATATGTCGTGTATTTGCTTTAATTGGACATATTTTATAAGAAATTATATCTTGTTACCATTGTATGCATGTTTTGAGTTATATTTTGTTTTTGTACATTTTGCATTTTTTTTCCTATATATACGCGAATAAAGCATATTTTGTCAGATTATTGCATATTCTGCGTATTTTATGTTTGCTACCTTCCTGACAGCAGCGACTAACAGCAGAGACAAGTTTTGCTAATGTTTGGATCAACTGATGTGCGGTGCTTTACTCAATACTCATACTTCTCAACCACTATAATAGAATCAGTTGTGTTAAAATTTCAAATTTATTGCAAGATTTTAAACGAATATTATGTTCGTGCATGTGTTATCCATTTATGTATGTTTTAAGCATACGTACAACTAATTATAATTATACGCCAATTTCTTATGATAATTTCACATTAGTATGTAATACCTCTCTCTCTATCCCTGTCTCTGGAAAATTTGCAATTCAAAAAAACATCATCTGGTTGAGAAAATTCTCTTAATTTGTTACTAGAGCTGTAACACACACACATATATATATGTATATATATGGCAAAGAAGAAGGTACAGAAGGAAAATTTATTTATATGAAAATCTACTGAATTAAGCTCTACTTTCTAACATTTCTTCACTCCACTTTATTCAGCCCTGCCTACACATTGCTCGCTACATATTACACACACTCCACGCTTGCACGGCTAGGTGCAAAATTGTTGCTATGAAAAATGTATATTAAAGTAAATCTTGTGCTTGTGCATATGAATTATTTGTTGTCTCTTGAGAGCTTTACCAAGCAATAACTACAACAACAACAAAAAACGACCGTTGTGCACATGGTGCTTATGCACACTTGCGTGCATACATGTATGTAAATATGTGTGTTTTTTTCTCATTTCATTTTACCAAGATTTGCGTTATTTTATCACGTGTTAGAAGGGTGGGGGTAGGAGGAAGAGGAAAACAGCCAAATGAACACATTAGCATAAAGAGAATGTTGGATTATTTCATTCGTTTCATTTTTTGATATTTTTGGCCTTTTTTTTTTCCTTTTTTTGGCGCTTTTTATTTATACAGAACATATGGATGTGTGTACATAAGTTTTTCCCTTTTTCTCTTTTTTTCCATTTGAGTTGGCTAGCTGGTGTTGTTTTAGTAGATGTTGCGGCGTTCGTTTCATTTCTCAAAGGTCTTTCCAATGGCTGCTCAGTTCAAAATAAATGTACTTTGTAACTTTTTAAGCGCAACTTTGATTGTATACCTATGCACGCACATATCTCATATGTATATATGCTAACTGATGCACAAGTACTGTACAAGTATCAGGAGACTTTTAAGGTAAAATAAATTTTTTGTTTTTTCGCCTGTAAACAGATTCATGTGCATTTTAGTAGCCTGCAACATATCAAGTCCCCAGATAGCAACATGTTCTCACACATGTACTCAGATTATAATAATTAATTACGTACCAAACACTGCTTTTCATACCTTGTACATTTACTTAGTTACTCACTAAACCAGGAAGATGTTGAGGACAATTGCGAAATTGATGGAAAATGGATTTGAGTTGAAAATGTGATTTTGATTTTGTTTTTGTACAAGGCATTTTCGTATACATAAGATGGAGGAGGTATACTAAGCTTACTGTTCAGTTTATAACACCACATATATATTTTATAATAATAATAATAATAATAATAATAACACCCAGGAGCATCATAAGATGAGGTGCTCTAGAAAGGTGCGCCTCCGTATCCTCTGGCTAAAGCTGAAATTTTGTTTACATTGCCATTTATGGCATATCGGTGGATGCGATAATCATAAACATGCCCACTCAATTACAGATATAAAAATTGTTAAATCAGATATAAAGATTTTTGTCGATTGTGGGCGTGGCTTTTGATCTATTTTGCCCATTTTAAATAACTGTTTTTCCCCTTGTTGTTAATACATCCACCGCTGCAAGGGGGTGTATATCACTTTGTCAATAAGTCATAAGAGGAGGTGTGGTATACTGGAAAACGTATTATGTGTGTCAGTCCGTCTATACCGTGGGCAACGAAACTGAAAAGGAAGCAATTTTAGAAGACACACAAAACCAAATGTTAAACTGTTGAACATTATGTAAAAAGTAAATTACGTTCTAACACGTTCGTAACATTTTACTAATGTTAGATAAATTTCATTCAATACAACAACAACAATAATAAAAGAGGAAGCAAAACGTTTACATATGCCCCTAATAAATAATCTACGTTATTACACCAGTATATCGTATTTAAGCCTATGTGTACGAGAATGAGATGAAAGTTTAACAGAACAATTGCTCCTCACTTTCCAGGCCAGGTATGTGTGTAATAACAAAAATTATAAAAAATTACTTTGAAACTTCCCAGTACGCCTTTCACGTTCAATAGCTTTTTACGATACATTCACATTTACGATATAAACTTTTAGGACTTTTTACAAACCTTGGACCTAGGACCTTGTACAAACTATTCAAACACAGCTTTTGAAGCACTTTAGAGCCTCAAGCTTTTACGATATGTTTTATACAAAAACGAGATTAGTAATGATGCTAACGCTACCAAATAACTTTCTTTCCATTCAACTAGAACACATTCATAAGCTTTTAGCACAATTTCCCCAGTTTACGATATTTGGGTAACGCATACGATCTAAAATGAATAAGTTCCATAATAATAATAAGAAAAGGAAACTTTTTTCTCTATAAAAATAAACGAGAAAAATTCAATAATTTTTATAGAATGCTTTCTATAAAAATTATAAATAATCACTGAAGCTTTCAATGCCTACACGTTATAATATCGTACATTAAAACGGGATAATAAAGTTTATCAGCAATCATAAAACTTTATCTTTTTTATACAATATTGAAGAAAAAATCATTTCAGATAATTTCCAGAGTGTTATAAAAGCTTACTTTGGTATTAAAGAGAAATAAATTCAGCCAAGACGCTTTCTTTATATTCACCTTAATAAGCAAAAAACATTACTGCGAAAATGTACAACATTGAAATATTTTTTCCACTATCCCACTAAATTACAGGTTTGATCTGCTTTGCATTACAAGGATGAGTATGAGGTATATTAAGTACTAAACGACAAATGCCAAACCCATCTTCAATTATACCGATTGATTTAGAATCAAAGCAATATGCGTCTGTCCATCTGTCCATGTAATTTTTGTGCATAAACTACTGGTATATTTAGATGAAATTTGGTATAAGGCCATGTATTGGCTTAGAAAGGAATCCTCTTGAAAATGGACCGGATCGGACTATTTTTAGAGCCTCTCCCCGTGTAACGTCCTATTTTAATGGTAGTCTTTATACAACAAAAAATCGCAATTCTTAATATTTTTTAAGAAAATTTGGTGAAGAATAGTTAATCGGGTGTATATTTTGGGGTGTCAAATTTGGACCCGATCGGACTAGTTTTAGAACCCCTTCCCACATAAATATTTTTTTATTTATAATATATTTCACGAAGTGCAATACCTCGCGTATACAGATACAACTACACTAATTATTGCATAATTTAAAAAGCTAAGTGGTGTAGGGTATTCAATGGCCGGGCTTGACCGGCTATAACATGATACATTTAATATGGGTATCAAATGAAAGCACTCGATGAGTAGAATACAATAATCTAAATATCATGATACCAAAATGAAAATGGCGGCCGCTCTAATATAGCGTATTAATAATTTCTTCAAAACCTCTACGATATGGATGTCTAACGAAAAGGCTTAATGAATAGAATGTCATAAGCTAAGTGGAATCTCGGTAAATTTAACGTGACAGCCGCCCGAAAATGTCAATCAAATGAAAGGATTTGGTGAGTAGAATGTCTTGAGCTAAGTGGCATCCGCATAAGTTCAACGTGGCAGTCGGCTCATATCATTAAAGGATTAAATTTCTAAATTCAATATGGGTGTCAAACGAAAGGATTTGACAAGTAAAATACAATTAACTAAATAAAATACTTCACTTTGTTTTTATTTTTTTTTCGTTTTTTTTTTTTTTTAGCTTGATTATATTTTACTTGTTTGTATTATTTAGTATTTAAGTTTCTTTTCGATTTCCATTTCTGTTTAAATTTTTTTAAATTGTTGTAATCATGTGTTTTAATAAATTTTGTATTTAAATGCATCAAAACGAAATAAATAAAAAATTAAATAATTTAGGTGATATGGGGGTCAAATTTGAGGACTTTACCAATACGATGCCATCTGCTACATGGCAGAATTCTAGCATATACGAGTATGTAAGTAATATACAACATTATAACAAAGGCATACTTGTGTCTATTGTTTTTAGATTATTAAAAAAAATATTTTGTTTTTTACACAAACATTCATTTAATACATGAATGGATGGAATTTATCCTTCTTTTGAAACTGTTTCTATATACGGTTTATCCTTCCACTTACGTATGAAGTTATCTAAACAAAATCCAGCTAATTGAACCTTTTATAACAGCGATAAAACCGAAAGCCTCTTGTGCCTACACAAACGAATATTCTTTTTATGCGTTTTTCTTTTTCGCATCTTTCACAGTCAACTTAATCCCCGTTTTTCCAACTGTGTCCCTTATGAATGGCGTTTTCAAGGTTTCTATGAAACAAAGCAAAGCAAAACAAAACAAAACCAAAAATTTAACCGTCCTTTAAATCGTTGTAACCGTTTGCATAAGTGTATAAACCGCTTTTCTAAATATGACGTTAAATGAATGCGTGTTGAGGAACAATAACAACAATAGGGGGAAATTCATTGATAGGCGATATAAATATTGAGAAAGGGAAGGTTGGCTGATTGGAATTTTCCCAAAAGTTTTTAAAGCCATCACTTCAATTAAATAAAATATAATTAAATAAAATAATTAAATTTTAATTAATATTAATTGCTGAACAAAAATGATTAAAGCGGCCCCTTGTTTTTTATACCCATAAAAATGGGCGCGGTCGGATAATAGACACGCCCATATTTTATATAAAAACCGCACAATTCAACTCAATTAGTAGCAAAAACCATAGAGGGCGTAATCGGGTGTACGCCAGCACAGCCCCACTGTTTGTATATTGAGAGGGAAGGAATTTAAGATTTGGCCCAAACCAAATTTACTTTCTTTACTTGTTTTAAACTTTTATCTATAATTGCTCTTTCAATCAACAACAACAACAACAAATAACAACAACACCAAAAATACCATTAAATGCTTTTGAAACTAAAATGATTTCTTAATCATATTAATACTTCATCAAATTGATCAAGTTAACATAAACGTAATTTCTCTAATTAATAGAGAAATGATGTGTATAACACGTACAGTGGTGTTCACCTGAATAAGTCATACCTTCTTCAGTACGATTTTTTCCACGTTTGAGTTTAGAAACAATTTAAAAGATGATGGAGTTTGATTATGGGGGGGACCCCCCATTGTGTACAACAGCAAATATTTACAATTTCTTTATCTCTGGTGAATTGTTTCGTTTAGGAAATTACATCATCAAATAATTTCTACATAAACATGAAGGATGAGAAATTGTGGGCAAAAAATCCTACTCGAAAAATTATTACTTATTCAGTTGACCACCACTGTAGAAACTATAAACATGCCCATACACACATAAATTAACAAATACATGCCAAACGCAATAATTCTTGTATATTATCTATTGCCTCGTGGGCATCTTATCAGCATTTCCACTACAATTATTCTCATTATAGAAATGCTTTATAATCCTCCTTCCCGAACCTGTTAAGAGACAGGGAAATATATGCGAAATCCTTCTCTAATACTTAGTTGACAAGCCATACACAAGCATTTGTTATGAATACATTGCACAAAACAATACATAAACGACAGACAGACAGACAGACAGACAGACAGACGCACAAGTTTATGAAACCTTTGAGTATTTATATACTTAAGAGTTCTTAAGGTAAAAAAATAAAATCAAACCAAGGCTTTGGTATGTAAGCAAATACCTATTACATGATATTTCCTAAAATATAATTTTAGAAGCAATTAATTGCTTTTCATTAAAATAAAAAGGAGTCAGAATTAGGATTTTTCATCATATAAGGACATTTTTAAAATAGAACACTATATGGAAAGGAATCCATTTTCAGTAGGGATCATCCTCGACCCCCCACCCCTCCCCAGAGTACACAGACAAGGAACACAAGGATGGGTAGACGAACATGTTTAAATTGATTCAAATTTTTGATCTACTCCGTATAATGGACGGTGAGTGTTGCATTCGTATTTGTGAGTTACAAACATCCTACTCACAAATACTACAACATATCATTTTACAACTTGGCAAAATGCTGCGTAGATGTGGAGGATATTTAAGATTTGCCCTAAACCAAATTTAACTTTTTTTTTGTTGGTTTCGTCTTATTTTTAAATTTTTTATAACAGTTATATTTTGTATACATGATATAACAGTTATATGTTTTGTATGGCACGTACATTTTGTATAATAGTTAAATTTTTTATAACAGTTATGTTTTATATACTAGATGCATTTTGTATAACCGTTGACTTTTTTAGAACAGTTAAATTTTAACAATAGTTATATATTTTGTATACCAGGTACATTTTGTATGACAGCTATGTTTTGTATAACAGTTTCATTGTGAACTTCAAACAACGCTTATATTTTTTATAACAGTTAAATTAATAAATGTATATGCATAAGAGCTAAAAGATTACTTTATTTGTTCATACCATAACCATTTATTTAACGAGGTATTCTTCTCCATATAAAATAAAGTAACAAACAATAATATGCGTAACAGTTTATTGTAAGAAGAAGAAGAAGAACATTAAGAGGAGATTACTAAAACAAACGACAGCTAGTGAGAGAGAGTTAAACCAGAGTATCAAGCAATATGCGGTTTGGTTGCGATTTGCTCTGGACCGAGATATTAGTTTACATATACAACTTGGTGATGAAGCTTAGGCTAGCCACTCCAAGCCCTGCACATCTGATGATTCCTAATAATTAAAAACTTGTACCGGCGCTCAGCATGGTGCTAACATAAACGTGTAGGCATATAATTTAACCATCAATTAAATGGATCGTAAAGCAATTAATTATTAAATTTTGCCCCCTTCGCTGAAAACCAAGTAGCGCGCCCAGTCCTCTTGCACATCCATTCAGTCAAAAGCTTAGTGCTTTCTAAAATCAACAGCCAATGGCATGCGTTATTGTCTAAATGCATAAAGAGTGTGGCAACAACAATATGGAAGATCAAACAAAGAGAGAGAAAGCCGTAATAGCTGCAATAAAGCGTATTGTTGCACAAGTAGCGTGAGCATGCAAAACCAAGTGCAGCTGATAACAAAATGGCGGGATTTGAACGGGAACAATTCGTTCACGCTATTATACAAAATGAAAGAAAGAGAGAGAAAGAGAGAGTAGTACGCTTTGTAAACCTTTGAACATATCTGAGTATGCAGATGAATTTACGATATATCGATCAAAGCACTAAAGAATTGAATAAAAATTATATCTACAACAACAAAAGATTTCAACCCAAAACGTATACTTGCACACACACCTACACGATGTACTGGCTGCATTGAATATTTTGTATTTTGGGCAGAGATGGAGAGATATTTGCACATGAACAACACTCAGGCATACTAATACAAGCACAAACACAAATACAAATTGTTAGTAAAATAATTGTTCTTAGATATTGCCCAACAGCAGTAGAGAATGCAGTAGAGAGAGAGAGAAAAATAGAAACGTAAACTGGAAAACAAATATGAATAAATTTCTTATGAAAAAAAGAACAAACAAACAAACAAACAAAAACAAAAATTATACAAAACTTAAACGTATATGCAGCCGTACACAAAGCATTCACTTGTGTACCAACACATGTACAAAACTCTAACGCAAAATGGACAAATAGAGATCATTTAAGATTATAGCTGATGATTGCTACAAATCCTACTTGTACTTACTCGGGCTAAGATTTGAGCAATGATAACAAGTCCAGCAAATATAAATAACATACATACACACAGGCCAACTGCAGGCATTTAGTTGTGTACCATCAGTTTTGCTAATCCTTATATATAAAATATCTACTTTTTTGACCCGAGCATCATAAGTTAAATAATATTTTGTGAAAAGTTGATTGTCCTCGTGTGACATTCATCATTAATATCCTCTTATGTGAGAGACATACTGCTCTTGAAATGTTCACTTTGTATTCAAAATCAAAATCAAAATCAAAATCAAAATCAAATCAGAGACTTTGTAGAAGTGATTGAAAAGCAAGAATAATGATAAAAATTAGCAAAAAATCTACATCGATCAAATCAGAATTTAAAAAAGACTTCTCATGAACATATTGTTTTCAAATTTGCCACGCCCATTTCAGGTACAGCCATCTACCAGGTCAAACATGCCCTTTTGTAAATGGACGCACTTTGTCATCACGTGTGTGTGTCTTTAATAAAATGTATAAAAAAAAATGTTTTGTCCATACGTCTGTCAATAGAAAAATTTGGAAGACATTGTTTTAAGGTCGCCCAAAACTACACAACACAAATCAACTAAAAATATTTTTCATTTTTTTTTTTAATCCTTATTCGTGACGAATAAATCATAAAAAAATTTTTTCCCAAAAAAGCTGGTTTTTCTGTTTTATAAACATTAACAATCAAAGATGCTCGTTATGCATGATTTTTATTCTTAATCGATTTGGGTATCCAGTCCCTGAATAAAATGTGTCATACATTACTATCTTCGTCTCTTTCTCTTTTTGTTTATAAGCGTTGTAATCATATGTCTTTTTGGATAAAATCTACAAGATTTTAAAATATAAAGGATATCAGTCATACTTGCTCTGCTTCTCTATCTCTGTCTCTGTGGTATAAAGGACTAAAGTGTTTATATGCGTTTGCTGTTAGTGTTCCTCTTACTGATTATGGCTGCTTTGAAAATGTTTATAGGATTTTCCGCAAAAGGGAAAATCTAGGACAGCCACACCAACACAATGACACATACCACCCTCATCGTCATCCTCATCACCATCACTACCACTACACACACGTAAATATTTCAAAATATGTATAATAATAAATAAATAATAAAGAACAAAACACATACGCTTAGGTTAGGAATCCAGCTACAGGATAAAATTCCTGCTTACTATAGCAACACATTCAATGTTTTTTAATGCATTAAATAGAAATATATACATAGATGTGTACCTGGTTGGATTGGATATTAAGTATGTACAGAGTGTGACCCTGCATGTGTTTGTGTCCTTTTCATAATGATACAAAATCGTGGTCATACAACTTACAAAATATGCAATATCGTCAAACAACAAAATCAAAAAAGGAATGAAAAGAAATCTAAAAAATACAATTATGTACAAATATGAAAGTATGCCAAAAATATGCAAATATTCAAAATGTTTATTTAAAAAAATTAAAAACCTCGAAATTGTTTCCTAATTTGTTTCGCTTAACACTCTACATATTTATATAATGTGGCGTGGCAAGTATTTAATTACGCCCTTTTAACAGCTTCTTAAAGCATGGTTGAAGGGCGATTATCGCGCAAAATCCGGATTTCTTTTAATTGTGGCGATGCCACGCTCATTTTTTTGGCCCGTTGGTATATAGAATTTAGATGTGAGGCCGATTTTGCATAGAAAACCCACAATGTACACTAAAAATAACTGAAGTGAAAAATTACTTAAACGCTGAAAATTATGCAAGTACTTTAACATAAGGAAATATTCGCAAAAATAATATTAATATATAGTAATAAGCAAAAAATATGCAAATATGTATAAATTAGGAAAAAAACAAAAAAAACCTGAGAAAAATATATATAAAAACGCAGCCGCATAAGCAACAATACACATAAAATGTAAAAATATGCATTTTAACAAATACTTGATAAAATATATGCAAATGTTCAAAATAGAAATCGAACAGATTATTATTGGTCCTATTAACCTCAAGCTATTAAATTGATTCCATGTGTATATCATGTAGAGAAAAAATAACAAAGCGAATCAATTAATTAATTTGTTCACGTAAATGTTTATATTTTTCGACTTTTTTTGTAAATATTATCAAATGAATTTTAAAACACAAGAGCAACCTCGACGAAGAACAAACAAAAGCTCTAAATTTGATTTTGGCCAAATTTTAAATATCCTCCACATTTATAATAGTGGGCGTGACAGGTATACGATTCGGCTCTCTAATAGTGTATGCATTGCCTATCAGCTTGCAAATAAAGTTTTACGCTAAAAGAGGTTTTTTGTAAATTGTGGGCGTGTCTGTTGTCTGACCACGCCCATTTTTGTAACATCGTTTGATTGGGTAATTAAAAACAAACATATTTCACCTTAATATTTCAATTGTTGTGGTAAATGAATAGAGTTTTGTTGATTGTGGGCGTGGCTGTTGACACATTTTTCTCAACTGAAATAACGACTGGCTTGCAAAAGTGTCTTAAGGTGAACATCTCCAAATTTACGATCGTCAGAGTGTCAACAACAAACAGACACACGGACGGACATATCTAGATCGACTCCGTTTTTGATGCTGATCAAAAATATATATACGCCTCCTTCTGAGTGTTGCAAAGGGGTTAGTAAAATTTTATAACAACACAGACAACACAAATAATAGAAAATAAATTATTAGTAAATGCATTAATTATCACGCTAATTATCGTGCAAATAAACGCTTAAACAATTTTGTGGTTTATTTTAATCGCATTATTTAACAGTTATAACATAAGCACACAAACACAAACACAAACATATTATCTTATTAGAAAAGTAAACCAAAACACAATCAGAACGAATGAGGCAGAGAGAGAGAAATGTTAAATAGAAATTTTTTCAAACAATTACGTTTTGTTTGAATTTTTGTTAATATTGTGATAAAATCTATAATAAATTATATGCTTTACAAGTTTTATTGCATGCAACTAAATTGCATTCACACAGATATGTTAGCATATGTTGGATTGATTATGCATATGTATGTAATATATATCTACAGTGCATATAAACATACTATAACGACCGATTTCTGTTTACATAAATATTTTATTATCATAATTTTTTTCTTTTTTTAATTTCATGCTATTTCAGTTTATGTTAAAAAACAACAATAATTTTTTTTCAATTGACAAGTTATTGCTGTTGTTTGGAGCAATGAGCAATATATTGATTTGGCGTATGTAGATGTGTGCGGTTAACCATTTAAATAAAAATTGAATTAATATTTAATTTATGGGTTGTTGTTGTTGTATAAATATGATGTTGATGCAATCATGCGGTTTATTGTTATTTTTGCACACACACACACACGCACAGATCTGAAGACACACTGAAATGATACGCAGCGATTTATTTGTGCGCCTGTAATGCCTGTGATGGCAATATTTCATAACTTACCCTTAAAAATAGGAACAAACAATAACAACAACAACAACAACAACAGAATACCATACAATTAAGTACTATAGAGTTCATAAATATTATAATAAATGTCTTTTAAAAGTTAAAAAACAAGAACATTCTCGCATAAAAAAAAGACAGCGAAGCGAATACTGCTGCGTTCGAACTACATATGAATACAACACGGGGATGTACTTGGTAGACAACACTTACAAATATACAACTAAACTAAAATGATGGGCGTGGCAAGTATGTGACTGCGCATCTATTACGTATCAGCTTACAAGTTGAATTTTGTATTGTTTTTTGTAAATTGTGGCCGCATCTGCTATCCGACACATTTTTCATATCAATACATGGCATAATTATTGATGCGCATGCTAAATTTCAAGTTCATAGGTCAATTTGTGTGCTTGATAAATAGATTTTTGTCGATTATGGGCGGGGCTCTTTACCAATTCTGCCCACTTTAAATAGCAATGTATAACCAAAATGTTAGCTTGATATGATATATAAAAATTTGGGAGTAATTCCAAGCATTTCAATAATAGATGGATTCCCGGACGGACATATCTAGATTGCCTTAGATTATGATGCGGAACAAGTATGTTTTTTAATGTCTCTTACATCTCCTACTTAGTGTTGCAAACGGAAGAGCAAACTTAGTATACCGTCGTCAAGACTAAGGTGAAGGGTATAAAAAAGAAGTTCACAGTATACAGGTGAGAGCCATAGAAAGAGAGACCTGGAAAGAGAAGCTTAGTAGTTTCGTTTGTTTTGAAATGTTGTTTACATTGTTGTAATTTGTCTGTCTATCCAAGGGGATGAATGAAAATAGATAAAGGTTTTTTTGTTCCTGTAACTGTGTGTTGGGTTTTAAGAAGATGCACAACGTACGCACCCAAAGCTTTGTATCGTTGTTCTAACTGGAAAAAGGTTTGCATTTTAAATTATAAACTTATCTACACTTCCACGTGTGTGCATGTGTGTGTGTGTGTTCGTATTGTTGTTGTTAGTTTGTACAATTATTTTCTCTTTTATAGGTAATCTACAGGTATGCCTATAATCGACAGCACACCTGTTCTATCAGTACAGACTTTGTGTATGTTTATGGTTGTAGGTTTTTGCTTTTGTTGCTGTTGTTGTTGTTATTATTGTTGTGAGGGGAAGTAATTAAACATAAAATGGAAACTTAATTGAATGGGATTAATTGCAAAAGCAAACTTGTACAAGAACACCCGCATGGACTAGCAATAGCAGTACAAACATAAACGTATCAAGATATAAATGTAACACATACATATGCATATGCATGTATGTATACCTATAAATAAAATAAGAGACCTAATCTGAACTGTATCAACACCCTCTCTACATATATTTTATATACAATATATACGTGAGTACACCGGATCACGCGGTATATATCATGATACAAATTGTCAGCTGAAATTAAATTATTTGAAAATCATTTAAGATACGAACTGAGTGGTGGTGGAGGAGAAGACGAAATAGTATTAATAAATAATTGCATTTATAAACAATACAATAATATGAACCGTTATAACATTAAAGTGTTAAATACTTTGTATGTACAGGGAATGGACAAAATAATATGAACACCATGCAATAGAGTACATTTAATTCTTTTTTTACACGAATTTGATTTAACACGAGTAAAGACGAAAAAATTCTCTTTTTACATGAATTGTTTTGTTTTAACACGATTTTCATTTTTTTTTTTTTTAGGTCTGTAACCAATATACTATTCTTCCATTTCGCCAATATTACGAATTTTTTTGCAATAATTTTTTTGGTAACGTATATATACATCTTATTACATCTACAGTATCCACGGTAATGACAGCATACACAAAATACGGTAAAACATCATCAGCGAAGAGGAACAGTGGGCGAAACTTAAAGTTAACTGACAGAGAAACCGACGAATTATGGCCACACAACATAAAACTACCTGACCAACGGCAAAAGTGACAGCAGGACTCTCTTCAGACACTCTACAAATCTATTCCGCGAAGAATTGCAGCCGTTATAAAAAGAAATAGTGGCCCAACACCTCATTAATTAATAAATATTGTGTATATGTCAGGTGTTCATATTATTTTGTCCATCCTCTGTATATACAAGTGTATATAAGCAACAGTATTTTTAATGCCACATTGACTTGTTGAACGCGAACCCAAATCCGTAACTGTAAAAAATTATCTCATTACAATATTAACAGTTGACAACTACCAACTAACACCCATAGGAAAGTAGGAGTTATGTGTCGTTCGTTGTAATTTTTATTACAAATTAAAAATGATGGAAACTTTTGGCAAAAAAATTATTATTGTACACTCCAGAGGGATACACGATGGTATTGTGTACCACACCCGCCTTTCCTTAAACCGATCGGCTCTTCAGACTTTGACTCTTGATCGGTAGCATTTACCGTTTAAAACTTAATATACAAACTTAATATAGCCTTGTAGGGTATAATTATTATAATTTTTTTTTCTTTTTATTAAAAGATAATACATTTCAAAGTTAAAGTTGCGCGGTTTCGATTTGATGCAGTTGAGAAACGTAAATCACTTGCTTGTCTGACCTGACCTTTAACATAATCGAACCAAAACGGTTAAACGTTGTAAACTTGAAGGATTTCAATTTACATTTTATTATTGAAGCATTAATTGTTCGTGTAAATCGAGGATTACCTGTATATACGTACATTTACATACTTTAGATGAATAATTTTTCACTTGCTTTGCTTTAGGAGTCAACAAGCGTTTCTATTTATTCGTATTTACTTTACTTTTTTGTGAAAGAGACAAAGTGACAGAGCGAGACAGAGATGGAGAATGTGAAAATTTCATTTTAACAACTTCTTAATAAAAGCAAAAATGTTTCTTCTTCTTTTTTAAGATATTAATTAAAAACAAGTAAGAAAACTAAATTTGACTTAGGCCAA
The DNA here is from genome assembly GCA_963971445.1 of Ornithomya chloropus. Classification (NCBI taxonomy): domain Eukaryota; kingdom Metazoa; phylum Arthropoda; class Insecta; order Diptera; family Hippoboscidae; genus Ornithomya; species Ornithomya chloropus. The sequence goes on along the minus strand of OZ020530.1, from coordinate 48,335,289 downwards.
ACCTTAAATACCCTCCACCTCCACAACGGTGGGCGTGGCAAATATATATATATATATATATATATATTGCGCCCTCTAATAGAGTATGTCTTACGTATCAGCATGCAAGTCTACTTTTACGTTAAATATGGTTTTTTGTAAATTGTGGGCGTGTCTATTATCCGACCACGCCCATTTTTGGAACGTCTATACCCTCTGTTGAGGGTATACTAAGTGAGAATATTATAGTCGATCAAGCCCGACCATTAAATACCCTACACCACTTGATGTATTATTATACCCTCCACCTTAGGGAAGAGGGTATATTCATTTTGATCATCCGTTTACAACACATCGAAGGAAGCCTCGGAGACCCCATACAAACCATATATATTCTTAATCAGCATGAAAAGAAAAATCGTTTGAGACATGTCCGTCCGTATATCCGTGCGTCCGTCTGTTGCTGGCACTCTCACGGTCGTAATATTAAAGATATCAAATTGAAACTTTGCACACGTATTCTTAGTTCAATTTCACTGTTCCGTAGTGAAATTGGGTAAAATCGGTTAAGAGACACGCCTACAATAAACAAAAATATCAACATACCTCGAAAAAATTGTATCTTTAAAAAATTATATATCGCACAATACTATGCCTCTCAAGTTAAAATTTGATATAAATATAAGTGGTACCGTTGTCCAACACTGTGTCAAAAAATAATATATACGCAACTATTTAATGCAATAGGAACCTCTTTTTTAGAGGGTTATAAAAAGTGGAGGGTATTTAAGCTTCGGTTCGAACTTTTCTATCTTGTTCAATTTAATTTTTTTCTTCGAAAAATTAAAATTCTTATTTTTTATACTATGTTTATACTAAATACAAGTATTTTCAAAAACTTTAGAGTGAAAAAATCTCAAAAAAAATATTTTTTTTTGTTTATGATTTAAAAAAAATTTATATGGGGAGGGGTTCTAAAAATCGTCCGACCCTATCCATTTTCAAAAGGGTTTTTTTTTGCGCCAATACATTTCCTTGTACCAAATTTCATCGAAATATCTCAAAAAATGCGATCTCTAGCTTGCGCACAAATTTAGATGGGCAGACAGACGGACAAGGTTAAATCGATTCACACTTTAATTGTGAATCGATCGGTATAATTGAAGGTGGGTGCCATTTGCCGTTTAAGAGTTACAAACATCCGCACAAACTTAATATACCTTTTCCACATGGTGGTGCAGGCTATAATTATCAAGCATCTCTTTGATGTTGAAAATAATTTTATTTTATAAATATATATAAAAATAAAAATAAAGGACAATTACCTTAAATTTGTAATTTCTGTCTTGCTTCAGCTTATATTTGCGGTAAAGTTTTTCAACTCAAAAGAACGACAGCAATAGCAACGTACGTTTGTGTTCCTATGTAAACCTGCAAATAGATAAAAAAAATAAAATGATATTAATGAAAATTGCGGTTACCATTGCAGCGAAAAACAAAAAAACAAAGAAACAAAAAAAACTCTGTAAATAGAGAACTTTAGGTTAAAAGGTAAAATACATAGAACCCGAGATAAAAAATATTCAACGTTGACACAGTTTTGTTTTTGCAGGTTTCACCACAAAGTGCTTAAACAGCAACTTCTGACGTACAAGAGCAAAAGGGAAAATGTAATAATTAAAATGTGAAATTAGGTAAAAATAAAGACAATTTTTTATCAATTTAGTTTAATCATGATGATGGAGAAGAAAGCGTGAAATAATATTTAATGCAGTTGATGACTTTTCATTTTTACGTTCAGCAATCATTTAGCTCCGGTTTTATTATGTTTTACACCCTTTTTTAGGTATACATGGTACACCACCACTAAGGTAGCAAACTTCAGTACTAAGGGCGACAAATGATGTTTACTCAGAGTTAATTTTAGTCAAATTACGTTCAAAGTCTTCTTTGAATATGTTCCCAAGTTGAGGGTCACTAGATCGACCTCTGCGAAATATAACAAGATACCAAGCGAGGCTTCAGACGACAGGCATTCAACACAACCATGGAATGCTGAAATTAGCATTAATGGCACAATTTTTAACACAAGTGCCATTATTGGCTGGAAAGGCGTGAGATGTTGCCTCAGAAACTGCATAAAAATTCGTTGGTATTTGAGCGGGACCCGCGCAAAAGTTCTTTCTTGATTTTTCGGTGGTTGAACCGAGTGTGTAATGCTCTACATAGCTGCAGAAGACCTACAGAAGACCGAAGCGTGTACAGACCAAAGTCGTAAACAGGCTATAATCGGCCGGTAATTAAAATAATAAAGACGTATTCCCTAAATAACTGCTTGAATGAACCTTTGACTATATAGATATATTGATCACAGAGTCCTTCCTTTACTGCTCCTGTTTAATATTTTATGATTTTCAGATTTTCCTCTGTTTTCATTTAAAATTGTCCTACAATTGAAAGCGTATTCTAGAGCGTGTGGAGAAGTATCGCATTCGTTCGTGTAACAGTTAACAGCTATAACATTTTTCCGTCATTGCATTTTACAATTTCAATATTTTTTCCTTGAAGAAGACGTGTACAGCATATAATTCATAAATTATTAATAGAAGCGGAAAAGAATTTTACTTTATTTCAATTTGTTTTTTCTTTTTTATGTTACTTTAGTGTCGAAATAATAAAACAATAGTTTTACGTACAATACGAAACAAATATTTATATATGTTTGCATATGTATTCATATGTATATGTATGTATGTGTACATATGAATACTATTGTATGTAACTGAAAATTGCATAAAGATTACTTATGTAGTTGGGGTAGTCTTGGCTTACGTATGGATACGTCGTATACTTCAATATTTGCACGTACACATCATTGAAGAGAGATGAGAGAGAAAGAGAGAGAGGGGGATATTCAAGAAACACAAGAAGACTTGCTCGTATGAAAATTTATGAATTCTTTTATTTATTTATTTTTGCATTTTTATGCAAAAATTATAAATTCATGAGTTTTCTTTTAATAAAAGAGGAACAGCAACAACAATGACAATGACAACTTCTTCATTTGTCATATTCCCTGAATAAATGTACTAAGGCAAACCCACATCTCTTTAATCAGAAAAGTCCTATTTTCCTAGCGTTACTGTAGATTATTTGAAAGATAACTGTTTCTGTAGATTATTTTCAAATGACTGTTTTTGTAGGTCATTTTCAAAATAACTGTTTCTGTAGGTTATTTGAATAATTGCAATTTTTCCAAGTTATTCTGAAATAACTCTTTTCGTAGGTCATTTCCAAAAAACAGTATATGTAGTTTAGTTTCTGAAAAGTTACTTTCTCGTAGCTTATTTAAAAGATGACTGTTATTGTCGATTATTTCACCGTTATTGCTTTCGACGGAGCGGAGTACGGATAATTTAATTTTCACTCTTGAAGTTGTTTTTTATATTGTTTTTAAAATTTCAAAAGTAGCGTCACTTAAGTCACTGTAACTCAGTATGTTATATTCCGATTGTCATGAAATTTTGATACATATCTTTTGAAGGTTGGCACATCCTAAAAATCATGAAGATTTTTTATTAGAGGTGCCATGTCTGGGCTAGTACCGGGACTTATTGAACGATGTGTTATTAAATTCCCTCTAAAATCTTCTTTTATTTGGATACGGCTTCATTTTTAATCGTTAGTTATTATATATTATAAAGTTTAATTCTTTGTTTTCCTTCATCATTCTCTGTTTGGTTGTTTAAGAAAGCGAAAATCTCTCTGGAAAAAATGAACCAACAGTAAGCAGAGAGCAGAAGATACGGTCAAATATAACAATAATATAAAATTGAAATGTTCAAATTGAGCGAGACAGACAGATGGTGAAGTCGAAAAATTAAGAAAGAAAGAAAAAGAGATCAAGAGGAAAGAACGGACCACAAAACGAAAACCTTAACAGAAAAATAATAAACGGAACCCATTACAGGCAATAGGTTATACACGTTATTTTGTTTCTGTTCCTTTCATACCAACTGAGAGACAGGCAGCCATTTATATAAATGGCCCAACTTGACATATCAACTACAGTAGAAGGGAAATGTGTCACTGGAAAATAAACAGAAGGGGCAGATGCGTAATACAAATCTGAGAAAAACCCACCAAATGAAGGGAAAATCTTAAGAAATCGTAAAAAATACCAAAAGAAGGAAAGCAACAGCAAAAATATTGTGCACATAAGTACATGTACAGGGTATGCCATTAATAAAATACAAAACAACTGCAACAATAACAACAACAGCGAACAATGCGATTCTTTTTAGCGCAAAAATGAATTGGTTTGGCTTTGGCTTAGAAAAAGATTTCCATTTGTATACCCTGATGAAAGTATACTAAGGTTGTCATTCCATTTGCAACATTCAGAAGAATGTGTCAGACATCCTACAACTTATATACTGTGGATGGACAAAATAAGTCTGAGAGGTCACAGATTTCATCGATCGCTAAGCAACAGCAACAAAGCGTATAAACATTGAAATATAACCTACAAGACTTGGCACATAAACTGTGCATGGAAGCAGTCTTGCCAACATGCAACGAGAAGTACTCTATTGCATCGTGTTCATATTATTTTGTCCACCCCCTGTATGTTCTTGATCAGCATCAAAAACTGAGCCGATCTAGATATATATAACCATGTGTCCGTCGGTTGAGGTCACTCTCACGCGTTCGCAAATTTCGATGACATTTAAATTAAATTCGCCGGTGAGAGTGTCACGGAGCAGAGTTTGAATTTTTACCCAGACACAGGCCTAAAGCGACTCAGAATTCGTTACTGAGTGGGAATATATACACTTTTTGGGGTGTGGCACGCCCTCCTTCTGGTACCTTCTTACAAACGTTTGAACAAAACCAATGTACCCCCATAATCATTATGAAGGTGGGTATAATGAGAAAAAAAACAATAAAAGTATTGTAAAATAATTCTTTTTTTTAATTTTAAATGCGGAAATATTTTCCACAATTTCGTACAATATTTTTATTTTTTAGTTCCATATAATGCGTTTACTTACAAGTACAACAAAAATAGAAACATAATCTGTGTAAGCTGCACAACTTTGTTTAAGTCTTGCGGCCAGCCAACTTGCGGGCACCGCTTACAATAGCAATAACAACTACAACAATAATAATAACAGTAAACGAAAAAAGGAAACTTGCACACACACACACACACACAATATATTCTAGTTATTGTTGTTGTTGTGATTTCCACGTATTTGTATTGCAACTCCCTCCATCCACCGCTGCACAGTTGTGCGGCATACCGTGGCATAAAGCAAAACCGTATTTATGCCAAATCAAATACGCCAAGTTAAAGGAAAAGCAAACACAACCCCCAAATTCGCCCATTCAACACCAACGACGCCCACAATTCACCGCTATTTATTTTCATGAAATTCAATGCAAAAGAAATAGTAACAACAACAGCAACAACAGCAACAATAACTAAAATAAAAATAGAAATAGAAAATTTATTACTTAAGCATTGCCAAAGAGCAGATTTGTGGGTGGGATTAGGTTGTGTATAAAAAACAAAAACAAAATCAAAAAACAAAATTATATAAAACATGCATACACTGTAACCTCTTATCTCTTTTCATTTATCGTTACTTTAAAGCCACAATACTACACAGTGTATGTTTGGGTTATGGATTTATGAACCCTTTCTATTCTGGCAGATTGGTTGTTATATAGTTTATGGTGTGCAGCCAAAAGCAAGAGGAAGCGCACACTTTAATATGATTTCATTTATTTTGTTTATGGAATAGAAACGTATCCATAAATGAATACCAAATATGGCCGCAATGTTTTTCGTCGTCCTTATCAAAATCACAACTTTCGTATTCACCACACTTGACACATGCGAATCGATGAAATGGATTCCAAAGTTGATCACTTTCGTTTGCGGTTTTTCGTTATTAATTAAATAATAAACCATTGCGATGGTTATTAATAAATAAGATTACCACCATGATGGTTATGAAGTAGTTTAAATGTCGGAGAAACTTTTTTTGGTAATAAAATAATGAGGAGAAAAGAATCATTATCAGTCAATAGTCATTACTGGTCGATGATGATAATGTCTGTGGCCTCTAGCAAAAGAGACCGCCATGCGAATTCAAACTCCTCTTTATTTTCGATCGATCTGGTTGCAGCAGACGATTTACTTGACCTAACCAACGCAGTTGAGTTTTTATTGGGACGGATTACCTCAACGTATCATTATTATTACTGCACTGCTTGGGCGATCTGTACTACGACTTCAATAAGATGTATTGTGTTAGCCCAAGTTCGAAAACCTAACGTTTGAGTCTACTCATGAAGTCTTGGCATCAGAATTAGATATGCCTGAAGTCACAGTGCAGCCACCAAGCGTCCTTTATCGGATTGCAAGAGCTGCGGAATTAATGTGTTAGGATGTCTTGCTCGCTTCTCCGTAAAGCTTGCAGATATTCGAATCAGATAAACCTAGGATTTCCAAGTGTTATTTGAGGGTACAATGTGTCACGTATCAGCTTTTGAGCCGAACTAGGAAAAGTCCTCTCTCATGTGACTTTTGAGTACAAAACAGAAAGATTCGAAAGGAAATAGAGGATTATTATTTTCCTACAGGCTTCCCAAGTTTACAAGACAAAATGTCCAAATGTCACGCAACCCAGGCGACATATATCTTGCCTTGTCTATTTAATATTTTCACGCATTCTGAGACAAATTAAAAGTTAAAGGTATCTGTTTAGAAAAGTTTGGGCAGATAACGCCCGCTCGATTTTGTAGCTTTAAACCGTCACTTTACCTGGGTATCTATCAGCGGTTTAGAAATAGCTGCCGCTCGAGATTTCCTATCAGATATGAACACTGGAAAGAGGTGGTAAAGGTTCAAAAACTTTTCATTTTTTAAAATCTCTGGTTCAAATTACCGTAATGCAGTATGATCTTGGGAAGAAGTGCGTATTGTAGCGTAATTTATGCAAATAAATGTTGTAGGGTGTTAACCAGACGGGCTTGACCGATTATAGCATTTTCAATTGTTTGTACAAATCCAAGTATGTGGTATTAAAAATAACCGTTTTCGTACATCGTTTGGAAAATAACAATTCTTGTATGTAATTTTGAAAATGACAGTTTTTGTAATGCATATAAAAAGAAGTGTATGTTTTTTTAGATAATTTTATCCATTTATTCACTTAATCATGAACTACGTAACCTTTTCTTTAACTAGGCAATCTTTTGCAGTCGTGCGATACCTTAATACATTCGCGTACACTAAAAACCACATTGAATGTACCAAAGAGGTACTCAATGTTGTGTAACATATATAATCTATGAATGCCTTGATTAGATAGGGAGGGTAGTGTTTGGATCAAGCAGTTGATGCAGCCCAACATATGGGCTTTCAGCATCTTCATGATTTAAATAAAAAAACGCTAGCAATTGAAGTAATTGGTGCTAAAATAAAATCGATTTAACAAGAATAAAAGGACCAACCGCAATAATACGGCAGTAAATATACTTGTGGGGAAATAAGAGCGATGTGATGTTCAAAAACAAACAAACAAAAATGCATTGTAAAGGAGTTGCGGTTTATGTGTACATGAAAAATGTCAACAACATGAAGCGTGGCAAAAATATGTTAATAAATTAAAACACATACCATACGCACACGACTGCAATGCGTTGTGCGTTTCGCGTCTCCGTCAGTGAAAAGGAGTGAAGTAAATAAAAAATAAATAAATAAATAAAAAACGCACAGGATGGCCGGAAGGGAGATTAAATAATCGTAGCAGAGGTTAAGTTCGATTCGATTATTTAAATAAATTGCTCATTAAGTGTTTTATACTTAACTTATTACATACACATATTAAAGCTTATAGAAATTGTTTTCAATCGGATTAAATTACAGCGAATCGTGTTTTTTTTATGGCCTTTAGCTTAAAATAAAGGAGAAACATGTAAAAAACAAGTAAGATAACTAAATTTGGCTAAGGGCAAATCTGAAATACCCTCCACAAGTACATACAAGCAGTGGGCGGGGCAGGTATATGATGACTTGCCCTTTAATATGGTATGTATTACGTGTCAACTGGCAAATCGAGTTTTACGTGAAGTACAGTTATTTGTAAATTGTGGGCGCGTCTGTTATTCGATCACGCCCATTTTTGGCACATTGATGGAAGGGATAATTATAAATAGGAATACCAAATTTTAAGTTCATAGGTCAATTTTTATGGCAGATATATAGATTTTTGTCCATTGTGGGCGTGGCTCCTGGCCGATTTTGCCCGTTTTAAATAGCGATCTACGTGCAAAACGTAAAAGTGACTGTACAAAATTTCAGCTCAATATCTTAAAATGTACGCCCATGAAAATGTCAACAACAGACGGACATACGGACAAACTCAGATTTTAATGCTGATCAAGAATATATGTATAATATAATATATAATGTAACTGAATAGCAAACATAGCGCCTCGTCTTATGTGTAGAGTAAACCAAACGCCTCCGAAATATTTCCTTTTTATTGCAATATTTTCTTAAAACATTTTTCACAGCGCTTTACCCCTTTAGCACTTTTCTCATTCTCTCTCTCTTTTGGCACAAAAATCAAATCCATTGAAGGCCACTGATTTCTCAGAATAATGGGAAAGAGTAATGAACGAAAAATGTGCATAATAAATTGAAAATCAAACTCAAACAAATGCTAGAAAAATGTTATAAAAAAAAAGAAATTTATGAATAAATCGACATAACTTTTATTTAAAAAAAAAAGAATAAAAAAACCCACGTGCGTGCCACAAGGGCGTTTTTTATGGGTGGAACGATTACAACTCATAAAGTTCTTCTTCTCCTTCTGCTTGCTTTCAATTCTCACAATTGACAATTATGCGTCCGGCCTCTTTTCTTAATGCCTCTTCTTCTTCGCTACTAGCTTCCCTTTTATTCCTTTAACAACAGTTTAATATTTTTTTACTTTATAGTAAAAAAAAAAAAAAGTTGTTAAAAAAGGAACAAAAAATAAGGAAAACTTTTATCATTAATGTCATTCCATCAATTACTTACTGGTTAAGAAAAAAGTTTTGATTTCATTTCCATGTACTTATTTCAACAACAATGTGAAGTGCTACTTTACGGTCCTCTCGTTTTCGTTTTCTATTCAATCGAGTTAAAGGGGAAATCTGACAAAGTCCTTTCACAATAATATAAAGCGAATTTATGTACGCAAAGCTATTGATTTTGTAGGTCAATGTTACTGTTACTGGGTAGTTAATTATATGGATCACATTAATTTTACAGTTTTTAAAGTAACTTTAACAACACGTGCAGTGAATGTTAAAATTCACAAAAAATCATCATCATTTCTACCCGATTACTTCAGTTTTCCGACTGAAACACTTTCATCTATACGCCCATCACAATGTTGAATTTTTATACGGCGAACTATATCAATATCGGTGTAGAGCTCGTACAGCTCATGTTATTGTACCTTCCACATATAATCGAGAATAGACTTTATTTACAACACCCAAAAGAAGGTGTTATAGTCTCTGCAAAGTATGTATAATCTGGATCAGCATTAAAAGCTAAATTGATCTGCCCATGTCCGTCTGTTGTTGGAGTCCCCATGGCGGCAAAAATTGGCTGCAATTTTTATATAAACATTTCTAATTTCTTTGCATAGGTTCAGAAATCGATCAAATGTTACGCCCACAATTGACCAAAGTTGAGCTATGATGGTCAAATGTGGGCGTCATTACGCCCCTAATTTATAAAAAAAACCTTCTTTTGTGCACACTTGACATGTGGAAGATTTTTTTATTGAACCCAAAAAAAATCTAATGTGACGAAAAATTTCTAAATTTTATTTATTTATTATTTTATGCATCACAACTGTAGTTGAAGTTGTTTAGTTTAATAAAAAAAAAAAACATGTGCCAAGAATTTTATGATGTGATAACGATTAAGTTTAACCTGAGGTCAAACGCAAATTTCAAATTTCACACAAATTTAAGGATATGTACCACTCTCCGCTCCATTCCTTTTTGTTTCTCTTTCTCTCTTTTCTACATAAAAGTCAAACGATAAGGAAATTAATATGGCCCGTTTAATGCGACCTTTAGGCATTACAAGTGGAGGTGTTTAAAGACAACAGCTGTGGAAGGAAATAACAATTTATCCGGTGGGGAGTGCCAGGTAAATGAAAAACAAGTGAAATTTAACTATTTTTTACCAATTTTTGTTACAAAATATGAAGAATTGCGATTTTTTGTTATTTTAAGACTTTCATTATAATAGAACGTTATATGGGCAAGGGTCCTAAAAATGACCCGATTCGGTCCATTTTCAAGGGGATTCTTTTTTGACCCAATACACATCTATTTTATTATACTACTTGTGGGCGTGACAGGTTCTAATTCTGCATGTATTTCGTATTAACTTACAATTCGGATTATACGTCAAATGAAGTTTTTTGTAAATTGTTAGCGTCTCTCGTATCCGACCCCGCCTATTTTTGGTATATCAATGGACGGGCTAATTATAAATATGTGTACCAAAGGTTAATGTCAAAGGTCAATTTTGATTTGTGCAGTTTTAGCTCAATATCCCAAAATTAATGATCATCAAAATGCCAATAGCAGGCGGACACACGGACGGACATGTCTAAATTGGGTCATTTTTTGATGTTGATCAAAAATATATGCACTATGTTCCTACATGGGCACCGAGGCTTCCTTCTGAATGGCAAATGGAAGAGCCAACTTAGTATATTCCTTCATCTTACGTCTTAAGTATAAAAACCAAGCAAAGGTGAATGATGACGGTTCGCGGATTACTGCCTCTTGTTCTATACCTTTCCAGAATATTTCTTTGACATTTTATTTGTGGTTTAGATATCTTGCAACTTAGGTTATTATTTTTTGTCTCTCTCCCTCTCTCCTTCTCTCTTCTTATATAACTGTCAATTACAATGAAGATGATAGTGTTTCGAAAATTAAAACTTCAACAATTTCTCGTAATAGAGCAGATGCCAAGAGCAGGCAAGTTTTTGTTTCCGAGACACACAAACATACAAAAAACACTAACAATTTATAATTGTTTTTAACAGTGACCTTTTTTTTTGGCAAATGACAGCTCAGCACAATAAATATTGAATAAGAAGGAGGAAGGAAAAGGAACGAAATGGAGGCTTGTGAGTAATAGAAAATTTGGACAATTTGGACAATTACGTAAGATATATAAATTATACGCATTAGTTTTTATAACAGTAATTAAAATTCGTGACTTATTAAAGACTTTTATATTTTATTTAAAAATGTTGAAAATGGCGGATCTTCAATTCCAGCAAAAACCACATAAAATGGATATCAAATGAAAAGTCTTGAACAGTACAATACGCTATAAATGAAGTGATGTTAGGGCGGCCGACCAAAAAATACTTCAATTACTATTCTTTAGAATCTATTCAATGTGGAATCAAATGAAAAGAACTTGACGTTAAGAATGTCAAGGGCTTGAAGGCTTTATAGCAAATTAAAGACCGCCTGAAGATATCTAAGTAAAAAATTTCTTTATCGCGCTTATTATGTTTCGAATGCTTCCGTAATTGAAATTTTGATTGATTTCAATTCTAATCTTAATTCTGGTCAAAATATGATGAATGCACAACATTCAACATGAAGGCTGATATATGGTTGATTGCTTCTTTCTTTATAATCTACATGATATGGGTATCAAATGACAAGTGGGCTGAGCATGTTTCTCTAAAATACTTTTTCATACCCTCGACATAAGATACTAAGGTATACTAAGTTTGTCACGCTATTTGCAACATCCAAAAAAAAAAGGCTGCAAAGTATATATATTCTTAATCAGCATCAAAAACTGAGTCGATTTTGACATGTGTATCCTTGTGCCTGTGTGTCCGTTAGTTGTTGGCATTCTCAGGGGCGCAACATTTTAAAATTTTTAGCTGAAATTTTGTACAGCTACTTTTAGTGTTTGCACGCAGGTGACTAAAATGGGCAAAATCGGTTAGGAGCCACACCCACAATTGACAAATATCTATTTATTTGCCACAAAAATGGAGCTAGGAAATTGAAATTTGGAGCATATATTTATAATTATCCCATCCATCGATGTGCCAAAAATGGGCGTGATCGAATAGCACATGCGCCCACTATTTACAAAAAACTATTTGCCACATAAAACTTAACTTTCAAACTAATTTATAACACATACCCTATTAGAGGGCATAATCACGTATCTGCCACGCCCACTATTTTAGATGTGGAGGGTACTTAGGGTTTTGGCCTAAGCCAAATTTAGTTTTCAAGCTTGTTTTTTTATTACTTATTTCCAATTTGACTACTTGGTGAATACCAATTTTGAATACAGTTAAAGTTTGTATGACAGTTCCCATTCTGTTATATGGTGTTATACATTGTTATAGCATTTATATTAACAGTTTTTAAGTTGTTGTATAGTTTCTTGAATTGTGTTACAACAGTTTTCAAACTGTTATATGTTTATATTAGGACACACAGTTTGACTTTTTATGTGATCACCATCAAATCTAGAATTTAGTGAAACTGTCATAAGAGCTTGATACTGTTATGTTTATAAAACTTATATAAATTGTAAACTGCTATAATTGAAGCCATGAGATGGAATTACGGACACATGGGTGTAATTTTTTTTCTTTGAAACAAAATTTTTTTGCATAGATAATTAGTAGTGTAGGGTATATATATTTGCACATATTTAAAAGGTGTTTGACATTTTCACTTACTTGCTCTGAATCCATTAAAACGAGTTAATCCTTATATGTAGAACAAGACATTATGCTTAAGCTGTACACTATAAATTGTCTTTAAACACACACATGCTCATACACACTCAGTTGCATGCATTTACATATGAACGAACACAAACATTTGTTCCAATTCCAAGAGGAATTCAAATAACAAAAACAAAAGAAAAAAAATATATGCAGCTTTGTACTAATCAAACAAAAGACTGACAACATGCATGGGCGATCAAGTCATTAAAATTTGTTATTATTGTTGTTGTTGTCTACTTTACTTAATATAAAACACACAACGCCCACGTTAAAATAATAAAAAATATCTTTTACACCACAAATGTGTTAAATGTTTGAACATAATGATCACAAAAAAAAAATTAATCGTTTTTTTTTTTTTTTAAGAAAAATATGTCCAAAGTGTCTGTTTTAATAATTTATAATGAATTTATGTCTGAAGCAACGCCTGATAGGCGCCACTGCTTATTGCGAAACCGGCTTCATTCTTCTCAGTTGTTATTGTTTTTGTTTATTATGAATTGAAAGTGTAAGCGACACATTGTGTGTTAAAACTGTACATTATATTAATTTGTGCTAATGGAAGCAAATTAATGAAATTCCTTTTTTTTAAGCATTAATATTTTATTTGTATTATTATAATTATTGTAATTTCTCCGTTTATTGTGTATGTTTGAAGCACATGTAAACAAATCGATTTTTTGTTATTGTTTCACCGACAGAACACAGAATGATGGGCTTATAGAAGAAAACAAAATAACAAAATACACCGCGAATGGTGTATAATATGTAATGTTGAAAAAAATAACACACACAGGCACAAGTGAATATTAAAATGTCTATTGTCTGCCAATCAGCCGCTTAAACTATTGGATTTTTCCGGCATTAAATTGTTTCAAATCAATGCGATTGTATTGAGCACTTATAGAAAATATTATAAATTTCTATTATTTATTCGAATTTCCCTTTATTTTCATTATTTACTTTTAATAAAATTATATTTTATTGCCAATGCACTCTTTCACTAAGTTTACACCCGCTTATACCAACAAGACTGTTAAACACAGTGAGAACATGTTTCAGTTAAGAAGAAGAATTAGTAAGAGAATAATGTAACGATTTCCAAACTGTTAACCAGTGTTGATAAACGTAAAACTAATAGAGGTATTGTTTGACTAAATGCAGAAGTGAAGTTAACAAGTAAGAAAACTCCTTCTATAACATTTACAGCCGGTATGGATTTTTAATCATGTAAAATTAATGAAAACTTCATGAAATAAAAACAATTTTTTTATAGATTTAATATACAAAATGTTAACGCAATCAAATTCTTTAGAGTTCATCAGTCACCTGAGCAATACACCTAGATTTAGAATCTATGTGGTATAAGTTGCATTTAATTTATAAGACCTGCAATTATTATAAAAATAGAAAAATTCATCCTTAAAATAATTCTTTAAAATGTCTTACGTTACTAATTACGTGACTATTTGTATATATAGTGCCTTTTATCAGAGTTAATGCCAAAGTTAGTGACATTTCAGAACACATAACAGGCTCTCTCAATATTGAATACTTTGAATAACTTCCAGTTCAATAGATTTGAACCGATAAAGGGAATGACATAAACTAGTTCAGTGATTCCGATTCTTTTACTTAGCTTTATTTATTTTTAAATTTCTCGTTTTTTTTTTATTTAACAGTTTTTATGAAACGCATTAATTACTCTTTTATTTCTTATTTGTTAGTATACGAACGTTGCAGTTCGCGAACTAGTTCATTAAAGCTAACTATATTGTACAACTCTATGTAGTTGCCAACGAAAAAAGGGCTGCTTTACAGTTGCTGGTTTACGATAAAGCATGATTGGAAAAATGTGAAAAGTATGTATTGCAAACTTCACGCGTACTTATAAATGACTACAGTGAAGACAATTCCTTGGATTGGATTAGGGAAGAAGCTGATTTTTGAACAAAGTTATTTATTTAGGCACAAGTTTCATAAATCATAGTTGTAATCCTTTAATTAATCATCAAAAAACCACGATTTATTATTGAGAAACAAAGGCATTATCATCGTAGCTGTCTATGGTGTTTACTTTCATTTATAGAGAGATTATCGAAATAATTATACCGTATATAACATGTGGTAAGAGGATATATTAAGTTTGTGCGGATATTTGTAACTCCTAAACGGCAAATGCTACACCCACCTTCAATTATAGCAATCGACACAGAATTAAAGTCTAAATCAAATTTAATCATGTCCGACCGTCTCCATGTAAATTTTGTGCGCACACTACTGGTCGCAATTTTTGGGATATTTCGATTAAATTTGGTGTAAGGACATGTATTGGCTCGCAGGGGGAACCATTTTTAGAACCTCTCCCAATACAAAAAATACAAAAAAATTTTGTGACATCTTTAAATACAAGTACAAAAAAATAAAGTTTTTCATTTTTCAAAGAAAAAAATTAAATTGAATAATACATGAAGTGGTGTAGAGTATTTGATGCTCACGCTTTATCGACTATAATATTTTCACTTGTTCGAGATATTTTGATGAAAATTGGTACAAGGACATGTCTTGGCTCAGAAAGGAGTCTTATTGAAAATGGACCGAGTCGGATCATTTTTAGAACCCCTCTTATTGGAAGTTGACCGATCTCCCGCTATCGTTTAGTTCGGGTACTGATAAATCCGACTCTGTCAGAGCTTTATTAAAAAATTTGTACCACCCAGAAAGAAGCGTCAGATGCTCTATAAAGTTTATACATTTTTGTTTACTATGAAATTTTGGACTGATTCAGTTACGTCTGTCCTTCCATCCGTTTGTATATTGTAAGCATTCTGGGAGAAGGATAATCCTGTTCACTCTTAACTTTGCAAAAATATTGCTTGTTTTTGTATGCAGGTTAGTTTCGCTATTGGGCATAATCAGTCGAAAGACACGCCCACAATTAACAAAAACCTAAAAACGTTAGTTTTTCAGAGCTTTTCAATTGAATTTTAAGCTATTTGTTCCATTCAAAAATTACATTAAAATGCCGCCCACTATACGTAAATATCCTTAACATTTATTTTGGCTTAAGCTAAAAATTACTTATTAAACCCAATCATTATAATTTTTATGATTATGGGAAACTTTAACAAGTTGAGCTTAATTCCAGTCCAAAAAAATTTGAAAAAGAAAAATCATAATTAGCCCTACTATTAGAGTGTCTAACGGTACGTTACTAAAGGAAATAGATCACGTCATATGGGAGCTATATTTAAAAGAAGATGCGTATGCTCCGATTTTTCTTTTTTTATTTTTCACAACATTTCTCTGTTTTTTGCGAGTTAAAGTTTTATATGAACAAACACACAACCTTCTACGTCTGAAAGAAGCAAATTAAGTATGTCGATGTGTTAATGAAATTCGGGCACATTTGTGCAAAACTACTTATGGCATAAAAGTGCGTATGTGCTAGAGAACAGGGATAGATCCCGTGACCCCATAACGTATACTTTAGAAAATAATACAAAATGAATCATCTATGGATTGCTCTCCCAGGAGTGCCCGTACCTTTAATATGACAATAATTCACAAAAAGAAAATCAATTTTTATTGCACTTTTTTATTTAATTAATTAAATCGACTGGAAAATTATAGTTTTTCGTTATTGATTTTTTTTCGCTCGTCTACGAAAACAATAAATTGAAATTTGACACGTTGTACATTTATTTTTTTTTATTAAATATATATTTTTCTACATGAAAAAAAAAAATAAAGTGTCATTAATTACTTGTCAATAACATAAAAAACTGGAAAATTTCATGGAAAAAACAAAAAAAATAAAAAAAAAACTCCACATACCGTTGCTACAATCTTTTCGCACGTAACTATGTATGTAGGTGAGAAATTTTTGTTTTTTATGTTTTTTGTTTTTGTTATTTACGCAATCATATAATTATGATTACGTTATGCAAACACATTCACTCATACACACATCCAACTAAATGTTGATGCTATTACACGCACACCTATTAAAATAGAAAAAATAAAAAAAACTTAAAACACGCATAACATAGTTCCTACCTGTGCGAAACAAACAACAACAACAACAACAACAACAACATCAAAGAATTAACAACAACTATACAAGTTAAAAAGTAATAAACAATAAAGGCGCAGAAGAAGAAAAAGGAGAGAAGTTACAGGGATGAGAGTGTGCGTGTGTGTGTGTGTTTGTAATATAATTCATCGCCCCCGTTACTTAAGCTGCCTGGTTATGAAAGCGTGTTGGGGTACATGCTTACGTTGTTCTTGTTGTTGTTGCAATGTGTGTGTGCGTATGTGTGTGTGTGTGTACATTTTACAGCTGAGGGATACTTTTTTATACACTCTTACACTGTTGTTGTTGTTGCTGTTGTTTTTTCATTTCTCCTTAAGTCATAACACGTGCAACATTATTATGGAACAACTGACTTTAAATGCTTGTCGCATATATTGTTGGCGTCGTATTTAAATATACATCCCCTCGTACACACAGCAATTAGTTGATATTTTGTTGTAATTGTTGTTACTGCTAATATATCTCAATTGTTTGTACGAGTGTGTGTGCTTGTGAAACTAGGAATATTGCTGTACTTTCTTACTCCCGCGCACTATGTATATAAACCATAATTCCTCTTAATATTTAAATCAAGTAAAAAGAAGAAGAGGAAGAGAAAAAGTAAAAGAGGCAGCAGCAGGAAGAGTTTTTAGGGAAGCAGTGAAAAGTGGAGTGAGTGGGAGTGATTGGGGAATTTTTTTCTTTTTTTATAATTTGTAGTTTTTGTTGTTGTTTAGTTAAATGCCATGCCCACAATCCATGATAATCTATCCATCAGCCATAAAGATACATTCATACATAAATATTGCAAACACTAATGTTCCAAAAAGTGGGCGTCGCCTTATGATAGACACGCCCACAATTTACAAAATAAAATTTTATACTTGTTTGGCATAAAGTTCAACTTGTTATATGCAGTTTAAATTTGTTTTAAACCAAATCTTAAATAAGCTTCATATCTATACATAAAAAAGGGGCGTAGCATGTGTTTGATTTTGCCCTCTAATGTTTATATATAATGCGTCAACTAACAGGTCGGATTCTATGCCTAATAAGGCTTTTTTTTGTAAATTGTAAACGCCCAAGTGGTATGACCATGCCCATTTTTGGTAAATCAATGAAATCTCAGTAATTATCTATAGCTTTGGTATCTGTACGACCCATCTTTACATATAATTGAAATCTGCTCAAACATGGAAATTCTTTACTTTTATCTCGTATTTTATTACACAGGCTCTGGCTAAACTATTTGTTTCCTTTTCGCCATCACACTGGCTGGCGCTGGTTTTGATTGAGATGTTATCCTATTGCCACATTTAATTTATTATTATTATTGTTGTTGTTGTTGGTGTTTTTATTTTCATTAATTTTAACAATTGATGGCAAGATGTTGAAAAAAAAGATGAGTGGAATTACGTGGTTTTGTAAATAAGCTTAATTTGTTGCGAGATAGAGCAGCAACGATGTTTACAGTTTTAAAAGGATTGCAATGAATACAACATCAGTATAAAGTAACTTGTGTGGCGTATAAATAAAATCATAACAAAACTAAACCTTCAATATACTCCAAGGCTTCCTTCATAGGGGGCGTGGCGACCATTAGTCGTGCATACATTATTCGTTAACATATAAATTGAGTTTTGCACAGAATAAGTATTTTTTGTAAATTGTGGGCCTTTCTGTTATCCGACCACGCCCAATATAAAAATGTAAACGAAATTTCAATTTTATAGCTGAATTTTTATTGTTTGTAGACGGGACTCTTGACCGATTTTACCCAATTTAAATGACTACCAGTGTCGGTACAAAGTTTTCAGCTCATCGCAAAATTAACGACCTCGAAAGTGCCAAAATTAGACGGACGAACATATTTAACTAGACTCATATTCTGATGCTGATACATTGTTGGAACTCCGACGCCTGCTACTGGGTGTCGAACTTACTCATGGTGTAATAAGTAAAAGTCTTATAAGGGGTCCTAGTTGAGACTACTTCATCCTCTACATCACTTAGTTTTACAATTTGTGCTGTGATTCGTTAAGTTTTTTCAGTCAATGTGAGAAATTTTTCTATAAAAGTCACTTCGTGAAATGTGCATTATATGGCAGAGAGTTCGAAAAATGGTCAGTTGGGATCCAAATTTGGCACAACTAAATATTAAGCTAATTAACTATTACTCAGCAAATATTGTCAAAAACTATTAAGAATTGTCAAAATTCGTCTTGAAAAGACTTTTTTTTTAATAATGGCATTATATGGGGTGGGGTTGTGAAAATAGGCCGATCAAGTCCATTTTGAATAGTAATCGTTCTTGACTCAGCCGACATCTCTGTGGCAAATTTAGCCAAAAATATCAAAAATCGTGACTTGTAAAATGATTAGAAGACAGACAGACGGACATGTTTTAATTTATTAAGATTTGAATACTAAACGAAGATGAGATTTTGACATTTGCCTTTTAAAGGCAAAAACAATATACTGTGATACCGCCATTGTGTAGGGTAGGGTATAAAAACCCAATCACGTCACAATTTTCTAAATTTGTGTGTTGCACCCAAGAATTTATTAGTTGGAGAAATTATTTGAAAATTATTTTTACCTTTTATCTACTGGGTTAATAGAAGTGTTTTTTGGACAATGTGAAAACATTTTATACACAATGGGCTTTTTTTTCTTAATATAAAAAGCCACCTTTTTGTATGAAGAGAATATTTTGTTGTTGTTGTTGTTTTTTTAATATAAATTATCTGCCGCCCTCCCTCTCTGTTCCGCCCATAACATAGTTCTTTGTACATAACTCTTTGATGTATACTTTGTATATATGTGCGGTTGGTTTAGTTAAAAGAATTTCGTTGCCTCCTAACGTGTGCTCTACATAATAATAAAAACCATTAAAATGTTTACGAAAAGTATAAAAAAACGTTGTAAGGCAGAGCGTTACAAATGCTCTGCCTTACGTGTTTTACAAATATATTTGTAAATAGAAGCCTATATAAACATAAACGTAAACAGAAACATGCACACAACCTATTATAAGTGACTGTTTGGTGAAAAAATTCATGCAGCAACAGCAAAAAACAGCCAGACTGTGAATATATTTTTTTTTTTGAATTTTTTCTTCTGTTGGCTTTTGCTTGTAAAAATATGCTTGTTCTTGCAAAAGTATTTATAAATGCGGTTGGAAAATGTTTACCACATACAGTTAGAGAGCGAAGGAGATAGAGAGATGGAATCCTGTGCAGAAAAAAGTAAATATTACGCGTTTGTATAAATTTGTGGGCACGTACATAAATTTACGAAATTTTTCATAAATTCCGCTTTGCATGTTTCTCAGCCACAGCTTAAATATCGCTCTTATAATGGAAGGGGTGTGCACATAGATATTGTGATTGATATTACGTTTGTCGGAGATTTAAAATTAAATTAAATATATATTGTTGATGAATATCAGAATTTTCGTCGTCCGTCTGTCTCCCTTTTTACGTTCGCAAATTTTAAGACATTGAGCTGCAATTATATTCAGACACTTTTGGTTTTTGCATGTAGATGAGTATTTAAAATGGGCAAAATTGGTCAAAAGCCACGCCCACAATCGCCAATAACTTATAGATTTGCCATAAAAATTAAACTAAAAATTTGAAACTTGGTATGTATATCTATAAATATTATCTTCATCGATGTGCCAAAAAGGGGCTTGATCGGATAACAGACACGCCCATAATTAATAAAAATCTTTATGTCTGCTACAAAAGTTCATCTAGAAACTTGAAATTTGATGCACATATTTATGGTTATCCCATCTATGGATATACACGGCGGGATAATGGATACGGCTACAATTTACAAAAAAACCATATACACCATAAAACTAGACTTACAAGCTGATACGTAATACATACACTACCATAGGGCGGAAACATATAACTGCCACGCTCAAAATTAGCATCAAGACGTGAAGAGTTTTCAAACTAAATTTAGCTTGTGTTTACTTGTCAATTTCTTTTTTAATTTCACGTTAATGGCCACGCCCACAATCGAACAAAAATCAAGCTACAAAGTTGAAATTGTATGCATTGTATGTATTTATAATTATTTATTGAACGAAAAAAAGGCGTGGACGGATAAGTGCGCTTGCATCAGTTCCTTGGAAGTAGAATTTGAAGAAGTATGAAAAATATATGCATGCATACCAACCACGTCTTCTTACTTTTACTTATACTTAAGGAATATATTTTAGATGTGATTTCAGGCAATTTTTAATTTTTTTCTTATTAATCATAATTTGTGTGGTTGGAGTGCAGCGAAGCTATGTACTCTGGTAGTATTTTTTAGTTTTCGTTCTCTCTCAGGAGGTTATAATGCTGCTTATGCTGCTTATGCTGCTTACTTGTTCTTCTTCTTCTTCTACTACTCACTCGTTCTCTCTCTTATTTAAAGCTTCTTTGGTCATTGTTCAGCTTGAGAGAATATAAATATGTAACCAAGACGTCTAACATGTTGGCATGAAAAGAAAGAGGAAAGAGGTAAAATATGGCAGCTGCTACTTGGCGTGTTTGTGCCTATGTTCACTAATACATATTTACAGTTGAGGCATCTTTTATGTGCAAGCATACTATGTAAAAAGGTGAAGGGGGCTGGGTGGTGGTGGTGGCAAACTTGATGTTCGAATAATGACAAAATGATGTATTGAGTGTTGAAATTGTTCTTTAGATTATAAACACTGCTGTTGGGGTTACGAGGGCCGTTTTTGAATTGCTACAAATTTTTTACGTATGTTTATATTAAGGCATCGAAAAAGATTGGGGGTGTAGTACCCTCTTGTCTCTCTTTTAGCTAAGGATTTTTATACGCTTCATCTTAGTGATGAATATATTGTTCTGTTTGCAACACTGACATGGAAGCCTCAGAGACCGTACAAAGTATACAAAGTATCAGCATCAAAAATTGAGTCAATCTAGACATGTATGTCCATGTGTCCGAGGGTCTAGCACGATCACAAATTTTGAGATATTGAATTGATTTTTCTTGTTTCTGCATGCAGATCTATATTTAAATTGGGCAAAATCGATCAAGAACCACGCCCATAATAGTTAAAAATCTATTTATCTGCCGTAAAAATTGAAAATTGAGTTATTGAATTGAAATTTAATGCACATGTTTATAATTTTGTCAATTATAAATGTGCTTAAAATAGGCGTGGTCGGATAACAGATACGCTCACAATCGACAAAAATCCATATAGCTGCCATTAAAATTGACCTATGAACTTAAAATTTGGTATTCACATCTATAGTTATCCCAGCCATTGATACGACAAAAATGGTCGTAGTTGGATAAAAAGGACGCCTACAATTTGCAAAAAACCATACTCAGCGTAAAACACAACTTGCACGCTAATATATAATACATACCCTATTAGGGGGCGTAATCATATACCTGCCACGCCCCCCGTTTATTCGTAGATGTGCAGGATATTTAAGATTTGGTCTAAGCCAAGTTTTGTTTTTTTTGCTTGTTCACGAGTTGAGGGTTGGCGTTGCGAGGAGAGGAGTAAGATAAAAACGTTTTTTAACCCAAATTTGAACTCGCCCGTGTGGAGTTTGTCTAGTAATTAACTGATTACTGCATGTTACTACTATGTAGTTCATTATAGTTCAATTCTTCATCAAGAAGGTTTTTCTGTAATTTGTGGGCGTGTCTACCATATTATCCAGCCCATTTTCCCACCTGCTACATAATGCTTAGCTTTAGAAAAGTAAATGTAAGAGACTTTTATTCATGGACTTCTCTTTTAAGGAATAAAGGCGTATATGTTGGATACGATAACGATCGAACGATCTGCTATCTTATCTCATCTATTGGGCGTGGTTGTTGACCACTTTTCCTTTTGCTTGATAGAAATAAAAAAGTCACCTCAATGTCTAGACAGACATACGGACGGACATATCTATATATGAACAGAATTGAATTTGTATAGTAACTGGAGTTTCCCCTAAATGTTAAATATAGCGCCCACCACCTCCCCTTGTAATCTAGCGCACAAAAGGAAACTCGTTTTCCGTTTATTACAAATTAAAGGCTTCAGGCTTTTATGAAACAGTCTACAGTTGTTTGTATGAAAGTTATTAAAAATGCATTGTAGATGGTACAGCTTAAAAGTGTTTGATGTTGCTGCCATTTATTTTTCATTATTGTGTAAAAATATTGCATTAAAACATAATTAAAATAATTTTTTTAACAATTTCCGCGTTTTTTTTTTGTTTCATTTTTATTTTTAGTTCACGTATACATGCACACATACAGCGTATGTATCTATTTGAATTTTGTGAAATATTGTTTTATGCATGCATGAAATTCCTTGAACCGCACACATCAATAATATTTTGGCTTGCACACTCAACTAGACATTAACAGACCATTTTTGTGGCTTTGAAGAACGCCCTATATATGTAATGCAATATAATATAATATATATATATATGTATGTATGTATGTATGTGTATGAATATAAAACACTTAATATTGTTATTGTTGTTATTACTACTACTATTATTATTATTGGTCTTATTGTAACTCCACCAACCAATATTGTGGTGCATATGGAATTTATTTTCGAAAAAAAGAAAAAGTAAAATATGTGGCTTATATACTATATGCTGATATATATTTTCCACAAATAATAAGTGGAAAATTATGAACGCTTGATATGAAAATATGCATATATTTACACTGTGTGTATATGGCAGGAATTTTTATAAATATTCATAAAATTTTTATAAATTTTTTTTTGTGTTTGATGTATTGTTACCATAAAAACAAGTAAGAAAACTAAATTTAGCTTAGGCCACATCTTAAATACCCTCTACATCTACAATAGTAGGCGTGGCAGTTATATGATTACGCCCATAATAGTGTATGCATTACGTATCAGCTTATAAGTCTAGTTATACGTGGAGTATGGTTTTTTTGTAAATTGTAGCCGTATCCATTATCCCACCGTGTATATCCACAGATGGAATAACCATAAATATGTGCATCAAATTTCAAGTTCTTAGGTCAATTTTTATGGCAGATATATGGATTTATGTCGATTGTAGGCGCGTCTGTTAGCGAACCATGCCCATTTTTGGCACATGGGTGGATGGGATCACTATAGATATGCGTACTGAATTTCAAGTTTTTGGCAGATATAAAGTTTTCTGTTGTTTGTGGGCGTGACTCTTGGCCGATTTTGCCCATTTTATATAACGTACAAAAAGTCAAAGTAAAAAAAATGAGTATAGACACACAGACGAACATGGCTAAATCGATTCAGATTTAGGTGGGTGTGGCATATGCCGTTTCGGAGTTGCAAGCATCCACACAACCTTAATATACCCTTTACCACAAGTGTGTTTCATGGTATAATCAACTAAGTCCGTTTTCCAAACTAGTCTTTGTAATCTTTACAATTTTTGGGATTTTTGACAAAAGTCACTTTAAGTCACTTTCAATCTAATTTAAACACATAAGTGCACACAAGCTAACAAATAAAAACTTTTTATTATTGTATCAACAATTATCAATACAAGTGAAGCAATAATAATAATAATAATAATAATAAATAACAACAATAACAATAACAATAACATCCGCAACAATCGTATATCAAATAAATTGCCAATTGATTGCTAATTATATTACAACTTATACTTACATAATGATATTACAATTATTAGTTTGACCCATAACCACACATACGTGTGTGTGTGTGCGTGTGTGTGTGTGTGTGTATACCTTAATATCGCACATAATTACAAATGCTCATTACATATAAGAATATGTATATATAATTTTATATGCATCCACATGACATTTGTGTGGGTGTGAAATATTCTTCGATAAGTAGACATTGTGTGATTTACACACACACACACACATACACACACGCGCAAACACTTGTCCGATGTGTTCGTTTGTTAATCTAGCTTTTCTGCTTCATTTCACATCTTTGATGTTTTGTTAAATGAATTTCATTTATTTATACATAATTACAGTTACAGTTACAGTTACAGTTACAGTTACAGTTTAATCAAATTTATTGTTTTAGTTGTTTGTCATTTAAGCCACATACTTATGATGGAAGTAATATGTCAAAAAAAAAAAAAACTGTATGAAACGATTGTTGGTCATAAATCTTATTCTGCTTCTACTAATGTGGAGGGTATACTAAGTTTGTTATTTCGTATGTGACACCTTCATAGATCCCACAGATTGGTCTGTTGTTGAAATTTCCCGCGTCAAGGGGAGATTGGTCAAATACCACGCCCATAATCAACAAAAATTGGTGTAAAAGTCAGAAAAAATAAGCTGTAGCAGCAGCTCTAGATATTTCTAGACGTATGTAGGTGGCTATGTAAAACGATCAAGTGCCACACCCACAATTAACAAAAATCTGTGTATAAGTTAAAATTTCACTGTAGCCCTAGCTTTTTTTTATAGGTGCCAACTTATGCCACGCCCATAAGCGACAAATATATATTTTTTGGTGACTTAATCACCAAAAAATTTGCCAAATCTAGAGAAATAGCTTTTGGGCGTAGATTTATTTATAAATTGTATAAATTGGTCAAGTTCCACGCCCACAATCGGTAAACTTTTACCTATTAATCTGAAAAATTGTGCTATAAACCTAAAATTTTAAAATGCACTCTTAAAGTGCACAATCAAATGCATGCCACGTCCTCCACTTATATATAGATTTGGAGGGCATTTAAGATTTGGTTTTTCTCACCTGTTTATACTCTGTGAAGAATGTAATGAAAAATAAATTCAAATTGATACAAAATTGTGGTTATTTTATAGTTAATATTAAATTGGAGGCGTGTCATTTTTATAATTGCTGCACAATTGTATGTGTATACATATTTTTACATCAATTTTAATCAATTTTAAAATTGGAAGATTTTTAATTGTTGCCATCTGGACTATGATTTTCATCCAGAGACTTGGTATTGTATATTGTTTGAGTATATATATATTTTGTTGGGTTTTACGTCAACCTTGGGGTGGTTATAATTTTTTTTTTTTTGAATAAATTTCAATTTCAAGCATAATCCGTGAGCATCTTTCCGTGGGTGAATTTCTTTAAAAAATAATTGCAATTTTTTATATCCTCCACATAGGATGAGGGGTATAGTAAATTTGTCATTCCATTTACAATGTCCAGAAGGAGATGGCAGAGACACTATAAAGTATATATATCAAGAATATAGTATCAAAAACTGAGTCGATTTAGACATGTAATTATTCTAGCCATCGATGTGCAAAAAGTGGGCATGGTAGAATAACAGACGCGCCCACAACTTCATACTTCACGTAGAACTGGATTTGTAAAGTGATACGTAATACACTAATAGAGGGTATAATCATATAACTGCCACGCCCACTATTGTAGATTTGTAGGGTATTTAAGATGTGTCTTAAGCCAAATTTAGTTTTCTTACTAGTTTAATATTCATTTTACAAAAATTGGTGATTACGCATACCAATGCGTACGCACATAAATGAATATTGACAAAGTTTGAATATTTAGGGATGTTATGCGTTATCAAAAATAACTGCACGTAACTTTTTGAAAAGTTAAGTGTAGAGCATGCAGGAGCAAGGAGCAAGGGGCAAGGACAGAGTAAGAAACAAGCATTGTACGTATGTACATACATTATATATATAGTATATATATATAAAGAATTGTTAGATGGGAAATGCTTTCTTTTTCTGTCTCTCCCACTCCTGCAAATGCATGAGAATGCACGAGCGTACACACACATTCGCAGAGAAATGAAAGTATTATTTAGTGCATATTGTGAGCATATCACAACTGCCAAATAAACAGATATCTATGTAGGTGTATGTTGACTGGGACAATTTTAAATTGAGTTTTTTGTAAGTAGTAAAAAGGTGAAGCACCACAAAGAAAAAGAAAATAGAAAAAAGAAAATCACATGAAAGAGAAATAGCCAGAGAATGAAAAGGAACTAGAACGTATGTGTTAATATGTGTTAACCATGTTTGTCGGCTACACACACAAACATGTGCACGAATTATTCTCCATACCCGTGTCACAATATGCTGAATAAGTCACAAGTATTTTTATTCTATGCGGGCTATCTGCACTGCGACCATTGGGTCAATTGTGCAAGCCCGTGCTCTCAGTCCAGGCTTTTGAAGTAGCTCAAGACTTTCGTGGGCTCAGAGCTCCAGATTTCCTCTGGTGTTATCACATATTTTCCGAATGTGTGATGTCTGCTTCTACTGGAACAGTATGCGTACAGTTACACAGTATGTGTTCCGATGTCTCAGGAGCTGCGTCACATAGTCTGCATATGTCTAAA
This sequence comes from Ornithomya chloropus, assembly GCA_963971445.1. Taxonomy (NCBI): domain Eukaryota; kingdom Metazoa; phylum Arthropoda; class Insecta; order Diptera; family Hippoboscidae; genus Ornithomya; species Ornithomya chloropus. The sequence continues at coordinate 48,307,984 of OZ020530.1, read as the reverse complement.
TTTTAAATATTCTTCACACATGCATTAGGCGCATGGCAGTTATCTGATGGTGCACTTTAACAGCGTACTCTTACATGTCAGATTCTAGATTTAAAAAAAGTTGTTTGTAAATCAACCCCGACCATTTTTTGGACTAATTATTAATACATAGATACCAAATTTTAACGTCATGTATCAATTTTTAAAGCTGCTAATTAAATATTTAATAATAATGGGCGTGGCATATGATCGTTTTTAAATAGAAACCTACGTACCATACTAAACTACAAATATTTGCACTAAGCTTCTGGTCAATATCTCAAAATTTACGCCTGCGAGCTTTTCAACAACGTTTTCGGATGGACTTAGATTTTGATGCTGATTAAGAATATAAGGATATTTGAAGCTTCCTTTAGTTTGTTGCAAACGGAATAGTAAAGTTATAAATGTAAACCCTCATTACTAACAAGGAGGAAAAAAAGAGATCCGTATCAAGAAAGGTAGATGTAGGTAAGTAGGCAGTTTAGAAAAGGTGACACGTGTAACAATGATTGGTGAACCTATGGTCTGGAAGAGAACCATTCAAAGTTGGTTATTGGTTGGTTTGGGGTAAAAAATCCGCGCATTTACTATTGTCTCTACATCATCCGGGAACTAACATGTTCCCTGTAGAGCCGGGCACTCATATAACAGAAGCTCTACAATGTCAAACTCTTTCTTAAACCTCATCTATTGCCATCTCTACAGCTCCTACAGAATTGTGAGAGGCACTATATCTACTGACAATTGACCTAAGACTATAAGACAGGATTCGGACGACGGTGAAGATGGATTCCAAATGAAGAAAATTTTAATGAAAATAATAATGTGTCCTATTTCATTCACTTATCTTTGAGCATTCTACTTATAAAGTCCTTGCATTTGATACCCATATCATATTTATTGTGGACAAAGTGCTAATCCGCTATTTTGTGACGTCCACCAAATTAAACACTTCACTTACAGCATTGTACTCTTCAAGCTCGTTCATTTGACACCCATATCTTAGGTAATGTGGAGTAAGTGATAATCTATCATTTTGTGACGGACGCCATTTTGAAAATTAAAATATTTAATGCCATCTGAAGTGTAAATGTGTGTGGAATATTTCAGGACAAGATTTAGATATTAGGTAGAAAGAAGAAGAAGAAGAACAACAACAACAACAACATATAATAAACAAGCTATATTTAATATAAAGGAGGTAAGGACATATACGATTTAATTTAAATAGTTCCTTGAAGCGCTATTAATTTTCTTAATATCTTAAATAGCTTCGATAAGCTTAATAAACTTTAAAATATATATATATGTATGTATATATGTGTGTGTAATAAAAAAAACAACAACAAAAAAACATGACTTGCAACTGATGTTTGTGTACCGCTTAACACAAGACATACGTTCGGTGTCTTTTATGCGTTCCAGCTACTTTGTTCTTTTAGTGTCATAAAATGCATATAAAAGTATATTTATTTTCTTTTCTCTCTATAATACATATAAACAAACACGTGTTTGTAAACTCATCGGTGATGGGTGTACTTGTAGATTTTAATGATGCATGGAATAGAGAGTGAACACAGAAGAGAGGCTCCTTGTAAGCAAGGCAATGCTTATGTTTCAAATAAATTACTCATTGTGTTCATATAATCACAACAAAATGGCGAAACGATGAAAGAAAGAGAGAAAGCGGAGGTTGATGGAAATTAATTGATATATAAGCAAATGCAAAAGCTCCAGAGGTACACAAGAATGTTACACTTTCTTTCAACAGTATGTCAAGGATTCTAAGTTCAAACCTCAATTAAAGTAAAAACAGCAACAACAAAAACGAAGAACGAGACTGAGTAGGTATTATATAATACACGACAACATGCACGCACAGAAATTTAACTAAATATATATATATGTGTGTGTGTCAAGTAGTTAAACAGGCAGCCGCAGTCAGGCAACCGCTACAGCTCTACTGCAGCTTTTTCCCTGTGACAACATTACTGAGCGCTGCAATTTATACACAACCGCGGTGGAGTCTAACGAATTATTTTTATTTTTTCATGTTATATACTATTATATAAACCACCAATAACCAGTAACGAGAAGAGGAGAAGAACGCCTTATATATCATAGAAGACACAAGAACAGTTTGGTAATATAAACCATCATCTAACGGTATTTTTTAAAAGCATTCACGAACATAACCATATGATATATGTTTAAACACGTAAAGTAAGTAAGTATTTATAACAAGCAATATGTTTTACAACAATAACAACAATAATAACAATAAATAATAATAATTTCTATTACTACAGATACTGAACAGCTTATAACAACAAAACTGCATTAACAAGTAGAAGAAGAAGATAATGAAGAAGAACAAGAAAATGCAATATTTAAAGAAAACAAGTAAGAAAACTAAATTTGGCCTAGACCAAATCTTAAATACCCTCCACCTCTATACGAAAGGGCGTGGCAAATATATATATATACTGCGCCCTCTAATAGTGTATGTCTTAGGTATCAGCATGCAAGTCTACTTTTACGTTAAATATGGTTTTTTTTAAATTGTGGGCGTGGCTGTTATCCGACCGCGCCCATTTTTGGAATGTCTGTATGTATACGCGTACTAAATTTCAGGTTCATAGGTCAACTTTTGTGGCAGATGTATAGATTTGTATTAATTGTGGGCGTGCCTGTAATCCGAATACGCCCATTTTTGGTATACCGATGAAGCTAATATTCATAGGTGTACATACCAAATTTCAAGTTTATAGCTCATATTTTGTGGCAGACAAATAGATTTTTGTCTATTGTGGGCGTGGGTCTTGACCGATTTTGCCCATTTTAAATAGCGATCTGCGTGCAAAAACTAAAAGTGCCTGCACAAGATTTCAGCTCAATATCTCAAAATTTACGCCCGTGAGAGTGCCAACAACAGACGGACACACGTACATACATGTCTGAATCGACTCAGTTTTTGACGCTGATCAAGAATATATATACGTTATAGGGTCTCTGACGCCTCCTTTTGGGTGTTTCAAACGGAAGAACAAACTTAGTATACCCTCATCACTGAGGTGGAGGGTAAAAAAAAGAAACTCAACATTTTTTCTAAACTTATCAACAAACACAAATATTCAAGAAACATGTACACAGTGTGTGTGTGTGTGTGGTCTCAGAGTTGCCCAACTTATAATTAACAAGTAAGAAAACTAAACTTGGCTTAGACCCAATCTTAAATACCCTCCACATCTACAATAGTGGGCGTGACAGGTATGTGATAACGCCCTCTAATAGGGTATCAGCCTGAAAGTTGAGTTTTACGTGGAATATAGTAAATTGTGGGCGCGTCTATTATTCGCGACTAGGCCCAATTTTGATTTATCGTTGGATGGGATAAGAATATATTTACGAACCAAATTTCAAGTTCATAGGTCAACTTTTGTGGCAGATATATAGAATTTTGTTGATTGTGGGCGTGCCTGTTATTCGTCCATGCCTATTTTTGGCACATCGATCACTATACATATCTGTACTAAATTTCAACTTAATAGTTCAACTTTTTGTGGAGGTGTGTATAAAAATAAATTTATCAAAATTTAATTTTTTTCTTGTGGAAATTTTAGGCGTGGCCCCTACTTTTTTTTCTCTCTATACATTTAATATATCAATGTTGTTTGTTATTATCAAAAGAAACCCTTAAAAATAATATGTTTTTTTTTTATTGAATCGATCTAGCTTTGTCCGTCCATGTTTAAAGGTGTTAAAACGCTTATGATTACAAAAGTTTAGAAACTGTTGTTTTTTCTGAAATCTTTTCAGGTAGGTTCCGATTTAAATTACACTCATTTACTTGCTTAATAAGCCACGCCTACAATATTTTTATTGATTGTATTTTTATCGCCACATACTTGAAATTTTTTATTTACTTATTGTCTAATAATTGTCTAACCATTGATGCGTTGAAACTGAAAAAAGACGTATAACAGACACGCCTACAATTTACAAAAAAAAAAAAAAAAGTCAAGTGAAAATGTGATTGAACTTAGTCCTTGGAAATTGTTGGAAAAAGGGTACACTTGACACGATCGAGTGTGAACTTGCTTCGGTCGATAGCGCGTGGTTTGGCAATAATATCTAACTAGCGAGGGACGACAGCAGTTTTTGTATGTCACGATACATATATCTAAACATCTGAGACACTTTATAACTTTCGCTAGCTGTTCGGACAAGGCCACAACCCCTTTCAACTTTTTCGCGTGCAACAATCATTCAATGGCTGCTTTAATCATAATAATAATGCGCCAGTTGGTCCTCCCTGTATTTATCATATGCGGTATATGTTCAAATACGTTTAGTGGAATTTCTATCAAATTTATGATAGAAACTGTAAGTGTTGCTTCATAATGCAGTTATTTTGCCTCGGCTTCTACATTGAGTTTTATATACTTTACAATATAAACCGTACTCACAAGACAGCCTCAAACAGTGTGTAATGCAAACAATGTATAGCAACCGCAACAAGGTAAATATTTAATAAAGGTATTTTTTTACGAAAGCAATAAAAATAAAAAAATCATTTTATGTGTTGCATGCCTGTATAGGTTGACTGGGGGTATAATACAATAAATTTATCCTCCACCCAAAAGGAAGCGTCAGAGACTCTGCAAAAACGTCTTGATCTGCCTCAAAAATTGAGCTGATCTACAAATGTGCGTTCATGTGTCCGTGCGTCTGTCTGTTGTTGACATTCTTATGGTCGTAAATTTCGAATTGTAAAACTGAAGTGAAATTTTTGTACAAATACTTTTATTTCTATTCTATTCAAAATGGGCAAAATCGACCAAGAGTCCCGCCCACAATCGATAAAAAATCTATTTATCTGTCACATACATTGAGCTGTGATGTTAAAATTCCGTACACTTATTTATAATTTTTGGATGTGCCTAAAGTAGGCGTAGTCTGATAACAGACACGCCTACAATTGACAAAAATTTATATGTGGGACACAAAAATTGTCCAAAGAACTTGAAATTTGGTGTGCTTATCTATATTTATCCCATCTATCGATGTGCCAAAAATGGGTATGATCGAATAGCAGACACGCCCAGTTTACAAAGAAGTCATACTTCATGTAAATTTCGACTTGCGAGCTGATGTACTATTATAGGGTATAATCCTATACTTACCACGCCCCCTTTTTTATGTAGATGTGGAGGGTATTTAAAATTTGGTGTAAGCCAAATTTAGTTTTCTTACTTATTAGTCATTTTTTTTTGGTCTGTGTACCGTTGCTGTTGTCGTTGTTTACTGTTCAAGAAAGCAACTGAAAAGATTATCATAACATTCTCATAAAGACATAAAATACTTACTCGAATAGTTGTTTTCCGGTTAAAGTGCGTTTTTCATGCGTTTTTGTTTTTGTTTTTGTTTTTGTGGTTTCAGTTCCGCTTTTGTGTACAAGTTGTGAAGGTTTTTTTTTTCATATATATATATATATATATACATATATATATATATATGTATATGAGTATATATATATATATTTTCTATTGTCAAGAGATTTTCATGGTCTTCTGTGAACAATTTTCACCTTGCTTTTCTTTTTCTATTTAATGCTTTTGCACTTTCAACGCTTCTTGGATCGTTTTTAAGTATTAGTGCAATATATTGCATAATACTTTCCTTAGTATCCGTGTGTGTGTGTGTGTGTGTGTGTGCTGTTATATAACTGTATTATATTAAATCTTTCGTCTATTATGACGATAAGCAGCTTTAGCTGAAAGATTACATGTGTTCTAATAAAACTGAAGCCTTTATTAGTTTAGTTAATAATAAGGGGGGGGGGGGGGGGGGGGGGGGGGGGAGTTGTAAAGAGAATATGAACATGGTTGAGCACAGGTGTACAATATAATGAAAAATTTAATACCATTTAAAATAATTGTTTTATACGCAATATGTGTGTATGTGTGGTTATACCGACCATTTAATACCCTACACAACTTGGTTCAACGAAGTGCACTTCAACAACAATTAGTTGAGTTGTACTAGTAAATGCGAGGCATTCTTCGTGACTTATCGTTATATGGAAAGAGGTTCTAAGAAGACACCGATCGGATCCAAATTTGGCGTAGCCAACTATTAAGCTAACTACAGGACATGGACAAAATAATATGAACACTTGACAAATACACAACATTCATCGATGATGTGAATGCTTCATCGCAAAACGTATAATACACTGAAATATATAAGACCCAAGACTTGGCACGTAAACTGTGCAATACATACGCGTCGCATTATGTAGATGGAAACAATGTTGCCAACATGCAACATGCAACTAAATGTAATATATGGTGTATGGTGTAGCTGTAACTGTTCTTCACTAAATTTTATCAAAAACTTCCTTTATAATTGGACCTTATATGGGGAGGAATCCTAAAAGATGCCCTGAGTAAGACTATTATCAATAGTGATTGTTCTGGGTCCATATTTCGTCAAAAAAAATATCTGAAATATCTGAAATTGTGCCAAGAAGTACGTGAATGGACCGTTTACGAATTAAACAATTTGGTGGTGTAGGTTATATAAAATGGGTAACATTTTGTTAACATTATAATAATCGAAATGAAATTGTACGAAATAACAACAATTAAATTTGGCTTAAGCCAAATCTTCTATAGTGGGCGTGGCTTTCAACCGATTTTAATTTCAATTTAAATAACAATCTAAGTGCAGAACGAAATATCTGCTTAATGTCTCAAAATTTACAATCGTGAATGTGCAAACAACAGACGGACGTACGGACGACCTTATCTAGATCGATTCAGATTTTGATGCTCATCAAGAATTTATACATTTTGTAGAGTCTCTAACACTTTCTTCTGGGCAAACTTCCCATATTAAGGTGGAGGGTATAAAAGAAAAACACAAAAAAACAACCAAAAACATTTTAAAACAATTGTAAATCAATCAAATTTGTTATTAAATCAAGCACCTACTGTACTGAGTGTTTATATCGATTTTATTTTATATTGTGTGCAAGTACTGTGTGGTAGTGGTCAATTGAAAAATATCCACAAATTGACCTATAACAACAATAACAGCAACAACATATGCAATCAACTTCTTTTTTTTTTTTTTTTAATTGAAAACAACTCTTACCTCGTGAATATAATAGAATGTATAATATATGTATATAGAAAAATACTCGTAAATGTGGAGAAGTTCTATTCATGTGTAACCAGTAAAAACATACATGAGTACATACTCTACCACTGTATATATAGTAGTAGTGGTTATATAAACAATATGTTATAAAAAGCGTTGAAAAGTAAAAAAAAGGAAAAACGAAATATTTACAAACTAATATAAGCTTGTACGTAAAGTATAACAACAACAACAACAACCACATAAATATGTAGGTTACTGTTTTATGAAGAATAAAAATAAAAACAAAAAAAACATGTAAAATCTAATTTTATTAAATTGAAAACAATTTTACACAAAAATTTTACAATAGTTATACACACACACACACACATCCACACGTGGTTATGTATCTACGGTACCTAATTCTTCATAAACGAAACAAACTGACTTCAGCTAAATCTAAAATACGTACATTTCACATATATATACAAGCAGTAGGCGTGGCAAGGTAACTAGTTATGCCCTCAATAGTTTATGTATTATGTACATTATGTACTAACACGTCAGATTATGCAACAAATCAGATTTTTTTGTACATTGGAGGCGTATTTGTTATAAAACCACGCCCATTTTTATCAAATTGTTGAAATAAGTTCATTATAAACATGCGCTAAATTGAATTTTGTAGCTTAATTTTTGTCACAAATAGATATATATCGATATATATCGATTGTACGGGGTGGCACTCGTCTACAGAAACAACATAGAAATGCGGTATAAAGGTTCAGTTCATTATTTCAAAATCTTATATGTTAATGACCGTGAGAGTGGCAACAATAGTGCTACATACGGCGGGCATGCCTAAGTAGACTCAAATTGTAATGCATATCCATAATTCTGTGAGATCTTTAATGCTTAATTGTCGAGTGATAACATACGATATAACAAACTCGGTATACCCATATTATGTGTATGGTATACAAATTATACAAGTAACCAGTATGTTATAAAATACCGACATAATAGTAAAGTAAATTAAGTTCTCTACTACATACATATAAATAAGTATTTACTTATATATCGTAAATCCGGTATAAATATATAATAATTTGATGTTAGGTTTTCATACCCTACACCACAAAGTGATGCAAGTCCTACACCCTATATCATTACTTATGCCGATCGGAGCAGAATCAATCAATTTGAATTTAATTTAATCGTGTCCGTCGGTCCATCTATGTATATCTTGTAATCAACCTACTGACCCCAATTTTAGATAATTTTTTAATGAAATTTAGTATAACGATGTCTAAACCGACCGAGTAGGTTTACACAATTTAAAAAACAAATTGTTCAAAAAAACAATTAAATATCTTATAATAATTGGCTGTTTCAAATGTGGACTTGATCGCACCCTCAAAGCCTCAAAGCCTCTTTCCATACAAAGCTCGTCACTTTTATACCACAACACCTCGCGCTTTCTGATCCGACGTATTGTATTAAAGCATAAATTGTGGTACAAAATAGTGTAGAGTATTAACTTGTCGCCCAAATATATGTACATGTTTGTACAAAGAAATTTTCGCGTATTAGGAACTGTAGTGCCCTACATTTTCTGTTTAAATATTCAGCACAGTTTGTGTTTTATTGGGTGTAAGGTTAAAGGCTGTTTATAATAACTGTGACATAATACTTATATGTTGTATAGAAAACTCATAAATTTTTTTAGCTTTTAAAAAATACATACATATATATATATATATAGACATACAATATATAATAATGAAGAAAACGTATGGATTTTTCGTATGTTTTTCTATTCCCTCCGCACAATAAAAATTTTATGGTTTCTACGTTGTTTAGAAAAAACAACATGGCATTCAAAGTAGCAAAAAATGGTAAGCAATAACAACAACAACAATAATAATAATAATAATAATAAAAATCTGTGTTTTTCAGCACTTTCAGTTAGATTTAATGAAATTTTTACAAAATGTTTTTCGTTTTTTTTATCAGTTTTGTGCAACTCTGTCTTCATCATCACAAAAATATACGTTACGGCAGAAAAAAAAAAGTCAAGTGTAATGTTTCAGTCGATCATTGTACGACTTTTGTATGCTCTACGCAGCCACTTATCATATTTTGTGTTATACGGTTGAATCCAGGGATGCATGGGTTGCCTGGTTATTGTTATTAAATGTTATCGAAATGTAATATTGTTTAATGTTTCAAGACAATGAAAATTGTCTCAGACGTATGCGGTAAGTTGTTCATAAAACTGTTTATGATTTCAGCCTCGGAACAAGTTCTCTATTCGGCAAGCATCACGTGAGTACGAAATAACCAAATTTCATTTAGAGCAAATGTTTCATGCTTTCTTTAATTGTGGGCGTGTAAAATTGTGCCCTCTTTTAACAACTTCTAAATTATTTACTACATTATTCTTATAACTGATCGAATAGTGAACAATAACGCGTTTTTTTTTATCAATTGTTGGCCTGTCTGTTATGCAAACACGCCCACTTATTTGGTATTTTGTTATATAACATTCTCATAAATGTAGTGTACGTTTTATCTTAATTTTCATTTTTATGACATGGGCGTGGCAATTTCGCCCACTTTTTAAGTATTTATTATATTTTTCCTCACAGAGTGAACAGTGAAATAATGTGAGATTGTCTATGACATTTGTGAGTACGTACTCACCCATAGGCGTGGCATGCACGTTTTTTTTTACGATCATACTTGTGCGTGTGACAAACTTAATAATAATCTTACTATGTAGGGCATGCAAATGCATTGTTCAGTACACATACTTTTATTTATTTACATACATAGTATGTTTATATAATATATATATATATATAAAAAAAAAACCTTCTTTTTTGCGTTTCGTTGTTCGTAATTCTCTCTGACTTGGCGGTTTTTTTTCCAACGTTTTCTTTTTATATGTTTCCTGTTTTGTGTGGAAATATTACAACTAACCAGCCAACCAAGCAAACGACCGCTGTATACACTTATGCTGATTTTTTTTATAAGAATTGTTGAACTTCTGTGTGTGTGTATGCATGTGTGTGGTGTTTGTTTGTATATATGCTGGTTACCAAGGAAATCATATAAATTTTTTTTATACCCTCCACCTTAAGGAAGAGTATATTCATTTAGATCATCCGTTTACAACACATCGAAGGAAGCCTCGGAGACCCCACAAACCATATATATTCTTAATCAGCATGAAAAGAGAAATCGTTTGAGACATGTCCGTCCGTGTGTCCGTCTGTTGTTGGCACTCTCACGGTCGTAATTTTTGAGATATCAAATTGAAACTTTGCACACGTATTCTTAGTTCAATTTCGCTGTTCCATATTGATTGCAAAATCGGTTAAGAGACACGCCCACAATAAACGAAAATCTCAACACACGTCGAAAAAATTGTGTCTTTAAAAAATTGTATATCGCACAATACCATGCCTATCAAGTTGAAATTTGGTATATATATAAATGGTACCGTTTTTCAACACTGTGCCAAAAATGGGCGTGATTGAATAACGCAAACGCCTATAATTTAAAAAAAGCCCTATTTGCGTAAGTACATGAAATTGTCATATACATAAATATGGTAATAGGAACCTCTTTTTTAGATGATTATAAAAGGTGGAGGGTATTTAAGCTTCGGTCTTAACCGAACTTCTCTATCTTGTTTTTTTTTATATAAATTCTTTTATTTATTATCATTGTAAAGTTTTAGAGCGTTGTTTGCAGCTGATGACTCCCTTTGTCATGTTCATGTTTAAGTTAATCGAAGAACCCATCATCAGAAAAAAAAAAATTTATATTGAAAATTATTGTTATTTAACTTGGGCTATGAATAAAGTTATAAAACAATTTTTTTCATGATTATCAACGGAACACCGATCTAAAGAAGCCTTGATGGATTTTAATACAAAACAAGAAAGAAAACGAAATTTTGGCTTAAGCCTAATATTAAATACTCTACTATCCACAATGGTGGGCGTGGCAAATATATATATATATTACGCCCTCTAATTATATATGTATTACCTCTCAGCTTCCAAGTCAAGTTATATGCTGAGTATGATTTTTTGTGAATTGTAGGCGTGTCCGTTATCCGACCACGGCCATTTTTGGCACATTGATGAAAGGAATAACTATAGATATACACAGTAAATTTCAATTCAATAGCTTAATTTTTGTATCATATAAATAGATTTTCGTCGATTGTGGGCGTGGCTATTGATCAATTTTGCCCAATTTAAAAAACGATTTGCATGCAGAAATTTAAAGTGTCTGTACAAAATATCTTAAAAGTTACAACCGTGAGAATGCCAACAACAGACAGATCCACGGACGTACGGACATACATGTCGAGATAGACTCAGTTTTAGACGCCGATCAAGAATATATATACTTTGTAGGATCTTTGATGCCTCCTTCTGGGTGTTGTAAACGGTATGAAAAACTTAGTATACCCCGCATTTTATGTGGACCGTCTAATAATGTGTTTTTTTCATGAAATGTTTAGAAAATAATTTTACCCTTATTCTTTTTTTCTACCGTATGTGTATAATTTTTATATTCAATTATTACCAATTGGAAATAGATATTTTTACCGTTGTAAAGGTGTATAATTTTTTTCCAAAATGTCAAGTAAAACGACTGCTTACAAACTTTGAATGAATTTAAGTTCGTTGCATAACTTTAGAGTTTTCCTTTAATAGTAACAAAGGCCAAATGGCCATTTATAGTACAAAACCTTCAATGATGTTCCATAAAAATGTTGTTTATGGTAAAATCTGAAATCATAAAAATTTAAGACTAACGAACGTTTTTGGTCTGTACGTCCCATCCACGCACTTTGTTTAATTCTTTTATTATATCCTTATAAATGTGAACTCGGCTTTCTTTACACATTTTCCATTTCATATTTCAAAGCTCTGACAACCATGAAATGAAAAGGAGAATATACTACCATTACAACTACTACTACTACTATGTGTGTGTGTAACACACAGACTTTCTTCTACAAGTAAATGGTTTTTTGTTGTATGTTGTGCTTTTATTTTATCAAAATTTATTTCACAACAAGAATGGAGAAGCAGAAGAAGACCAAAAAATGTCACAGCAATATGTCAACTTAATAATAATTATAATAAATTTACAACAACCAAAGCAGGAAATTTACTAAGATAATACAAAGCATAAATTAGAAGCACTTCATGTAGCACCGGACTCACTTTTTAAATAAACATTATTAACAATTAAATTCAGACATTTCGGAAAAACGAGTAAACGCGGTTATATTGGCATATGACAAATTTAGCTGACCCACCATTACACTTATAGGTTTGTTATGTTGCATGTTGTATGTTGTATGTTATGTTGTGAAATTTGTTTAAATAATTACATGTAATCAAGTTTGTGTACAAAAGCAATCATTAACGTGACGTGCGTACATACGGAGAGTATCACACAGCAGAGTGTAAAAATTTACACAGACAGACCGACGGACAAACAGAAAAACTAAATCGACTTGGAATTCTAAGCTCAGCAAGAATATATATACTTTTTGGGTTGTGGCACGCCCCCTTCGGGTACTTACAAACCATTTTCAACAAAACCAATATATCCCCTATAAGCATTATGATGGTGGATCTAAAACCTAATTCAAATATGTTGCATGTATATACAAAAGATAAGTCAACCGAACGCAAAGGAAAGCCAATGTTTAATAATCCAACCTTCCGAATGGCATGAAAGAGAGAACCGTTTGAATGTTTATGTGTGTGTGTTGGTGTGTGTGTTTATGACAAGCAGAAGTGCAGAAAAGCTGGTTGAGTATTATCACAGCTCTCCCATACATACAAAACGTACTTAGTCTGTTTAGTGACAGTTTAGGGCAAACAGTCACCAGTGCTGCTTGTCTGTCAAAGTGCCTTTCTTTCCATACTTATCTATCCTTGTGCTTATGTGTCTGACTTATTTCTTATTCTTCATCGTCTTCTTCAGTTTGTTTTCACACACACACACAAATAGTTGATGACATTATAAGAAATATTTTCCAGTATTATCACCATCCGTTACCATTTTGCATGGAATGACTGAAATATGTATATAATGTGGGTTAAATTCATGACAGCTACCATTTATTAAGTGTAGTTAATATGTATGAATGTACAACACAACACTGTGACACATCTTTTCACTTTATTAATGCATTTTACAGAAATACATACATATTCCCAGTGTTGCCTAGATGATATATTTATACGTGGGCCTAGCCCTATGGCAGCTAATATACGAGGGTAGCTTCAGAATTTAAAAAAAAGCGTCAGAAATTATTTGTATTTTTCCATATGTTCCCCGAAGGCCTCATTGTTAGTTCGAGGGAGAAACATTGTTAGTTCGAGTTCTAAAAAGGGTTGGGGCAAAAGTGTTTTTTTTAAACAGCTAAGTATCATTCGGTGATAATGCATTTTTGGTCGGAAAATATCGTTTCTAGGAGGAAAGGCTTCAAATTTTTAATATAAAAAATTTCTTTACATCACAATCGATATTTCTACTAAATATTTTGAAAAACAAAAATACAAAATTAGTAAAAAATTTTGTGTGCCCGAAATTTAGGGGTGATACGAGTCCTCTTATAAACTACGTTCTTAATTTTACATAAATTACATACATTTTTCCCACCCATAGCCTCATTTATGATTAATGAATAATAGCTGAAGTTCCGAGAGTACTAAATCGAGTGATTTGAACATTAATTCATTGGCCAGCTATATGAGTGGTAATGGGATGAGTGTCCTTCTTTTTTTTTTTTGCTTTTCATTTTCTAAACGTTTCCATAAATTCTGCCTCAATTACTTTCATTCCATGTTGAAGGTAATGCAAGAGAGGCTTTTCCATTAGTTTTCAATGGTTTTACTTTTTTTACACACGATATTCCCTTCGAATGTGGTGATGGGCACATTTTGTATCCCTTCTTATAAATAGGCGCAGAAACTTAGCAAATATACAGCAAAATATAGAAATCGAAATTATACATCTTCGCGACCTTCATAATATCTGAAACAAGGTTTTACCGCTTTCTCATTTTTCATTATACAATGAATACAACTTTATAAAAATTTCTCAAGGTTTATAATACTGCCCTCGTAGATAATGCAAATTTAGTGAAAATAACATTGCTCATCTTTTCTGCTTGAAACGCTTTAAAACTTTATAATCGCGACGTTCAAATATTATAAAATATTACAGCCAGCAGTGGCTGTGTTCATAAGATTTCTTCTCATTTATTTAAATCGAATTCTTCTTTTTTATACAGCTTTAGTGATAAGACTTCGTTGTGTCAGTTAAACAGTGTGTAAAAATTTAAATTTTAAGTTCTATTTTTTGTAAGAAAACATATACAAAAAACCAGCACAAGTGGATTCACTTTTCTTTTTGTATTCTTCACATATTATAGAATATGTCCGTGTGTTTGTCTGTTATTGAAGGTCTTACGGGCATAAATATTGAAATGAAATTTTGTACAAATATTTCTATAAATTGATGTATCAAAAATGGGCAGGGTTATATAAAATTTTCCCCTAATATTTACAAAAGAATCTTATTCGAGGCAAAGTCCGAGTTCTTAGTTGTTAGAGGTCATAATTTGGTACCTGCCACGCCCACGGTTTACGTGTAGATGTAAGTATATTTATAATTACTTCAGCTAACAATGTACCGTAAATAGGCGTGGTCGAATAACACACGCTCACACAATTTATAAAATACCATACATCACGTCAAACTGGATTTGTAAGGTGATACACTATTAGAGGGCCTAAGCATATAACTGCCACGCCTATCATTGTAGATGTGGAGGGTATTTGAGATTTAGTTTAATCCAAATTTAGTTTTTCACTTGCTTTTACTCGTTATCTACCGCATTAAAGTGTTTATGAATTGTCTCGTGAAACTTTTTCGGTTGACAAACATTTTAAGTCAATTTGACATAATTACCAAAAGAATTAAAACTTTTTACAAAAGTAACAACTCGCAATAATAAGTTGTTATCCTGTCTCTGCGCCTTTTTTTATGTGTTGTGAATATTTCTAGTTTATTAAAAAAAAAAAAAATAGAGAACAAGAAGGAAAAATTTCACAGGACACACAAAATCATATTTACGTGCATGTGTGTGTTTGGGGTGATAAAGTTTTTATAATTGTTGGTAATTTCATGGTTGTTGGAATTCGATGCTGTTCTGGGTACGTACTCGTAGTACTGCTATTAGATTATGTAGACCAAAAATTGCAAAAAACAAAACAAAAAGCAAAAAACATTTGTTGCGACTTGTTAGCTATACGCTGCAGTGAATGTTGACCGTAATCACGTACGTACGCAAGTTTTTCTACCGTATAAAGTTACAGAGTTTACTGAACTATGGCTATGTATTGTATAAATATTGTATGTGTTGGTAGTATAGGGTTAGTTTGCTAGTATAAAAGAAGATGTTGTTGAATCTTGTTGAGGATGAGACAATAACAGAGCGAACAGAATTTGTAATGCAGGCTCATGTGTTTACAACACACATACAACCACATGCATTTTTCTACAAATCTAACTGTGATATATATTTTCGTTCACGTCTTCGTCTTCGTCTTCTTCTTCGTCTTTTGCTTTGCTCAAAACTATCAATGTATTATACATGCGTCCTAAGCTGGTGTGAAAAACGTACTAAGTGAACATAAAAGTTATGTAAA
Source organism: Ornithomya chloropus (assembly GCA_963971445.1). Classification (NCBI taxonomy): domain Eukaryota; kingdom Metazoa; phylum Arthropoda; class Insecta; order Diptera; family Hippoboscidae; genus Ornithomya; species Ornithomya chloropus. Next base: position 48,292,052 of record OZ020530.1, on the reverse strand, counting down.
ACTCTAACTATTGTATATAAGTGTACGTACAAAAAAGTTGAAGTTAGAATTATCTTTCTCTCTCTTTCTTTCTCTCTCTCTCTCTCTCAACTCATTCTTGATTCATATTAAGGTTAACATTGTTTTTTACTTGTCTTGTTACAAGTGAAGTTGTCTGCTGTTCAGCATTTTCATGACATTTTAGGTGACACATTGTGTTTCCTTTTAAACAACAAAAACAACTGCAATAATACTTATACTTATAACACGTATATATGCAGTGTTTATGGTATGAGGAGTTTTTTCTTTATTAGTTTCTTTTTCATACCATCCACTTAAGATGGTGGTAAGTTGACTAAGTTGACTAAGTTGTTTAATTCATTTGCAACATCTACAAAGTATATATATTTTGGATTAGCATCACAATCTTTCTCGATCTTATGTCCGTCCATTATTGGAACTGAAATTTTATGCAATTTTTTTTATATAAATTGAGCAAAATTGGTTGAGTGTCACACCCACCAAACTCGGAAAAATAAAATTTATGAAATGTAGAATCCGACTTGCAAGCTTAGACGCAATACATACGTTATTAAATGGTGTAATTAGGTACCTACCACGCCCACTGGTTGTATATAATTACTAAAACATTAAGCTGCAACTCTGTACATACATTTCTACACGCAGATAGTTATTGAATTTGTGTAAAATTGGTTAAAAGCCACGCCCCCAATGGACAAAAGTCCATCCAACAGCCACCAAAATTATGTTATGACAAAAAATTTTGGTGTATACACGTATTATTAGTCACATAATAGACACGCCCACAATTTATGAGAAACCTTTTTTGGCCCAAAAAGTAACGTCTCTGTAGAAAGAATAATCATACACCTGCCACGCCCACTTTTTGTTTATAAATATACAGGGTATTCCATATATGTCCTAAATCAAAAATGTAGCTTCCTTTCCTTTCCCTTGTCATATTTTCTCATTCCATTCTATGTATCTTGGGCATATGTTTCTGTATTGTGTACTTACCACTGGTGTGATCTATTATACTTATTATCACACACACATATACAACAAACTCGGTAAAGCTAACATTGCGTGTGTGTGTGTGTGTGTGTGTGTGTGTGTGTGTTTATACCCATAATTCAAATCATGTTTTGTGTACATAAACTTTCAACTCTAATGAGATTTTGTTTATTTGCTTGTTATTATATCAACGCATTGTTTGTTGTTGGCTCGTTTGTCTTTCGTTTGGATAGTTGGTATAAAATCGAAATTGATTTTTAAAACAATGTTTGCAGATCTTTACTATCGAAGCAATCGCCAGGATATTCCGTGCAAAGGGAGTAAAGATTTGTAATAAAAGTATCCTCCATAAAACTGAATTAGTTATTCCCTTCGGCATCAGAGACCTCACACAGTATTCTTGATTAGCACCAAAATTTGACCCAGTATAGCCATGTCTGTCCGCGTCTAAGTACATTTTCAATTACCTCGCGCAGGTATTTATTTAAATTGGAAACGTATGGCATATGCGTAGTCACGTACCTCCCACACCCAATTCTTGCATATAGATGGAAAGGGTAATTAAGATACATTTAATTGTTTTTTTGTTTTGTTTTTCAGTACACGTAATTTAATTTCGATTATTTCCAATAATTTTTGCTGGCACTTTTTCCCCAAAGATTTCATCTCATGTCATACTAAAATAACTTTAATTAGGCAGTCTGTGCGGTTTCTATCATAACATAAAGATATTCAGAGTAAAGAAAAACATGTAAAGCAAGTAAAAAGAGATTATATTAAGGGTACGCCAAATCTAGGATACCCACCTTTATTGCTCACTTGCAAAACAAAGCATCACCATATTATTCCTCCGAATAAGGAACAAAAACACATCAAATGAATTTGAAAAACAAGCAAAAATGTCGGTCATTTAATACCTCTACACCACTTAGCTTCTTACATTATGGTGCAATGACTTTAATTGTGTTAGAAAACGCGAGACCCTGCCGTATAAGTGACTTTGTGAAATGTTACTATATGAGAAGAGGTTCTAAAAATGGTACAATTGGGTCTAAATTTGGCCCAGCTAAATATGGAAATATTCTTTACGAAATATTGTCAAAAGATATTAAAAATGTCATTTTTTCTATATAAAGACTTCCATTATAATAGTACCATATAAGGGGAGGGGTTCAAAACATGGTCCCCTTTTCTATAGGGCTCTAATACATGTCTTTCTATAAAATTTCAATAAAATATCTCAAAAAAGCGACCTAAAACTTGCGCACAAATTTACGTAGACAGACAGACATAAATAAAGCGATTCATTCTTTTTAATATAACTTTAAAACGGTTGGAGCAATTTCTATCATTCATATATATTTAGAATGTACAAATAAAGAACTAATTTCGCTTTTATATGAAGTCGGAACTTACATAATAATCTGGAGTCAAAATATATAGCCTAGCTCATCCGTTAAGCTTTCTAAAGTTGTGGGCCAGTCTGTAGACCTACCTATTTGCTCTACTTTAAAATTTTCTCAAGATATTTCAATTTTTGCGGCCGTAACAGTTCTAACAAAAATGTGTAAAAATTCACACAGGATGGGTATAAAAAGTCAATTTGGTTTAGACCAAATCTTAAATACCCTACACATATATACAGAAATTTTGGGCGTGGCAAGTATACCATTACTGTCTGTCTATTTATAATGTATCAGCTTGCAATTTTAATAAGATTTTTTTCAAAATTGTAGGCCTGTCCTACCCCGCCCATTTTTGGCATATCTGCGAATGGATGTGTATTTCAATTTTCAACTATAAAACTACATTTTCGTGGCATATCGATCAATTTTTATCGATTGGAGGCGTGCCTTTTTTGTCTTTTTTTTTAAATAGCAAACTGCATGCAGAAACTAAAAGTGTTTGTACCAGCTTAATATCTTAAAATTTACGACTGTGAGAGTGCCAACAATAAACGGACGTGCGGACGCATATGAATAAATATATTTTATAGGGCCTGTAACGCCTCCTTCTTGGTATTGCAAACGCAGTGATGTACTTAGTGTACCGCCCATTTTATGTGGAGGGTATAAAAATTCATTGTGGACAACAACCCCATAATAATCATAACAAGAGACAAAGCTATAATAAGTACTCTCGGGAAGACTGGCAGAGAAGAGACTATTGTACGATGAAAATTATTGTACAAACAACAAAAACAAGTGGCACAAAACATTAATACAGAGAATGTCATAAGCAGACAAACGTACGTAAATAGAAGTGGAGTATATAAATAAACACTCGCACTGGAAGCAATGTCCACTGAGATGGTTATCAAATGACAACCGCTAAGGCTTGCGGATATTTATATACAAATATATATAAAGGAGACAGGGAGAGAGTTTAATGCTAAAGAGGAATCATAAAAGACTTCACACACACACACACCAACATCGTTATTATTAACCCGATCGTCATCATCATCATCATCATCATCAGCAGCAGCAGCATCCTTGTCGTCGTCATATTAATGCACAACAATACCGTTTAAAATAAATACAAAGCCATCACATATACACACATACACACATACACACATACATACATACATCATACATCAATATACACACACATGCATATTTAATATTTATTCAACTTGTACAAACAAACATTATTGTGTTGTGGTTGCACCAAGTTTGACACAGTGCGTGTGTTGTGCACACACTGTGGGCTTGGGGTGTTTGGAAAAGTTATAGTGTTGTTTTCTGATTGTGTGTTTTTTTCCATTTTGTTTTCGTTTTCGTTTTTCTTTTTGGTATCCACACTACTGCCACTGCTTTTACAGCTCTTGCCTACGTTAGATTATGTGAAGCTTTCAGCAGCAAAAGTCCTTTAATTTCCATGGAATGCGAACTCACTCTTGGCATCCATTCATTCAATGCTTGGTGCATACAGTGCATGCTGGCTCGTACTGTAATGTGCGTGTCTCTCTGATAGTAGTGCGAATGGTTTTTGTAGGTAGATTTAGAAATCCATTCGAAATGCGAAACATATCGAGGAGACGGACTGACTCGTGTAGTTTTCACACAATTTAATACCACTTCTCTCTTTGTTGCTGGCCGCATAACTATTGTCTCTATCTCGCTCTTTTCTATCTTTTCTCTTTCTCTCCATCTATCCATCTTTTTTGTACAAGTGTTCATGGAGTTTTCATGTTGGTAATATTTGTGTGCATGAAGACAGTTATGCCTGCATTTATGCATATGTATGCACATGGGTGGAATATGTGTGCGTACGTGGTTTTGTGTACCCTCCTTGTGGTGGCCAATATTGGCCACCTAGGGGCTTTATGGTATACAGTGTTAAAATTGTGAGTATTAGTGGATATCTCGCCCACTAGCCGACTAGCCGACTATAGCACTTCTTGCCTTCATATTTTGGTGTAATAAGCTTAAGCTAAAACCGCATGTGGGTTCACCTAGCAGGAGTGGAGTGAGAGAGAGCTGGGGTTTTATTTGGTTATTTGGTGTGGTGGGGTAGCATCTAAAATTCATTCAGACACAACCAAATAGATAAACCTCAACTTTCACTACCACTCAGTCGTTACATGTGTTGAACACGCACAAACACACACACACCCGTTGTACACATACACTTTGTGTTTATATGTTAGGGATAGATGATGCTAATGACAATGTCGACCACATTTTTTTTTATATTTGTTTTTTTGGTACAAATTGAAACGACGACGACATGTGCCTTAGATTCGAATTCTATTGTGCATCCGGTTGCCAGCCTAATGAGAGCTTGGCAACAACAACAAAAACAAAACAAAAACAAAAAAACCTGTGTATTAGTGAGTGGGTACTTTTTCGTGTGTACGTATCCATTCAACATAAGTATGTTTGGATGTTTAGGCTCATTTCAGTTGTTATTTAACACTTTTTACAAAAGGACGAAAAAAAATGAACTCAACATGATTTTATTTTTTGATTATGAAAACTGATAGACAAAGAAGAACAGGCATATAGCTAAAGGGGGGCAGAAGAGAAGGACGCAGAAGAGGTCTCAGCTTTTTACTCTAAATAATCAACATAACTCGTGTACAGAGACTGGCTTCTGGTGTTTTTTTTCCTCTCACGTAAATATTCAAAATCTTTAGAGGAATCATCATAGAAGCTGTGAATACAGCGAATACAGTACAATATCAAGATTTCCGTCTGTTTTTAATTTTATTCGTGTAACAAGTTGGTAAATTTTCTAGTTTAATTATAATACTCTCCGTCATAAGGATCTTTTATTTCTAAAGGAAATTGTCTCCACTTGTGGCAAAGGACGTCTTAAGTTAGTGCAGATGTTTATAATTAAACCGAAAATGTCGCACAGAGCTTCAAGTGTACCGATCGATTCAGAATCAAAATCTGAATCGATTTAATCATGTATTTTTTTTTTTAACGAAGGGGAAAGCTTTGAAAGCCCAGTCAGTGTGGGACTCTCACCCACTAAAACCCCTTCAACGTCCGACGGCAGATTTTCTGGGACTACCGTTAAGTATTACGTCAAGAGAACCGTCTGAGCTTTAGCCCAAATCGTCCGCCTATGTGTCCGTGTAAGTTTGTCTAAGCAGCAGGTCGAAATTTTGGAGGCATTCTGCTGAAACCTGGTACAAGGATTAAAAGGAACCCTACTGAAATGTATCGAGTTTGAACTTGAGCGGAACTTTATACTTCCTAATATATTTTTGCAAGATTTTAGGTAATCAAACGATGCAGTCGTAAGATGTTACCTCGCAGGAGGAGATTCGCCGTTACGCGTGTTTGAGTCCCTGGATTGTTGTTCCAGTCTCCGTAGCACTGTGAGTACAAATACTGCTTTGTCGCTGGTCATTTGCCAGTTTTGCGCGTTCTCTGTCATAAATTTAATTGTACTTTCCACTGTAGGCATTGGGGAAGTCTTGTCTCTGAAGCGCCTGCAATAATAAAAAACATGCTCTGCGGTCTCCTTATCGTCGCAAGATGGGCACAGAGAAGACGTGCATCTTCCAATCTTATGTAAGTAGTTCCTGTAAACGCCATGACCGGATAAGAATTGCGTGGTGTGAAAATTCACCTCCCCGAGGTTCCTTTTTATCCATGTATCTGTACTTGGCACAAACTTGTAATTCCACCTTCCTTTAGTTGACGTATCCCATCTATTCTGCCACTGGTTTAGAGAATTTTGACGCTCTTCTTTCTTAATAAGTTTCACCTGTTGGGAAGCGTTAGCCTTTCTTGTAAAGATGCGCTTCATTTCATTCGCCAATATGTCCATTGGGATAGCTCCTGCTATGATATTTGCTGCATCTTCAGAAATCGTCCGAAATCCACTAATTGTTCTTAACGAACTGATCCTTTGTACTGAACACAATTTTTGTTTCAACTGATTGATTGTTTGATTATCAGACAGTGAGCCTATACTGGACATGCGTAGAGAAGCCTTGTGGTAACTACGTTTGCTAACAGGGCCCTCTTTGCGGGTTTTGGTCCACCTACGTTGGGTAGCATCCTAGATAAGGCCGATTGCATCTTAGTGGCTTTGTCGCATGCATAGTTTATATGGTTCTTGAAGCTTAATCTGCAGTCCAGCATAACACCCAAGTATTTGATGGCCTGTTTGGAAGTTATGGTAACGTTACCTACTTGGATTGTCTCCATAACTTTCCGGCTCGAAATTAATACCGCCTCCGTCTTGTGTTCTTCCAGCTTAGGATCCACCGACTTAAGTCAGTCCCATACAGTTTGTATAGCTTCATTTGTAGCCGCTTCAACTCCGTTTATGTGCTTAGCCACCGCGACGAGTGCAATATCATCCGCGAACCCTATAATTTTCACTCCTTGGGGTACGGACAGATTTAGAACGTCATTGTACATCAAGTTCCACATCAATGGCCCAAGAATTGAGCTTTGCGGTATTCCTGCGGATATGTTATAAGATTTCGTTCCCTCATCGGTATTATACAATAATTCTCTGTCTTTAAAGTAGCTTCCAATTAATTTAAACAAGTATTTGGGGCCTTTAACTTTTTTAACCGTGTTCAGGATGACAGGCCAGCTTTCCGTATTGAATGCGTTTTTGATGTCTAGGGTTACCACTGAATAATATTCTTTGGCATCCCCTTTCCACCTTTTTCCGTCAATGGCTGTTGCTTCTATTTTGGTGACTAAGTCCACTGCGTCGATGGTAGATCTGCCTTTCCTATTTAATCATGTCTGTCTGTGTAAATTTGTAAACAAGCTACAGGTTGCATTTTTCGAGATATTTCAAGGGAATTTGGTACAAGAACATGAATTGGCCCAAAAAGGAATCTTATTGAAAATGGATCGGATCGGAGTATTTGTAGAACCCCTTCCCATATACAATAATTATATTTAACACAGTGACTTATATGACGTTTCCTGACACAATTATAGCATAATTTAAGGAGCTAAGTGGTGTGGGGGTATTCAATAGCCGGATTTGAACGACTATAACATTTTTACTTGTTTTATTTGAAAATTTTATTATACCCTCCACCTTAGGGAAGAGGGTATATTCATTTTGATCATCCGTTTACAACACATCGAAGGAAGCCTCGGAGACCCCACAAACCATATATATTCTTAATCAGCATGAAAAGAGAAATCGTTTGAGACATGTCCGTCCGTGTGTCCGTCTGTTGTTGGCACTCTCACGGTCGTAATTTTTGAAATATCAAATTGAAACTTTGCACACATATTCATAGTTAAATTTCGCTGTTCCGTATTGATATTGGGCAAATTAAGTTAAGAGACACGCCCACAATGAACAAAAATCTCAACATACCTCGAAAAAGTTATATCTTTAAAAAATTGTATATCGCACAATACTATGCCTATCAAGTTGAAATTCGGTATATATATATAAATGGTACCGTTTTTCAACACTGTGCCAAAAATGGGCGTGATTGAATAGACAAACGCTTATAATTTAAAAAAAAGCACTATTTGTTGTTTAAAAATGAATACCTGAACCTAAATAATAATATATACGCAACGATTTAATGCAAAAGGAACTTATTTTTAAGGGGGTTATAAAAGGTGGAGGGTATTTAAGTTTCGATCTTAAGCGAACTTCTCTATCTTGTTTTTTTTTTCCTGTAATTTTTTTTTTTAATCATACTGCAAACAGGCGAACAAAGAGGCACACCTTACATGTCTTATACTCTGTACCCTGTCCTGAAATTAACAGCCCCTATAACCCGTAACCACCTAATCAAGCTGAACTGAAACTTTACATGGCAACCATTTTAAATCTTTCTTCAAATTTCACGTCATTGCCTCAAAACAAAAGTATGTGGGCATTGAAAGATCAAGTGAGGGGGTGTGGGAATGTGTGTGTGTGTGTGTGTGTGTGTATGTTTATATTGTACATGTATTGTAAAATTATTTTCTGTTAATAATGTTGTTTTGTTTATTACTGTCGTTGTTGTTGTTGCTGGATTATGCATTTTATATGCTGTTCCGATAGTTTGCTGTACGATAACAGTTGTTATTGTTTTTGTTGTTGTTGTTGTTGTTATTATTTTTTTTAGGATAATTGCACAGCAATACGATTTAGTTGTATATGTGTGGTCTTGACTACTTTATGCTCGAACATTTGTTTTCTTCCTTTTTTCTTGTCCTGCCAGTTTTATGTTTTTACTTTTTCCCTTTCCTTATATTGTGCTTTGTTTTCCTTTTTTGTTGTTTGTTGTGTACCTTTTTTTTTTCTGTCTCGCTTTTAAGTTTGTTTTCGGGGTCACACAGGCAGTATGAAATATTTGTAGAATAGAAATGAATGAGTGTGTTTTATGGCTTTATGAACTGTGTAGGTGCAGGTGGGTAGGTGTGTATGTGCGGAAAAGTACATGCCACTACCCATACATAAACTACAACTTACATCAATTGTGAAGTGAATGAAATGAAGTAGAGACTTAAATGAAACTGAATTGATGATGTGTAGATGAGTGTGTGTAAGTACTTATAAACAATGAAAAACACATTTTAAGGAATCTTTTTTATCTTCACTTTAATTATGTGTACGTTCGCTTAACGTACAAAGCTTCAGTGCTTAATGAAGAGCAGCAATAAATAAGTAAAAGACAAGTTCTTTTCTTCAAAGGCTAAGAAGTTCAAATAAAGAAAACTATTGTATGTAGGTGTGGGAGTGGGTGTATGTAATTCTCACTACTACAATATCATGTATAGCACATCAGCTCGTTTAGGTAAAAAAAAAACAATTCAAATCCATTTATAGATTATTTGTTATATGGAAAAATACAATAATTGGGCATGAAACAAAGCGGACGTACGGACACTAATAGAGTAGGTTGCAATAAATTGACAATAACGGTAAATTCGGTAAAATGAAAGTATTTTTTAGTTATTCTCTTCAATTCATTATGAAAAATAAACGCTTGGTTTTTCCAACAAGCCTTAAACTTTATGGAATTTTTTTTGTGGACGTACAGACAGAATTATATTTAACTAAAAAGAGTTAAATGTTTGTTTCTTAAACTTTTATCAGAGTAACTCTGCTTTACTTATTTGAATTCCTTTTCTTATTTTCATTTGTAAAAGTTACATCGAAAAAAAAATTATCTGAAATTTATCTCTCTCCTCTACGTTAACGGGCTAATATATTTAGTTAGCCATTCCGTTGGTAATTATTCAAATGAAACTTTACAGACGATCTAAGGTATATAGGTTTTAGATCAGCATCCAAAACTAAATAAATGTCTGTCCAGGTGCTGACAGTTCTCTTGTAAAAGCACTCATGGTAGCAGCGGAAATTAGGTGCATGTTTTGCACGCAATTTTTAGTGGAATCGTTTCATTGCCACGCCCACAATAAACAAAATGTTCTGTTCGGCACAAAAATCAAGCTGATATGTTGCAATTTGATGTACTATATGATATAAATCTACACATTTGTTCAAAATTGGAAGTATCGAGTTCAACAGGCACGCCCATATTTTACAAAAAAACCCGCTTCGGCGTTGAATTTAATCCATTAGTTTAATATGTAAAGTTGATATATCGACTTGTGTGGTTTTGTATATTAATAATATACTAAAAAGGGGGAGGGGCCGACTATTAGTCCTTTCACCTTTTACATAAGATACCTTTTACATAAGATACTAACATAAACCATCATTTCGTTTGCAGCACCTAGAAGGTGGCGTTAGAGAGTCAATCTAGACAAGTCCGTTCGTTGGTCTGTGCGGTATTTGTTGATAGCCACGCCCACAATCAAATAAATATTTAATTAGCCGTCTAATTAATTAGTTCATTCGGAGATGTGCCAAAAAAGGCATGGTCGGATAGTAGACATGCCTACAACTTATTAAACGTAAAGTACGACTTGGAAGTTGACACAAAATACATGCACTCTTACTGGACGTAATAAAGACTTTGCCACGCTCATATTTTGTACATAAATGTAGAGGGTATTTAAGATTCGGTTTAAACTCAATTCAGATTTTACTTGTTATTCTTCTTGTTTTTTTCTCCTTTTATTTAATTTATTTGCTTTTTGTAATCCTGCCTGCAACGCTGAATTATGGAGCGTAACAGCAGTTTTATGTTATCGCACGTTTATAGGGCTTTCATGTTGGTGTGTGTGTATGTGTGTTTAAGCATCCAAAATGTTGAATATTAAATAGTACAGCCATGAAATGAATGGTGTATGGCTGTGTTATCTAAACTACATACATACATGCATACATAGTGTAAAAACGTGCCAATGTACGCTCGACCTGTTTGCTCAACTCAGTTATGAAATATATTTGCCCACATTTTCTATAACTTTTTGCCTTTTTCTTCTGTTTGACTATTTTTGATTTCTATGATAATTTTTTCATGATATTTAAAATAATTTCTCTCTCCTTCTCTCTCTCTCTCTCTCTACCTTTATGAGTTTTCTCTCTCTTTCTCAAAACCAAGTAAATTACTGAAGTTATCTATAACAAGCTTACAAGATGATTGAATTTTATATAAAAGCCAGATTGATAAAAATCAGAGAGTACATGGATTTAAGGATTAAAAAGATCGATATTTCAAATGATTTCATTGGAGTAGTCAATCATTTTTATTGTGATTTATAAATGATCAATAATTAAAAATGACGCTTAAATTAATCGATAAAAAATTTATATAATTATTAAAAAGATCGAAAAAAAAATTTGAAAATCGATAAAATTATAACGATTATATCTAAACTTAAAAGGACTTCTCATAGAAGGTATATTGTCTTCGAATTTGCCACGCCCATTTTTGGCATATGCATATATTTACAATATAGATCAATTAGTTGACCACGCCCATGTTTAGATGGATGGAACCTATTCATTGTACTAAATTATATAAGTTTGTGCAGTCACGCTTACTCTTGCGTTGAATAATCGTGTTCTGGTGCACACATGTACAAGATACACCAAGTGGTTGACACCGCCCCCCACGTAAGTGGGCGCAATTAGTCATTTTATTATATTTTGTAAAAATGTTTGGTATGCTTGTAAATTTTGTCTGTACGTCTGTCAATTGAAAACTGAGCCTAGCAGCCAAAATATTGATCCAATCAATGCCAAATTTTTGCACACATCGTTTTAAGGTCAAAGGGCATCTATGGACAAAGTTTTATTTTGTAATTTCATATAAAAATTCTGCCCACTTTTATAAGGGCGTGGTTAACCAAAACGGTTTATATAGTAGATACATATACCAGAAGTGGGCGGGCGGGTTTGAAGTTGCTGAGTCTATTAGAAGCCTATTAAATTTAATGCTAATCGATATAATGTGAATTTATAAATCATAAAATTATTTAAAATCGTTATTAATTTATAAATGAAATTTAATAAAAATTAAAACTCGCAGATAATCGTTCTCCTTGATTTTTACTGTTAATCAGCACTTATAAGCATTCTTTGAAAAAAAAAAAAAATAAAAAAACACTAAAGCATGTGTAATCTATTATATTTAATAGGTTTTGTTGTTGTAAACTTAATTGTATATAGAATATATAAAAAACATGATAATGGTTGTAATGATTTCAGAGTCCTCATAAACATCATCTCAATATCAATTATTTAATAATAAATAAAGTGAATATTTGCTTCCTCTTATTCTTCTACTGTTTCTACTGTTCTTTCCCTTTCTCTCTCTCTATCTGTCTCTGTGTATCACTCTCTATTGTTAGTGATTGTTAATTATTTGGGTGTTGGTCAATCAGCAATTGTGGTCAGTGCGTGCGTGTGCGTGTGTGTGTTTGTAAACAAGTTTCAGTAAATTTATACAATATATTATTACACGCAACAGTATATTGTGTGAAAATTTACAAACTCACTTGCATGCATGCACAGTGTACATATGTGTGAGTATGCTTAAGCAGTGTCTGTAAACATATCAATTTGCTGGCAAAGGATAAACGAAACTCGATGCACAATGCAAGCTTTTTGTTTTTGTTTTTATGTTTGTGTTTGTATTCACTGAAATGGTTGTTCACCCATTCATCCTTACGCTCTCTCCACTGTTTGGGTACTATTATAATCGTCTCTTTTTCTAGGCTGCCAATCACTACCAACACTTATATTGGGCTATTGTACACACACTTGCATATAACGCATCATGACAACTATGTTGAAGAGTCTGGAATATTCTTGACTGGATATATATGTTTGTGAGTGTTTGTGTGTATGTGTACGTACGCATATATCGGCTTAAACCAGCCGTCTGACTCGTAGCTCGTTCCTTATATGTCCACCCTGGGGGTCGTAGCAGCAGCTGTTGGTTGATTAATTTGCCTCAAACTTCACAGTTATGCATTCTTGATTAATGTTGTCGGTCACATTGTGTTGTTGCATTGTTCGATCGTACAACATTGTAAAACAGCAACAACAACAACAACAACAACAACGTCAACATCGATTGCAAGTAATTTTCATCTGCTCTTTACATTCTCTCAATAATTGCCACCGTTTGAGACATCAGAACAACTTACACACACACTTGTGCTCTCATATGCACTTGAATACACACACACACACACACACACACACACATACGTACAGTGCACCGTACATTTTGACTGGATTGTATGAATGCTGAACATTATAAGGTTATAAAGTAAGAGAATAATGGCAATGGGGCGTGTGTGCATATACATATGTATGTGTGTGTGTGTTCGTCTGTATTCTGTCTTTCATTGATATTAAACGTTTAACACGCTTATAAAGTACTTCTTTTCACCAATTTGTTGGAGTTGTTAAACCAATAGCTCAATAGCTGCAGCCAGGGTGCGTACATATGTTGCACATACAAACGAATTATTCAAAAGAATCTTTTTATTAACCAAATTGTTAACTCAACGCATATGCATTATATACCAAATTTTTATAAACATAAATCAAGTGAATATGATATAACCGACCATTTAACCATTTAACACCCTACACCACTTGGGTGGTTGGTTATGACACATTGTCATATAAAAATCTCTCTGGGCACAAATGTTACGGTTCACGGACGAACGGATATAGTTAATACGATTCGGATTTTTATTCTGAATCGATCGGTATATATTTGGAATTGATTTTACATTAAAAATCGATAACTTTTGAAATGTAGATTGGTATCGATAACTATTATAACCTAAAAAGTCTAATAATTAAATTCATTCCATATTGAAAAGGACAACAAATTCGATAACTATGATGAACTGTGACAAAGAATCGATAACTTTTGAAAATCGATAATTATAACAGTTGACAATTTTTTTTTTATTAAAAATAGTTAAAAAGCAAAAACAATGAAATATTGAAAATTTTTAATGTTAAAATCGATAACCTTTTACAATTTATATAAAATTAAAAACATTTTATCTTAATTTATCGATACTTATCGATTACTATACAAATCTTATTAATAAAAATTCGTCCATGTTGCTTAGAATATATAAACAAATAATGTAAAAAAATATAAAAAATTTTATTCGATCCGGAGTAAAAATCGATTTTTATTAATGGTTATGTATCGACTGTTATCGATAACTATATTCTTTATATTATATCAAGAAACCTAAACTAAAGAGAACGAAATTATTCGATAAGTTTCGATAAATATAAAATGTAAATAAATCAATAAACTTAAAAGGAGTTTTCTCTCTTCAATAAATTTACAACAGAGCACTTAAAAAAACCCAACCTTAGAACATTTGTAGATAATCTTATGGCAGCAGTGTATATTTATCGATAATTACCAAAGACTCGTAACCGTTGAAACATTTATTTCATCACATATTGATTTGAAAAAACTCAAATTTAAAACATTTTTTGTATCATAAAAATTAAACTCGTAGTTAAAAATGCAACGGATTTTCTCATTCCCGAAAGAACGTATTATCACATTTGTCTTAATGAGAATTCCATTCTATAACAAATAACTTACTTTCCTAAATCTCTCTATGTCTCCTATTTCCCTTATATATGTACGCCTTAAAATTCCAATCACGATCAAAAGAATTGCTGCCAAAGCTGTATTTGTATGTTGTTTGGTGTATGACACATTACTCTGGAGAGTCTGCTTAAAGTGAATTGTTAAGACCAAACTGAAAACAAAATGCTCCGCCACGAATGCAAAGTGAAAAAGTAAAATTAATCGATCAGAGGGGTTTACATGGAATACAAAGAAAACAAAGTAAGTATACGCCAGAGTAGACCGATAAAAGGTTTGTTTTGGTTTACAACTGACAGCAGCAACAGAAGCAACAGCAGCAGCAGAATGTGGTCATTGTAAAAAGAAATGTTCCCAGATTGAAATACAATCTATCAGGCAAGAGATAAGCATCAAATCCTATAGGGTTGCCATGCTTATATTCTATATATTATGCAATCATTCAGTGTAAAACCGCATTATATAAAAGTCCGAGTGGGGTCTCACTATAGTCAGGATCTCCCTTGTTCTTCTCTTCTCTGTTTTTAGTTTTTATTGTTATACTTTTATTTCATAAAATTGTAATCAAGGTTCACACAATAGCACTTTTTATGCACATATTGTGTGTATGTGTGTGTGTGTTTGTGTTTGTGTGTGTGTTTGTGTTTGTGTATGTTTTTTCTACAAAATTTGCCGCTTTTTTGGGGCGGCTGCTCTTTATGAACCATTGAGTATATTATATGACCTTTTGTCTTTGGGGAAATTTTCAGTATTTTCAGTTTTATATTTCATCTGCGTCTATTTCACAGAAGTAATGCTTGTGTGTGTGTTTGTGTGTATCATATTTTGTACATTATTTGCTTTGGTTGTGTATAACATTTCGCTAAATTTATTGAGGATGAGTGCTTTTGTTTTGTTTTTATTGAAAACAAAAGTAAACCTGGCTTAAAACAGCTTTTTCATTATTTACGCTTCATTAAAATTAACCATAACAATAAAATTGATAAAAAAAATTCAATTCTACATAAAAAATGAACTTCTCTGATTGGAAAAAGTTGACTTTGAGTAACATTTCCAGTTATTTTTTTTTCAAATTTATATTGTTGTCCTTTTTTTTGCATTTATTAAATTTATCGATTGATTTTTAATATATATATATAAACATTTTTGCTAATCTTATAATTATAGATAAATTTGTTAATGAGACATTTCAGACAACATTCCCCAACTAATAAATCTATCGACGATTATTTAATCATTTACATATGTTCGCTTCCGATAATAATGGATAATTAGGCGTTTAGATAATTATCTATTATACAATACATTTTTTTATATAATTAAATAATATCGACATTTTCCTTTTCGATAACTATCCATATATAACGTATAATTAATAATTTAAATAATTATCGATAATTAATCGTTTATATAAAATTTATATTATCGATTTCAGAAATTATCGTTAATTAATCATTTATATAATTATCTATGTTGTCGTTTAGATAATTATCTACATTGTTTGTAATGTGTAATTGTCGATATTTATTAATTGTTTACATAATTGTCGATATTATCGATTTCAATATTAATCGATAGTTAGGCTTTTAGATAATTAGCAATATTGTTGCTTTCAATAATTATCGATAATTAATTATTTTGATATTTCTCAATATTATCATTAAAATAATTATCGATAATTTTATTATCGATCTTCTTGTTTAGATAATTATTGATAATTGTCCAATTTTGATAATTAATCACTTATGTAATTGTCGATAATTATAATCATTATCGATAATAATCGTAGATAATTATCCATATCGATAACTAATCATTTAAATAATTTAATAATACTTTATCGATTTTTATTATTTATATCGATATCGATACATAATCGTTTAGATAATTATGGATACTTAGTAATAATTTATTTAAAAAAAATAAATATTATATAAAGCGATTATAATCATTATTTGGTTTGGTGGTCCTAAACACATTTGTAGTTACATTCCAACTATATATGGACTAAATATAGTTTAGCAAGTATTCTCGAAAAATTACATGATTTTAAACACAAAAGTATTCAAATGATGGTGCAGGAGTGAGTGGTTGGCCACTAAGTGAGTTATTTCGTATTTACAACGAAAATGCATTGACAATCATCTACACAAATTAACCAAGTAAACGGAATGTTCATTACTGTTGTGTTCTGACCCTAACCAATCAAGCCATTCGACCAAGCTGCTCAAATGTAACTGGATTCCCAAAGCTAAAGGTATTAAATAACAAAACGACAATGGCACACTGAGTTCAGTTCCATTCGACTGTTTACTCCATTACAGAGTCGATAGATGCCGGAAGAATTTTATTTATAATGAATGAAATGGAAAGGTTGATACTGCTTCAATTTCTGTGCTGTTGGGTAATTATTTAATTCCATGTAAAGGAAAGTTAATTTTCGTTTCATTTTTAGTTTTTAACCTAATAAACGCTTCCGTAGTGGGTCAACCTAAAGCTGTAGTGGTAATAAAAATATTTGTTTTTGTTATTGTGTATTATGTATATTGCATTACAAAATTGTTGCTGCTGCCTGTACCTTTTATGAACATCCAATATTTTACGCATTGAAATGCCGCAACAACAGCATGTACTGTGTGTGTGCTGCACTGCTGTTGTGCTGTTGTGCTGTAGTGATGCACAGCTAGTTAACAATTTAAACATACACAAATATTTAATGCCGGCCTTTATATAAATGTCTATACTATATATAGATGTGCAGATAAATTGCACACTATCCCTGGCAAATATTTAGAGTAACAGTATTATGCAGGCCTTGGGTACTTTCAAATATTACCTCTTTCTCCCACACTCAATAATTCTCTCTCTCTCTCTCTCTCTCTCTCTCTCTCTCTCTCTCTCTCTCTCTCTCTCTTTCTGCACTGGCGTGTACTTTCTTTCACTATTCTATCTTTCAGTTTCATTTATTCTTGTGTTTCGATTTATATATATTTTTGTTGTTGCTCTATTTTATATGCTAAATGCATGTAATGAATTAATGTACAATTTAAAACTGAGGGCACTTGATGAGAATTTAAATTGAAATTTATTTATGTGTAGGCATGCAGGATACGATTAGAAAAAAATCAAAATATCCTTAAAGGAGAGAATGTGTTAGTTGCTGTAATTGTCCTGAAATTTTTACAACCATTTAACAAATATTGCTGTTACTCTGAAAGTTACTTGATTGGATTTTTGTAAAATGTTCATGTTCTGCGGGGAATTGTGGAAAAATTTTGTGATTGCAAAATTATTTCATAGACTCAAGACCATAATGATTTTGGAAAAATAACGATATATTTATTTTAAAATGTAAAAGTTATCGATAAGTATGAGATATTTTATTTACATTTACAATAATATAATTTATTATTTGAATTTTTAGCAATAATTATCGAAGGTATCGATAGTTGGTATGTGTTATCGATAATTAGTTATTTGTAGCTTTTTATAATTACATCTTTTTTACGATTAATACATGCTAGCAATTATCGATAAATAATAATTTATTTAATTCAAAAATATATTTAATTTTATCGATTTATATATATCGATTTTTTTTATAAATATATCTATATATCAACACAATATATATATATGTATATAATATTTTCCAAAATTAATAATTACTAACTGTAATTAAATTCAGAACAATACTTTAAATACCGATAACTTGAAATGGAAAATTTTATCGAAATATTTTTTAAAAAAATCTATGAATTTCGCCCACAAAAAGCGGGCGTGGCAAATATTTGATTACGCCTTTCATAATTTATATATAGTGATGTTAGTAGAGAAAATGGTCGTGAGTGGTTAACGTACATGCACACAGTATTACGTTTTATTTACGTTCAAAGAAATTTGAGATATTATTTCTTAACGTATGCCTTATATGGCATAGGCCCGTTTTACTCGTTTTTTTTTTACATTGATGGATGAGCTTAATATTTCTTAGCTAATAAATAGATTTTTATCAATTATGGGTGTGGCTGGGAACGGATTTTTTTGCGTGTCTATCAAGTTGAAATTCAAAATTTACAATCGTGAGAATGCCAACAACAGACTGTTAGCTAGATCGATTCAGATTTGATGGTGATCAACAATTACCAAATTTCCCTACATTGTATGCTTTTTTCCCCATATTCTACGTATGTACATAAAAATTAACAAAAATGTTATGAACTTGTCTTCTTCCTTGTGGTCTGTAATGGTGACAAAGCCATCCCAAAGTGTTATTTTGGCGTCGTCAAACCTTTTTTTTTGTTATTGTTTTTGTTTTTGTTTTTGTAAAATACTTGTTAACCAATCTATAAGACATGTCCGCCACATACGCAAACACCAGTCGGCTATGTTAGTATTAAAATCAAGCTAACGTTTGCTCATCTGTCATTGCTGTCTTTTGTGATGAGTGCCAAACCGTTACTATCAGAACTAAACGGAATATGCGTTCACTAATGCACGTCATATATTGAATGCTTTTTAGTAGCAATGCTTGGCAATCATGTTTTTCATTTTTCAATTCATGCATGTGTCATGTGTGTGTGTGTGTGTTTTTTTTTTTGTTTGTGTACCGAATGAAACTGATAGACAAGTCCTTAAAACAGGCAATTGTTTCAACAGGGAGACGGAGTGAGAGATGAAAAGTTGAAAACCATGAGAAACAATAAAAAAACACTCACTCTTACAATACACATCATTTACATGTTGAAAGTGTGCTAAATGGTATGTATGTACAGTGTGTGGTTAAAATCTCAAGTTACCGGATTTATGTAAATTTGCAGTTGATTCTTTCTCAGTGCATCTTTTACACGTAATTCTCGCATCGTACTTTTATTATTGTATGTACAACAACAAATATCATTAAATTGGAACAATCTAGAGCACAGTAAAAAATGGAAAATACGATTCCTCACTTTGAAGCATTAAAGTTTTGTGTTTTCTTAGGTATTTTATTTAAACCACATTTTATTCGATGCGCGGGAAGAATTAACAGCATTAAAATTTAAAAAGAAATCAATTTTAAGTGTTTCAACACTTAAGCACCTTGTTAAGTAAAAACTTCCAACGTAGAAAAAGTAAAAAACGACAGCAACGCCGTCAAAAACCAAAAACCAATAAATTATCATAATTGCACCACCCTGTGGAAAAGGGTATATTAAGTTTGTGCGGATGTTTGTAATTCCTAAACGGCAACCCATCTTCAATTATACCGATCGATTCAAAATCAAAATCTGAATCGATTTAACCATGTCCGTCTGTCCGTCTGTCTGTCTGTCCTCGTGTCTGTCCATCTAAATTTGTGCGCAAGCTACAGGTCGCATTTTTTGAGATATTTTGATAAAATTTGGTAGATGGACATGTATTGGGCCAAAGGAGGCGAACCGGATTGGACCATTTTTAGAACTCCTCCTCATATGATATCCTATTATTTTTTGAGATATTTCGATGAAATTTGATACGCGGAAAAGCATTGACCCAAAAATAAACCCTTTTGAAAATGGACCGGATTGGACCATTTTTAGAACCCCTCCCTATATAATTTTTTTTTTGATATAAACAAACAAAAAATAAAAAAAATTTCTGACTTATGTATCATTTTGAAATGTTTGAAAATACAAGAAGGTATAGAAAACTTTTCATTTATCAAAGGAAAAAATTAAATTGAATAATATAATATATCAAGGGGTAGGGTATTTAATGGTCGGGCTTGACCGACTATAATATTTTCACTTGTTTTTAAAATGTATTAATTTTAGTTCAGTTAGTGTTTTATTGTGGTTTATTTGTTGAATGTTTTTAGAGTGTGCCATCATACGCTACCACGAAATAATTTACCAATTTTTTCCTCATTGAGGGAAATAGCATGTCCTCTAAAGAGAGAAATATATTAAAAATACAGTGCCATCATATACTATTCTGCCCAATAATTATTACAAATGTTAATATTAAAAATATTAAATATTAAATCAAGTTTTCATAAAAATACCAGGCATGTGATTTTATTTTTCATTTAAAATATTGTTTGGGGTTATTTCTTGAAGTTCTTAAACTGTGCCATAATACGCTACCAAAAAAAAATGTACCGTTTTTGGCTAATTCGGAAATAGTATAAAAGAAAAAATACAATGCCATCATGTGGTATTCTACCCTATAATTATAAATATGCTGCGGTAGGTATATAACAATTACTTTTACCCCAGACTGAGACTACACATTATATAAAATAACTCTAAGGGCATAAAATAAATAAGAAGAGGGAACATTTTCATTTAAGTTTTCCTTATTATACCCAAGTGTATATGATTTTTGTTGCTTCTGAAAGACTTGAGCTCCAAGCATCATTGCACCATATGTTCATTGCTCTTGGTTTAACTTCTGTCTCTTCGGTTTTTTTTCCACCTAACTGCAACTACGAGCAAAGCGAAGAAATATGTTTATCAGTCATGTGTGAAGTAATATTTGCAATTGAACGGAGAAATTTCGAATGAAATTTTTCTTTAATTCTTATGAACACGAATATATAACAGTTTGTCTCTTCCCTCTCATTCTCACTCTCTCATTCTGTTAAAGTAAAATAATAAATTTCTTTCATTATACCCAGTACATAAGAAGGGGGGGTATACCAAGTTTGTCATTTCACTTGAAACACCTATAAGTAGGCGTCAGAGGCCCTACAAAGCATCATAAACTGAGTGGATCTAGACTTGTGTGTCCGTGTGTCCGTTTGTTTTGTTGGCACTCTCGCGGTCGTAAATTGTAAGATATTGAGCTGATATTTAATTTATGTATGCACTTCTAGTGTTTGCACGCAGATCGCTATTTAAAATGGGCAAAATCCGCCCAGAGCCACGCCTACAATCGACAAAAATCTATTTTTCTGTCACAAAAATTTAACGATAAAGTTAAAATTTGGTACACTTATATATAATTATTCCATCCATCAATGTGCCAAAGATGGGCGTGTTCGGATAACACACGCGCCCACAATTTACAAAAAACCATATTCGGCGTAAAACTCGACTTGCAAGCCGATATGTAATACGTACACCATTAGACGGCGTTATCATAAACCAACCACGCCCACCGTTTCTATGTAGATGTGGAGGGTATTTAAGATTTGATTTAAGCCAAATGTAGTTTTCTGACGTATTTTGGTGTATAATCGACTTCTATGTTTATGCATTTATGTTGGATATATTAGAGGGTAACGTGGCTCATATATAAACATTGTACATATATGCGAATGAGAGATTTCTACTTCTTTATAATTTATGCATAACGCCTAAAACTCTGTTTCAACTGTTTACTACATTATTTTGTTGTGTGTGTGCGTGTGTGTGAGTTTTAGCACATTTGCATGTTAATGCGGCTGCTGGTGCTAGTGCCCTGCACCTGATTTACTCTTTTGTTGTTGTTGTCAGCTCGTGTGTGTCACTTAATACTTCTCTATTTATAGCATATTGTTAATTTGCACATTTTTATGCTTTACGCTTCGGCAACATTGAGCACACACGCCACACTCATACACATTCACATACACACTGTACACTCCATAATCGTTATCATGTAATCATAAACCTTTTTATAGGTAAATATTTATGTATGGTCGTATTTCCCTTTTGCTGTCTCCTTCTTTTAATAACGATTTTCGGTTTTTGTTCTTGTTGTTTTAGAAATTATATGAATCGACCTCGTTTATAGCCTGGCATGACTTGGTCGGATCTGGTTTAGCCTTGCAGCATTTTTTTCGCTTTATTACGAATTTTTTTTTTTTTTTTTTTAAGTTATTATTGTTGTTGTTCTTCTTCTTGATGTTGCTGTTGTTCTTGTACTATTATTGATTATAAAGCATGTATGTGTGGTTATTAATGTAGATGCATCCGATCATTGTGTTGTGATCGGCAACAGCTAAGAAATAATTATATATGGATTGGTGCTAAGAACTTTTTGAAAATTGTCTACGTCGCATTTTCCAAAAAAAAACAAAATTTACTGAAATTTGACCCTTCCTCATACATGGAATTATTTAACGGTAAAATTGAAAAAAATTTTACAAAATCGTATCCTCGAGTCTCTTTTAAGGTAGAGGTACTTAGTGCGCCGCTATTTAAGGAGAGTTTTGGTTCTACGTGTCTGTTTGCCTATACGTCCAGTATAAGTGGTGCAAGTATATAAAAGTGTAGGTGTTTTTAAATGTTTCTAAACGACAATTCCACCCATAATGTTAAGTTCAGGATGAAAATCTTAATCTTCTTTAATAATGTCCATCTGTCCGTCCATATATTTCTTTTAACCAACGTGGTTTTTGATATTTTCGGTAAAATTTGGTGAAGAGAAGTCTTTTAATATAAATATAAATATAAATATAAACATAAATATAAATATAAATATAAATATAAATATAAATATAAATATAAATATAAATAAATATATATTATGGCGGGTGTAATGAAACATACAGAAGAAGAACATAGAAAACAAGTAAGAAAACTAAATTTGAAAAAAATTACTCTTACTAATTACTCTTACTAAATTAAAACTAAATTTGGCTTACACCAAATCATAAATACCCTCCACATCTACACAAAAAAACGTGTATCAGCTCGCAAATCGTGTTTTTTGTCGATTGTGGGAAAAAATTAAAAGTGTGTGCACAAAATTTTAGCTCAATATCTCAAAATTTACGCCCATGAGAATGCCAACAACAGACAGACACGAACACACGGACACACATGTCTAGGTCCAGTCAATTTTCGACGCTGGTCAAGAATATATATACAGTGCAGGGCTTCGGACGTCTCCTTCTGGGCGTTGCAAACGGAATGACAAATTAATTATACCTACCCATCGTATACTCTCCACATAATAAAAAGAAAATATACGTATGCAGACATTAGAGAAACTTACTCCCACTGTTTATGTTAAATGAAAAGTTTAAATGTTTGTTGTTGCTGTTGGCTCTGCATAAGTTTTATGCAAATACACGCATGAGAAAAGTTTTCTTTGCTGCAGAACTTTTGTTTGACTTTTATAGTTATCTATTGTATGTTTTTTTCTGTTTTGTTTTGTTGGATTGCATAAGTTGTTAACCGCCAAAACGAAAAAATAT
Source organism: Ornithomya chloropus (assembly GCA_963971445.1). Classification (NCBI taxonomy): domain Eukaryota; kingdom Metazoa; phylum Arthropoda; class Insecta; order Diptera; family Hippoboscidae; genus Ornithomya; species Ornithomya chloropus. The sequence goes on along the minus strand of OZ020530.1, from coordinate 48,268,425 downwards.
TGGTAAAAATATTTGTATTTAAAAATTGAAAAGTTTAGACAATGTGGAGGAACTGTAAAACTAAAAAAAGAGACAATTATTTATTAAGATTTATTACCAGAATTTTTGTTTAAATAAATAACAATAATCTTAAAAGGAAATATAGAGAAAATTAAAGAAGAATTTTAGAATCTGAAATATCATGGTTTAAGGACGTACAGACAAAAGTACAATCGCTTAATAATAATAGCTTTAAGTTGAACTATCGTTCATGGACGTATAGACAAAATTAAGCGGAGAAGAAGCATTTGCAATAGATTTGAGTTAAGAGAACGCTAACAAAAGTTAGATTTTTATTTTTATAAAGAACCGAAAAGTACTTTACCCACCACCTAGCCAAGGGGGACTGAATGAATTCGTATTTTTATTTCCAGCAAACATCTGAGTTAAGCTGTAGCTTAAGCACTCCTACATATTTAGATTTTTATACCCTTCATATAAGTTGAGCGGTATACTAAGTTTGTCACACCGTTTGCAACAACCACAAGGAGTCGTCAGAGACCCTACAAAGTATATATATTCTTTATCAGCATCAAAATTGATAATCAAAGTCAAATCAAAGCCGATATGGATATGTCCGTCCGTGTGTCCGTTTGTTGTTAGCATTCTCTCAGTCTTTAATTGTTAGATATTGAGCTGAAATTTTATTTTATATGTCTGGTTTGGGTAAAATCGGCCAAGAGCCACGCCCACAGTTGACAGATATCAATCTATCTGCCACAAAAATTGTTTTACTTTGCTGTACTTCTCTACATTAATAAACATAAAATGTGTCTGTCTGTCTGTCTGTCTCTCTGTCTATCTGGTACCATATATGTTATGAATAAAGTTTTTTCTTCCACTTGGTTCTGGCTTTTGTGCATTTTCTTTTACAGCCATTGTTGTCTTAAGGTTATTTTGTTGTTGTTTTTTTTGAATTATTTTTCAGTTGTTCTGCTTTCTAGTCTTCTTTGTGGGGTCAGTCAAAGTTCAATCGATTGGTTTTCTATGTAAACAAGTTGTTGTTGTTGCTGTTGTTGTTGTTGTTGGTTTAATATTCATTCTTTCAACTTTCTATTGTACAGTACGTATGTGTATGTGAGCGGCTAGTTCTTTGCATGTTGCAGTTATATGAACTGTGATGGACTGACTGACTGACAATGGTCTCCACATTTACTACAATTGTTTCAAATTCCTTTTAATCTTTTTTTTCAAGTAAGTTTACATATATTTCCTTGTTACTTTAAATTTGTCCATTTTCTTCTTTACACACACACACGCACACACACACACACCCGTACCTCTCTGGCTTAGTCTTTGTTTTTCAATAGGCTTCGATAAGAGATTTAATGCAGTGTGCCTGAATAAATTTTAGAGATTAATTGAATGCTAAAGTCACTGACTTTTTCTTGCTTGTGAGATTTAAACACTTCTCGCTTTCTATTTTTATATATTGTACATATAGTATATGAACAGACGCCTTACTAAAGCTAAAACGCCATTCTTAACGTCTTTGTCACACACAGGAAATTTCAACTCAACCAACTTTGTATCAACATTTTGACACATTTGGAAACTTTCTTACATAATGTACATATGTATGCAAGCATAACAGTAGAAAAATGTCAAGCGTAAATTTTTTTTATTTTTATTTTTTTCGGTGGTAGAGAAATTTCCATCCACTGAACTTCCGTGTTACATATGAGTGAATAAACTTACTTGGTTTAGAGTTTTCAAATGTTGCGTGTGTTTGTGTGTGTGTGTGTGTGTGTGTGTGTGTGTTAAGTTGTTAACTTTTTATCTAAAGCCTACAAGGTTTCCGCCTATAAAGAGTGTTTCTAACACTGAATACACTTGTAAAACTAAAACTAAAACTTCTTGACATCATGATTTGCTTTAAGAAAGTTCATAATTATCACTTATGCCCACACGAGGTGGATTATCTTCCTTGCCCTTTACCCCTATTTATGTACATAAATATTTAAAACTTTTTCATTGTCTTTAGCTTTTCATTATGGTTACTGCAGGCATTCTGTGGCAGAAGAGTTTTTTTTTTTTTTTTGGAGAAAAAAATGTATAAACTTTTTTCATTTCTTTTTTTCTTTTTTGCTATGTTTACACCCATCGCTGGATTGGTCATACACTTACTTGGTCCAAATGCTTGTTACACTCAGAAGAAAACTTTCAACACACCGAAATATTATTAACTGAAATATTGTATAGAAATTTTTAGAACGAATTAGAATTAGAACGAAAATATATTAAAAACCACGTCCCCAATTAATAAAAATCTATCTATCAGCCATATAAATTTAATGTAGGTTCCAAAAATAAATGTGGCTGAAAAACGGGCACGCACGCGGGGTAAATAGCATACACACCCGCTAAAGAGCGATTTCTTACTCGATACATAAAATGGTATATTTTACCATTATAGAAGGTTATTTCGTACCTGCCATGCCCACATGTTTTTTTCACTTTTTAGTTTCTTCTCTCAAAATACAGACGAAAACGATCGAAACTAAAAAAGCCACGCCTATACAAATCAGAAATGTGTCAATCGAAAAAAACTTGCTAAAAAGTTGAAATTTACGACAATCCATCGATACTTAAAAAATAGGCAGGGTTGAATAGCAGACACTCCCACAATTTGTAAAAAACCTTATTGAAGGCCATGGCCCACGTGATACGTTGTACATACACTATTGCAGAGCATAAACAAGCACCTGTCGTGCCCCATTTTTGTTTATGGATGTTCACATTTCAAGAGTTTCATGTTCGACCGAAGCCAAATTTTAGTTTTTTTATTGAATTTTCAATTTTCCATTTCCTTTTATTTTTTTTCTTCAAGTCAAGTCCATACAACGGCTTGTTATTCTATTTAAAAGACAATTGATTGCTTTTTACTCTTCTTTTGAATCTCTTTTCTATTGTTTCGACGAGAAATTCATTCATTCCACCTCCGTATAAATTAAGCAGTTCTTTTTTTCCTCGTTTATAACAAGTTTTTAAAAGAAATCGATAAAGTGCTTTTCATATTAAAGATTTCACCTAAGCTAGGTCAACTTGGAATGTGAGTTTAGTGTTTGTTATACCCTCCAGATCAGATGGGGGGTATGGTCAATTGTACGTCCGTGTGTCCGTACGTCTGTCTGAGATCTTTAGCTGAAATTTTGTTCAGATATTATGAGTTTTTTCACGCAGATTGCTTTGTAAAATGGACAAAATCAGTCAAGAGCCACGCCCACCATCAACAAAAATATGTATATTTGCCACAAAAATTTATCTTTCAAGTTTAAATTTTATACACATATTTACAATTAACTTATTCATCGATTTGCCAAAAATGGGCGTGGTCGGATAACAGACACGCCCACAATCAACCAAGATCTATTTATCTGCCACAAAAATTTAGTACGCATATGTATAATTATCCTATCCATAGGAGTACAAAAAATGGGCATGGTAAAACTCGACATGTAAGCTGAAACGTAGTAAATGCACTATTAGAGGGCGTAATCAAAAACCTGTCACGCCAACAATTGTAGATGTGGAGGATATTTAAGTTTTGGTGTTTGACAAATTTATTCGAATTAGATGAAAAATGTTTACTTAAAGTATTGCTTAAAATGTTATTAAATTTTATTTTAATTGTTAAAAACCTTATTATAAACTCCACTCCTCAACACACACACACACACACACACGCTAATTAAAAAATGTTGTGCTTATGAGCTCTTCTAATCGCATACTTTAGTATGTAATTACTGCTCATTAAGTTGTCTTGAACATGTGGTTGTAAAAAAAAACCTCAAACAATAGTTAACTCATGTTGAGTCGAACCTTGAAGTACGTACTTAATAAACAACAACAAAAATCTTCATATATGATATTTTTAATAAATTTGACATTTTTTTCCACACTCATTCATATTAAAAGAATACAAAGAAGTTGACTTTTTTCGATTCCACATTATAAAATCTATAATCATTACACATACAAGTAAAAAAAAAGGATCAAAATTTGGCCTGAGCCAGGCGTGGCAGGTATATGATTACATTTTTTAAAAGTTTATGTGTTGCGCGGCAACTTCCAAAGCTCATTCTAAAGCTTTTTTTCATAAATTGTGGGCGTATTTCTTATCCGACCACGCCTATTTTTAACATGTCAATGGATAGGGTTTTTATAAATAAATGTATTAAATTTCAACTTCATGGCTAAAAGTTTGTGCCTTATAAGTAGAAATTTATTGATTGTGGGGCGTAGTTTTTGACCGATTTTGTCAAATTTTTAATTCAAAAGTCAAAAACGAAATTCGGTTGAAGTCGAATCTTAAATACAGTTTGCATCTAAATAAAGTTGTGGGGCAATAGTTTATATACTAAGAAATCGGATTTTGTACTACAAAATATATTGGGGGACGTATCTGTTATGCGACCATGCCCATTTTTGGCATGGCAAAATTTTTATGCCAGATAGAGATAGAGAGAATTTTATTGATTGTGGGCGTGTATTGTAACTAATTTTGGACAGGAAGACCACAATTTCGGTTTAATATCTCAATTTTAACATCGGACGTACGGACGAATATGTTTAGATTTTGATAATGATCCAGAATATATATACTTTGGAGGATCTGTGATGCTTCCCCCTCGATGTTACAAACGGAATGATAAACTTAGCATACCCCCCTCCATGTTATGTGGAGCATATAAAAAGAACATTTATTACCTCTGCCGACATCACTAAGTGGGAGGGGAGCTGATTTTAACAAGCATTGCAGTTAAGCAGTTAATGTTTGTTTGTTCGTTTATTTGTTTATTTGTTCATCAACACCCACCTTTAATTCCAGTTAGATATGCATGTTCCCACCTATTACGCTTCAGCACCTTACACACCGAAATCCTAAAATTGCAACAGCAGCAGCAAAACAGCGCTTCCACTAAATGTATGTAAATTCGCTTAAACGTGTGTGTCTGTTGAATTTTTTTAATTTTTTTTTTTAATTTTTTTTTATTTTTGTTCATGTTCTTGTTCTTCTGCCAACCAACATCCAACCAAAAAAAAAACAAATAAAAAATAAAACGAAATGGAAATTCCCGGAATTTTTATGTTTAGTGCTAAAGTGATTAATGTGTGGCCAGCTAACGTTTCGCAGGTAAATGAATTACATTTAGATGAAGAGGTGCCGCAATCAGGCATAATCAAGCATATGGCAGCAAAGAACCGGCAGGATAAATAGCGCGTTTATTCATGAAAATTTTATGAATGTAATTTTTACCAAAAACACCACCAACAACAACAACAAAAATTATTTTTTAATTGTTTGAAGAGAGATTTTTTTTTATGTCTTCATTGGGTTTCCATGATTACTCCATTAATAATGATGATAATGAGGGTAATAGACAGTTAGTTGGATTTACCAGTAATTTGAAAATATGTTTACTTTTCGATTAAAGTAATGGTTGCGTAACTACCTCTTTGGTAGTCATACTCATCTTGGATTTAAATTGTGGACTTTTTTTTTCAATCTTCCTGCAAAAAAAATGTCTTAAAAATATATACATGGATACTGTCAAGTCGTAAATGTGTGCCTTTCCAAGCTTATGTATTGTGTTCATTTAAACAGCACACAGTTGCATTTAGTTGATGTTGGAGTGGATTGAAGGAGTCTAACAACAGAATGCAATGTGACTTCCGCATAATGTCACTGACATTTGTGATGACAAAAACATCATATGTTTACAATAACATTTCCAACAAAAAACTATTAATATTAAAGGTGGTTTAGGTCGATTTTTAAACACTCTTCCTGCTTATGTGGAAGAAGGGGCCGCGTCACGTACCTGACTAATCCCTTTACTGACATCTGGCATTATGTACAATTACAGTTTGGAATCTATGATGAAAAGAGTTTTATTTGGGGGCGTGTTATATAGCCACGAGCTCATTTTTTTTTTTTAGTAAATATATAACATACAGAATACACAGAATTTCAAACGTTACAGTTATATGTTTGTTGTTGTAAAAGATGTATCTTCATTGTGGGCGTGGCACTGTACTTATTATTTACATTTTAAATGGAAACGTGAATACAGAAGCTAATCATGTACGAAATAAATTTTCAGTTTAATATCTCTAAACGGTAAAAGGGCCAACAACCGATGATGAAAAAGAAAAAGAATATCTGGCGTTTGTTTTTGAATGTTGCAAATGGATTGACAATGTTGGTAGATGCCTCATTTATGGTAGACGGTATAAAAAAAGCATTAAAAATGAATTGTTACAGTTGTTCATACAAAACTAGCATCAAGCACAATAAAGAAAGTGACAAGTCGATCCATTACCTAAAACATACTTTATGTGTATTATGTATGTATGGTACAAAGCAGTATGTCACAGCATCAGAAAGTGTATATAATCCCATAATTTGAAAAATGATTCAAATATACTTTTTCGATCGATTTAGCTTTATTTTAAAAAAAGAAATTTTCTAAATTTTTGAAAAATTTCATATTTTTTGAAAAATGTTTGTTAGAGCACTTTCCAAATGATGGATACCTGCGCGTGAGTATGTACGTGTTTGTACTCATAAAATACAACAAACTGACAAAGAACGTAAATATGTAAAACATGTGAAAGTACAGTGTTGGTTTAGAAAGTGGGAGGACCAAGAGAAAGAAGAAAAGAAAAAAAAACTCAAGTAAACATTGTATGGATATGTTACAACAACAAAGATGACAAGACCAACAATAATAAATAGAAACAAAAGTAACAACAACGCATATAAAACTTGACTAAAAGAAACAAATGTGTAACAACAACAACAACAACAACAACAACAACAACAAATAATAATAATAATAATAATAGCAGTAGCAGGAACAACAATAATAACAATAAACTACCACACACAACCACCACCACCAACAACAACAATAACGACGACAACAATAAATAACAACAACAAATGTAAATAACAATATTAGCAACAACAAGAGCACCAACAAGCAACAACAACCAATAGCAAAAACGTCCAAGACCATCTTAGCAAAAATAAACAACGCGTTTAGCTGAGAGGAGAGAAAGAGAGAGAGAGAGAGAGAGAGAAAAAACCTTAATCAACACATCAACATAAAAGCAAAATATCTCTCTTGTGACACGTATGCATATGTGAAATAGAAATCCCAACTACTATATCCATTAGTGGAGGAGGATATTAGCTGTTGGAAAGAGCGACATTCACTTGTTTCGAAAAATCGATTTTTATGTTGTAGAGTTTTCTTTAAAAAAACACACACACACACAAACCGGCGATGCTCTATTTAAATGACTGCCACTATAGAGTCAATAAAATTCTTTGCATAATAGTTTTGATGAACAATAAATGCAACAACAATAACAACAACAGCCAAAATACCAATGCTGATAAAAATAAAAACAAAAAACCATTAAAAACAGAGTCAATGATTTGATCATATGGTATTTGGGGGAGACCTGAGCAAATTACAACAACAAGAAGAAGAACGACAATAACGACAATAACAGCAACAAAATTGCTAACAAATGATTTACAGTTTTAGGTTGTAAAGGTTTTGTAAAAAAAAAATGTACATTCGGTGAAGAGTTCGAAACTAGAAGAACAGTTTAGTTCCTGAATGTCTACAACGAAGAAATTTTAAATTTTTTATTTGAAAAATTATGCATATAAGCTTTCCTCGTTTATGTTAAAATGAATATTATCAAATATTTGATGTATGGGTTATGTATCAGGTAGAGTTTGATAATAATACGAATAACTTTATCATTATATTTAATTTAACTGTCAGATGTGTCATGTCACGAAGTTTGACAGTGTCTCTGCGCGGCGTTAAAAAGAAATGTCAAAAATACACTATACTTAGGCACGCACACACACACACACACACACACACATAAATGCGTACATTGGAAAAGTTTTTCAATACAATTTTCTGTTACATTTCCTCTTGTGCGCCTTCTCCTTCTTTTTTTTTTACAATTCAACTATTCGTTTAATTTTTATACCCTCCACCTCAGTGATGAGGGTATACTAAGTTTGTCCTTCCGTTTGCAACACCCAGAAGGAGGCGTCAGAGACCCTACAAAGTATATATATTCTTAATCAGCGTCAAAAACTGAGTCGATTTAGACATGTATGTCCGTGTGTCCTTGAGTCCGTGTGTCCGTCTGTTGTTGGCACTCTCACGGGCGTAAATTTTGAGATATTGAGCTGAAATCTTGTGCAGGCACTTGTAGTTTTTGCACGCAGATCGCTATTTAAAATAGGCAAAATCGGTCAAGACCCACGCCCACAATTAACAAAAATCTATTTATCTGCCACAAAAATTGAGCTATAAACTTGAAATTTGGTATGTACATCTATGAATATTAGCTTCGTCGGTATGCCAAAAATGGGCGTATTCGGATTACAGACACGCCCACAATTAATAAAAATCTATATATCTGCCACAAAAGTTGACCTAGGAACCTGAAATTTGGGACGCGTATATATAGTTATCCCATCTACTGATGTGCCAAAAATGGGTGCGGTCGGATAACAGACACGCCCACAATTAAAAAAAAAACATATTTAACGTAAAAGTAGACTTGCATGCTGATACGTAATATGTACACTATTAGAAGGCGCAATATACATATATATTTGCCACGCCCACCGTTGTGAAGGTAGAGGGTATTTATTAAGGGTATTTAAAATTTAATTTTCTTACTCGTTTTTTCTATTATACGTAATTTAATAGCTTTTTATGCTCTACAATACTTTCCTTACTGCAGCATTCGCCTTAAAATCATCTTTTGAATTTTAACCATCACAGCCTTCATGTTATATAATATATATGATATATATACAAAGTTTATTATCCTCCTTAAAATGATAAAAAGACCTGATTACCATCAACATCTGAGTTGTGTGTGTATGTCCATTGTGGAAACAATCACGCTCTCATGAGTTATAACTCATACTGAGGCAAGATAGAGTCTTATTTGAAATGGATAAAATCGGTTAATAACCACGCCTATTATTTTGAAAAAGTCCTTTAAGATCAGAAAATCAGCTCCGAACTAATAAATTTTGTATGAATTTTCTACATGCCAAATATAAATGGGGTTAATCAGTAAAGTTAATTTTGACACGTAATTAATTGTAATAGTCCTCAAAAGAGAGATATAAGTCCACGCCCACAATTATCAAGAATCAAATAAAGATAGAACTGTGAAATTTAGTTATACCCTCCATTTTAGTAATGGTGGTATTTACCTAGAAGCACCATAATCTGACACGATCTATTCCTGTCCGTCCGTCCGTTCGTATATACATTTTGAAAAACTGAGCTGATATTTTGGAAATAAAATTAGGTTTACATGGGGAAAAATCGTGGCAGATAAATACATTTTTGTCGACTATCGGCGTGGCTCTTGACCGATTTTATCCACTTTAAATAGCGATGAGCGTGCAGTAACTAAAAGTGTCTGCACGAAATTTCAACGTGAGAATGCCAATAACAGATAGGCACACGGATATATGTCTAGATCGATTCAGTTTTTGATGCTGATCAAGAATATATATACTTTGCAGGGTCTCTGACGCCTCCTCCTGGGTGTTGCAAACAGAATGATAAACTTAGTATACCCCCCATCTTATGTGGAAGGTATAAAAATAATATACTGAAAGAAAACAGTAAAATTACTTTTGAAGAAGAATATGTTATAAAAAAAAACTATGAGCTGCTCTTGCTCTTGTGCTGACAGTCAGTGTTCTTGTTAACCTTTCATCAGGAAATGTTTCTTCATATAAAAAATTCAAAATTAAGTTTTTCTTTTAATTTCATTACTTCGTATGTTTTATCGTGCTAAGTACAAGTAAGAGAGAAAAGCGAGAGAGTAAGAGGAAAAAATGAAGAAATAAAGTGACGGCAGTATTAGGATAAGTTTAACAATTTCATTAAAGTTTATTTACGAGGTCTGTTAGCTTTCAGGTTCTGTTTCTATTTTGAAATGCATTTCCACTTTATTTATGCATTGTACATCAAATATGTTTATGTTCGTTACATATATATATAATGTATACAAGAAGCCACCACTATTTCTTTATTCCAACACTATTTTACTAAAAGTTTTCCTGTTCTTTTTTCTCAAAGGTACCAGTATTTGTAAATATTTTGTAAGTTTTGTGTTTGTGTGTGTGTATTTATTATTACTGGGTTGTTATTGTTGTTGTGTTTCCAAAGAATTTTCTGTTTCTTTATCTATATAGCCTTTTAAGCTACGCACAACACACAGCCTTATAAATACGAAAATAATATAAAGAAGCCCGTAAAGCACAGGGTGTATGTGTGTGTGTGTGTGTGTGTTTATAAATTTCAACAATATTCTTTCTGGTGCATATTTTTTCGTATGAAAATTTCTTACTTTTCTTCCCCTTTACTGTTCGACTTTTTGCGCAAATTTTCCATTACCCCAAAATAGTTCGCACACAAAAAATTTCAAGTAAACTTTTATCAAAAGATTTGTTCAAGTCAAAAGTTTCCTCTACCTTTACCGCTGCGTTCCTCCCAAGCAATAATTTTTGCCTTTTTAACTGGGTGATGGTATAATAGAGTGAATTACCTGTTAGTCAGCCCTCCCCCCCTATCACGTAACATTATAACGTTAGAATCATTGGACGATGGCTGAGCTTTGTGTTTAAATTATCAGCAAAAAGGAAAATAAGTAAGAAAACTAAACTTAAGCTTAAGCCAAATCTTAAATACCCTCCATATTTACAATAGTGGGCGTACCTGCCACGCCCTCTAATTGTGTATATATGTATTATGTATCAGCTTGCAAATCGAGTTTTACGTTGAGTATGTTTTTTTTGTAAATTGGAAGTGATTTTGTGTTCCGACCACGCCCATTTTTGGCACAACAGATGAATGAATTATTTATGAATATACATACCAAGTTTCAAGTTCATACCTAAATTTTTGTAGCAGATAAATAGATTTTTGTCGATTGTGGGCGTGGCTTAATAACTCAAAATTTTCCCGTGAGAATGCCAACAACAGACAAACACACAGACCCAGGAACATACATGACTAGATCGCCCCATCTTATGTGGAGGGTATAAAAACAAAAAAAGCGGAAAAAAAACTATATTTAAGCTTAAGTCAAATCTTAACTATTGTCAACATCCATATAAAAAATGTACACATTGGATTCTGCTAAAAAACCCCATTTTTGCACATCGATGGTAAAGTTCAATCAATACAAGTACATTCACTGAAATTCAACTTTGTAGCTTAATGAAGCTGCGACTGATAAATAGATTCTTGTCGCTTGTGAACGCGACTCTCTACCAATATTGTTTACGTACAGTAAATGAAAATATAGATAAAAAAATTTCAGCTTAATATCTTAAAATTTACGAACGTGAGAGTGCCAACAACGGACGGATAATCGGACTAACTTGGCTAGATCGACTTAGATTTTAAGGCTAATTTCGAATATAAGTGTTTTGGGGGGACCCCGATATATTTTTCCGGTTGTTACAAAAAAAAAAAACGAAAAAGAAAAAATTAAGAAAAGATTTATAATTGTAGAAAGTGTGACTACGTGTAGAAATGTGTGTAGTTTACACACCTTTTTTCAATTCCCCCTGACCGTGTAAAAACGATTTTAGTTTGAATTTTTTTTTTGTATTTCCTTCTCTATCTACCTTTTTCACTCCATCTCTCTCTCTAAACTAAATATAAAAACTTTTCACCATCAAATAATGAATATGAATACGAAAGTGCACTTGACGAGTTGAATGTGTGTGTGTGTGTGTGTGTGTGTGTATCTGTATGCCGTAAAAATGAAAATGTAGTGTAATAATAACTGTAACAAGCCATTGAGACTTATGTTAAGAGAAGAAAGAGAAAAACCCCAAGTGATCATGTACATACATACACATACATACACATACATACACATACATATATAAAGGTAAATAGTTATACATTTCGCTAAAGGGTTAGTTTTTATACAACTTTATGAATAATTATTGAAATTTGTTTTTTATTTGATGTTTGTGTGTGTGTACGCAACAAATTGGTTGAAGCGAATAATTACCCTCCATATAAGATATATACTATATATATGTATATATACGGTATACTAAGTTTGTCATTACGTTTGCAACGTGTAGGGATATATATTATTAATCAGCGTCAAAAACTGAATCAATCTAGCCGTGTCCGTCGCTGTGTCCTTTATTGTTGTTGTTTCAAGGCTTAAGGTCATAAATGAATATCAATTAAGACTTATAGTGGGCAAAATTGGTCAAAGGCCGCGCCCACAATCAGGAGCAATCTATTTATCAGCCACAAAAAATTGTGCTATGCCGTTGAAATTCGGTACAATTTTTTCTATTCAGCTACTCCATGGATGTTGGTCAAAAACCACGCCCACAATCGACAATAAAATTGAAATGCGCTACAGATGTTTACACTGAATCCTTCCATCCATCGTTTGGTGAAAAATTTAGCGATATAGGATGGCAGGCACGCCCATAATTTCCCAAAAACTTTTTGTACCGAATACGATGTGAAAGTTGGTTGGAAAATAGAAAGCGTCATATGGTACCTGCCGTAGGGTACGTGACACATATTGACGATATTTAAGAATTGGTTTAATCCAAATTTAATTGTTTTTATCTAATAGTACATACACACATATGGATTACATATATATATATATATATATGTTTAGGTATAATTTGTTGTTATTTAATATTAATATTACAACATAGTTTTGTCTTTTCAAGTATTTGATAGAACAGATGATTGTATTTGTGTACTTACCACATATCAGTGTATAGGTGGTCCTCTTTCTTGATTAATGTAAATAACTCTCTTTGACTGTTTCCATACAATCCCAAGGGGGTTGTCTCTGTGGTGCTAGTATTCTCGGTTATGTTGGTGCTTTGTTTTCTGTTGTGTCTGGTTTGCTCCCCTTCAGTTAATCCATAATTTATTTGCATATATATTCATTACAATATATAATAATTTTGATGACTTGTTATTATTATTATTATTATTTTTATTATTATTGTTGCTTTGGCTGCATACACATAGAATTGTACTCCACGAGCCGTTGTTTTTATAATATTGTGTAGTTATGATTATTTTTTTCTCGTTTTTAATTATAATGATTGGTTTTATACAAATAAATAAAAAGAAGAATTTTTTACATTATTTATTATATATTTATTTATTTATTTTGTGGTGTTTTTGTTTTTGTTAAATGTTAAAAAAACCAGATCACATGGAATTATTCAAAAGCTAATAGCAAGGAAATGTATACATTTTTCTACATATTCATAGCTGATATCTTTGACTACTGTGTGATAATTATATATGTATGCATGTATGTATGTGCATATATTTTATTTTGTGTAAATATTTTATAAGCAGATTAAGTCATTTTTTCATTAATATTTTTATAGCATATTATTTATCAGTAGTTTAATATATGTGAATTGTTTTTTTTTTTTTTTTTTTTGTAATAAATACTTTTTGTTAAGCAGTATTTTTTTTTTATTTGAAATTGTTTTTATATTAATTTGGTTGAAATTTTTTATTACTTGTAATTTATTATAGTATTTTTTGTTGTTGTTGTTTTAGTTTTAAATTCCTTTTAAAGTCATTTTTTATAATAATTTGTGTGAAATTTAATTTTATTAAAAATATTTTTTTTAATTGTTTATTTTTTTATTGTTTTATAAATAACAATAACCACAACTTTATTTAATACTATTTATCTAAATCTGGAAAAAAATTAAAAATTAATATATTATTAATGAGCAGTCAAGTAGTAATTAATTATGGTTTAAAATATTCATAGTGATGCGTAGGGAGTCTGGGTGATTTTAATTTGTCAATTTGTATACGCCGTGAGTAGATCGATTCTAGATCGATTTAGTTATTGATACTGATCAGTATATATATATATATATATTATTGGATGAAATCTTTCGAAAAAACTTTCAATACATAATATTTTTCAAGTTTTTTTTTAAATGTCATCCTGTGACATTACTATAGTATTTCCATGCGTTTTCCTCACCCTGTCTATTAAAAATGATAAATACGCTACATACTCTAATAAATATAATCATGTTATAGCCACGCTCATAACATATGGTTCAAATGTGGAAGGGTTACCTTAGATTTAGGTTTCAGATAAACGTACTTTCTAAAAAGGGTTGAAGGAAAAATACCAGACTCACGTTCATTAGAATCGTTTCGATCGGTTGAGTATCAATTATCACTTATTATTACTTGTGGCAAATGGTATATTAAATTTCTTCGATGCAGAATCATTTGGCGAATCGATTCAAACATGTCCATGTCTGTCTATCCATGTACACTTATGCACATGCTACAGGTTGATTTTTCTAAGATATTGGAATAAAATATGGTACAAGGACATATATTGACCCAAAAAGAAACCCTCTTGAAAATAGATAGGATCGGACAATTTTTATAACCCTGCCCAATATAAAAAAAAATTTTGAAACATGTATCATTTTGAAACTTTTAAAAATACAGGAGTATAAAGAATGAATTTTGTTGAATTTGTCATTTATCAAAATAAGAAATTTAATTGAATAATACATCAAGTGGTGTAGGGTATTTGATGGTCGGGCTTGTCCGGCTATAATATTTTCACTTGTTTTTTATTAGTATCGTTTAAAATTTTTTTATAAATATTAGCCTACTAGTATGCTATAAAAATCTTTATATCTTGACAACTTCCTTTCAGTATTTAAAATTATCTGCCCTTACCATTAAATATATTTCTTTTATAATCCAAGATGGTATCTGTGTGAAATAATTTTTTAATACAATATATTTTGATATAAGTTTCGGTATTTTGATTGTGTTTATAAGTAGTTTACGAAGCAATATTTGTGTGTATTTATTGTATAATATTTATAATAACAATGATTGCTTTCAATTCTATTAATTTTTTATTTTCTCAATTTTTTGATTTGTAATTCTATTTGATTTATGTATTTATATATATTTCATATACAGTTTAAGTGAATTGCTTAAAGCTATGCAATAACACTATGTAGTACACACACACACACACGCACACGCACACATATGCACACACACACACGCGCGCGCGTTCAACAAAGAGCATATGTATGTAAATAGCAGTAGCAGTGGTAGCAGTGGCAGCAGTGGCAGCAGAGTAAATGACATGCATACCAAATTTATTTATTCACCTAAATTTTGATTAGATTAAATGTTAAAAGGCTATTCAAGCCAAAAAGAAACGACAAAAACAAAATTTATTTATTCGCCGCTTTAGGGCAAGTGTTGAAGTTGATATATATGGTATAACAACACCAACAATAACAGCCGCGAATGTTTTGCTGTATTTGTAAAATAAATCGAGAGTAAAATTTTCTAATTTTTCTATTATATTTTTGTTTTTTTAATAAATTCAATTTTTCAATTTTTTCGTTATATATTTTATATAAATTTGAATTTTATTTTATTAATGGAAACCTTATATTTTGGTAAAATTTTGATTATATATATTTTTCAATAATTTTTTTTTAATGTTTTGTATATTTTGGTTTTATTTTCAAAAATTTTATTTTGAATTTTTTTTTCCGTTTTTCAAGAAAACTTTGACGATGACGGCTCTCTATTCAAGTTCAAACACCAACTGATTTATGCTTTTGTGCTGTTTTTCATTTGCTTAACACAGGTCCTTTGTTGTTTTGCCTTTAGAAAGGAAATAAAAGGAGAGAAAATTTCCCAGTATTTTGTTTGCTTTTAAGAGAGTTTTATAACTGTTGCTAGTATCGTCATGTATTTGAAACATTTGTTGCTGGCTTGTGACACAGTTTTTTGTCTTGTTTTTCCTTGAATTTTATTTCGTTGTTGTTGTTGTTGTTGCTGCTGCTGCTGCTTATTAATATATTTTTATGTTTTTCTGCTGTATTCCTCTTCGTGATGTTGATTGTTGATGTTGTTCTACTCGTTTCTTTTTATTTTCAACGCAACGTTTTATCTTTGTGTTATATTTAAAGCACATAATGTGGGTTAAAGGAACACTCGCTTACAAGTGTATAACAACAAGTACAGGTATACGGTTTGTTGGGTATTTGCTTGCAAAAAAAAAAAAAAATATAAAATAAAATAAAATAAATAAATATGAAACATTTTGTTAAGTAAACTTCCTCGTTTCTCTTCTTTATTTATATATTTATATATTTATATATATATTTATTCCTTAATAATGTAAATAATTTTTATTTACTTAATCGCATTTTTTAAATGATGTCAACATTTAGCTGAAAGGTAAATAAGAAGCGGGTAAATAAACCTGAATGTGATTTAACATGATTCTACAAAAATGTGTACACGAATACTTAAATTGTGGGCGTGGCATGTGAAACTTTTCCTACTTTAAAGCGAAAATAATTTGATAAAAGAGAAAACTTTATTATACCCTGCACCACTTGTGGCAATGGGTATATTATACCACGTTCGTCTGTCCATCTGCCGTGCGCGAGCTACAGGTTGCATTTTTTAAGATATTTGAATGAAATTTAGTACAAGGACATGCCTCGGCCCAGGAAAAAACCCTATTAAAAATGAATCCTATCCGACGTTTTTAGAACCTTTTTCCATATAATGATATTTCATGCAGTGACTTATATGGCAGTGCCTCGCGTTTACTGGCACAATTAAACTTATTGTAGCATAATTTTAAGAGCTAAGTGGTGTGGGGGATATTAAATGGTCGGCTGGACCGATTATAACATTTTTGTTTGTTAACTATATATAGAAGAAATTGCTACCTGTTGCCTGCAAAAAATATTAAACATGAACGGATAGACAGACGGACAAATGTTGATATTGAGCCAATCGTTATAATTAAAGATACGTTTGACATTTACTGTTTGGTAGTAGAAAAGTGGGCATGGGTGCTATTTGCAAAGAAGACTAGCAGTAACCGTTTCATTTGCGGTTCACTTTCATTTAATTGAAATTAAATTTCAACTAGAGAACTTTTTTTTCAGGAATTGTTCACGCAGCTGTTCATTTGGTTGATTTTAATCCCCCTGTATACACACCATTAGCGGCGTAATCCTGCACTTGCCACGCCCACTATTTTGTATATGAAGGTAGTGGTAAATATTTAAGATTTCCAAAAAAAATCATCACAAATTTAATATTAAATGTTCACATGTATTTTTTTTTACTGACCACTTCATAACAATTTCCGGTAAAACTTTCACTTTTTTTTAAGGACATGCCAACAAAGAAAAGGAGAAATACTTACATAGCCGGTGATACATGATGAAGTTCAGCATTTTACCTTTACATATATGTAAGGATGTACGTATGTATTGTGGCTTTAATTTTATGTTATTTTATTTTTTTCAAGAATTTTTTCCCCCTTCTTTTCTAAGTAAATTTTTATTATATATTATGTGAGTACAGAAGGAAACAGGAAATTCAATTTGCATAAAATAAATATACGTTATATATGGTAGCTACATAGCTAGATAGGTAGATAGTTAGGAATGGGGTGGGTATGGTGGCATATACAAACAAGCCAAAGAGACAATAATATGTTTCATGCGATAAATTAGTGGCAAATGAAATGAAATTTCCATGAAAATAAGAGGAAAAGGAATTTTGTGTCCAACAACAATAACAACAACAACAACAACAACTACAATTAACATTACCAAAAAAACGAAAAGAGAAGACCACAGCAAAGGAAAAAATTAAAACAAAAAGTAACACAAAAAAACAAAAAAAACATATAAATATATTTACTGCAGTTAAACGACCACTAACAATAAAACGAAATGAACGGGAGGACAAAATATGTATTATAGTGCATTACACCGAA
This sequence comes from Ornithomya chloropus, assembly GCA_963971445.1. Lineage (NCBI taxonomy): Eukaryota > Metazoa > Arthropoda > Insecta > Diptera > Hippoboscidae > Ornithomya > Ornithomya chloropus. The sequence goes on along the minus strand of OZ020530.1, from coordinate 48,250,458 downwards.
CAAATGGGCCAGTAAAAAATGTATGCTTGCTGTATCAGCTCTGCCGACAAACACAATTAAATACTAATTTGTAAAAAAATAGAACAAGGCAACGACAACGACAACGACAACGACAACAATTTTTTTCATTTTTTTTTGTTCTTTTTCATTGTGCTTTGAAACAAAATTAAACCGAAAAATTCTTTTTCATTTATTTATAAGTATGCAGAGAGTAAATGTAAAAAATTTGAAAATAATTTTAATGATGAAAAAGAATTAAACATAAATTACGAAACAATGCGTAAATGGCAAAATACTATTTAATTAAGTTTATTATACCCTGCAACACTTGTGGCAAAGGGCGGGAATATTAAATTTGCGGGGGATGTTTATAACTCCTAAACAACAAATGCTACACTTCAATTTCTTTAATTATACCGATCAGAATCAAAATCTGAATTGATTTAACCATGTCCGCCTGTTCGTCTGTCTTTCCATGTAATTTTGTGCGCAAGCTACAGATCCCATGTACATGTAGTATCGTAAAGAAAAAATGGATCGAATCGGACCCTTTTTTAGAACCCCTCTTTATATAATATCCTATTCTTTTTAAATATATTTCGATGAATTTTTGTACAAGGACATGTCTTAACTCAGAAAGGAACCCTATTGAAAATGGATTCGATCGGACCATTTTTAAAACCTCTCCCCATATAACAACCTATTATAATGGAAGTCTTTATATAACAAAATATCATAATTCTTAATATTTTTTAACAAAAACTGGTAAAGAATAGTTAATTAGCTTTATATTTGGCTGGGATCAATTTTGACCTCATCGGACCATTTTTAGAACTCCTTCCCATACAATAATATTTCACGAAGAGACTTTTACGGCAATACTTCACGTTTACTGGCACAACTAAACTAATTGTAGTATAATTTAAGGAGCTCAGTACTCGGGCGTGACCAACTGTAACATTTTTACTTGTTATAGAAATATAATTGAATTAAAGTTATGTGGTGTAAAAAACTTAGAAGACTATCTATACTTAGGTCAAATATGAAATACTTTCCGACTCCATATACTCACAGTGGGCGTGGCAAGTAGCTGTTTACGCCCTGTAACAACGTGTCAATCTATGCATCCGATTCTGCTTTAAAAAAGACTTCAAGTTAATAGGTGTTATAAATTATGTTATCATAAATTTGCCCCGCCCACAATTTGTACATAGATGATAAGGGTGGCCTTTTTCGATTTGGCCAAAGCCAAATTTATTATGTTGCTAATGGGCGTGATGGGATTATAGGCACAATTTACAAATAATGTTTCGTTAAGTTAATGTTTCTGCACCATGTTGCAGATGGACGTGTAATACAAAAACTATAGAAGATGTAATCAGTTAGCAGCCACGCCCATAGTTTGTATATAGAAATGAAAGGTATTTAAGATTTGGCCTAAGCCAAATTTAATTGTTTTAATTAAAGATCAGGTTTCTTCGACATAACCAATCTTGATGATAAATATTTTCCAGCGCCATACAGCTTACAAAGAGCTAGATTTACTAAATTGTTTACCCTGCCGAAAGAGCTCTGTCTAAATGTAAATGCATAAGCATTTATAGATTCAACAGCAGTTGCTTCAGCCGCTCATGAACTGCATGAAATCTTGTTAGAATCCTACTTTTCCAGTAATGCGAAAGGATTCCTTAAACAATTGTTTTAAATTGATTTTGGGCGTAACGTTTGACCGACTTTGGCATTTGTCCATGTCAAGCAAAGTTCTGAGACTATTAAAGTTTCCCATTTTAGATTATTTTTTAATTATTTCGATGAAGAAAATCATCGTAGAGACTGTCAGGCACATATATCGAGATTGACCCAGTATTCGATGTTTGTTCAGAATATATTTGCGTACAATTTGAATTTTCGAAAACTTCTTGAGGATGTTTTAAGAAATTTTAACTTGTAGAGGTGTTGAGCATAAGAAATTATAAAAAAAAATTCTCAGCCACTCAGTTGAAAGGCACAAGTCCACCCCAATATTTTCAAAAATACAATATTTCCCATGAATTCATGACAAAGTTTTCATTGTCAACTACGTGCCCGCTTGTTATATATATACAGTGTGAGGGAAAAAGATGAAAACTCTCAAGGAAAACGGTCATAGGAGGAAATTTTTCGCAGAAACTTGTTTGTGTGGCTTAAAAGAGGGGAACCTGACACACATATATATATATATATATATAACCTGTACTCGAAAGTTTTTATCTATTTTCCTCACCATGTATATTGATACAATAACATTTATTACATATATTACAAAAATTCATCATTAACTAGGTCAACTGAAAATTTAAAAATATGACAAAAATGAAAAAAAAAACAAGTAAGAAAACTAAATTTGATTTAGGCCAAATCTTAAATACCCCCACATGTACAATGATGGGCGTGACAGGTATATGATGACCCTCTCTAATATTGTATGTATTCGTATCAGCTTGCAAGTGGAGTTTAAGAATGCCAACAACAGGCGGAAAAACGGACATACATGTCTAGATCAACTCAGTTCTTGATGCTGATCAAGAATATATAAACTTTGTAGGATCTCTGACGCCTCCTTCTGTGTGTTGCAAACCGAATGACAAACTTAGTTTACTCCCCATCTTATGTGGAGGGCATAAAAACAAAACATACAAAAATTTACAAATATTTTTTATATCGAATAATTTCACTATCGTTACACACATACTATTAAAATATATTCAAGAACTATATAAAAAAAAGGAGTTGTTGTTGTTTTTGTTGTTGTTTTTGTAACAACAAAACAATAACAATAGAAGGGAAAAATGTGAGAGGAAAGAATTGCTCAAATAAAATCCATTTTCTGTAGAAAATGAACGGAAATGAAAAATGTTTTCAGGCAAAAATAACAATAACAAAAATAATAATGAAAAAAAACAAAAAAAAATAGAACAAGGAATTTCTGCTGGACACAATATGGCTTTAGATTTATTATCAAATAGTTAGAAAGAGACAAAAAGCATAGAACAGCAGAAAGCGGTGCAAAAGAGACAGACCGAGTGGGTAGCATAAGAATGAAATGAAGCACAAGGGAAGAATTGAGACTTTACATTAAGTATTGTTCGCATATTTAAACTGCACACATATGCACATGCACATATATATATATAGGTTTTTGTATGCATGCGGGAAAAAGGCTTAGAGAGAAGAAGGCAGTGCCAGCACACATAGCAGGATGGGTTGGATTGGAATGAAAAGCAAATAAACGAAAGAATTGGACAAGTTGTGTAAGCAAAGATTAAATAAATAAAAAGTTAGAACAAGAAGAAAAAGAAGAAGAAGAAAGGAAGACAACTTCAATCAAGAAATCAACTGAACAACTACAATAACAATAATACATCATACAGTAGCCTACAAACGATGTGATTGAGAACCTTAAACTTAAGCTTTATCTGGAGTATAAATTATTCAATTACAGATAAGCTGATGTATAAAAATGCACCCTCCATAATGCAGTGATATGTTAAATTTTGTTACAACCTTTGCAACATCTCCTGTAGACTTGCATTTAAATGCAATTTTTCTACCGCTGTACCTATGTGCGTCCGTATAATGTCTGTTCTTTGGCTTTTTGAATATTTTAAAAAAGTAAAAATTTTTAAAAAATCAAGTAAAAATGTTGTTCATTGCCACGCCCACAATTAAAAAATATTTCAAATTGTTTTGTGCTGTCAAGCTACACACTTGTTACACATATGAACAATTTAATTATCTAGTGATAAATTTCATATGGAGCCACGCCTAGAATTTAAAAAAAAACCTATTCCACACATACATATTTACCATATTGAAACGACCCACTTTTAGCTGTGATGACAAAGCAAGGCCATAAACTAATAGTTGTTATGCTAAATCCAATATGGCGGCCATTAAAATATCTTTTCAATATGGGTGCCAAGTGAAAGGATTTATTGAGTGGAATGTGCAAAATATAGAGGAATCGCCAAGAGATAATAAATTACACATTCACTGTTCAAATTAAAGTTTTCTAACAGATCGGTTTAACTACATTTTATGCACCGTCGAACGTTCGAGGGGGTTTTAGTGGGTGAAGGCCCCACACTGACCTGCGGCAAGTAAGGTGGCTTAACCTTGAGCAAGAACTAAAAATCTCTGTTCTTGTAAGATTAATACATGTTGGCAATGCTGCTGTAGGTTATAAATTTTATTCTCATATGATCTTAACAAATAGATAAAAAAGGACATCATGTACTGAGCCTGCGCCTTTTTCATTTATATCTAAAAATTAGATTTGCCGGACACGTATTGCTGGCCCACGCTTCTCATAGCAAGTTATAAAGAGTGGGTACAAAAATTGCGACTTTGACAAACGGTGACTAAACAGTTAATTTCGGGTGAAGTTATTCTGTGGAAGTGAAGTAAAGACAAAAACGTATTTAGGAAATCCTTTCTTATTATCTCTCTTTCATTTAAGTAATAACAACAATGCCCACTCTTACAGAGCAGAGGGTATGCATAAAGTTTTGTTTCAAGAACAATATTAGTCCAGCAGAAACGTTTCGTATGCTGCAAAAATGTTATGGCGATGAATGCTTATCAAGGGCGAGAGCCTTTTCGTGGTATAAAATGTTCAAAAATGGTCGAGTCGTTGTTGACAATTTATTGGATAATGCTGGTAGACCAGCTACTTCCATAAATAAAGGAAAAATTCAAGAAGTCAACGACCTAGTGCTACAAAATGGACGCATAACAATTAAGGAGATAGCCAAACTAATTCCGATATCATTCGGATCCATTCAGACCATACTAACCAAATATTTAAATTTAAAGCGCATTTCCTCCTGTCTGGTGCCAAAACTATTACGCGATTTTGAGAAAGAGAAGCGCATTCAATTTGCCAAAGAAATGCTATCGTTGGAGGAGTCGGAGACATTGCAAAATATAATTACCGGCGATCAAATCTGGATTTATGCGTACGATGGGGAAACAAGTGAAAAGAATCCTAAACGTGTCGTGCAAAAAATGCGTAAAACTAAAATTTTATTGACCGTTTTCTTTGACTGTAATGGTCTTGTTTACCATGAGATTATTTCCAGTGATCAGCCGGTTGAAGCAGACTATTATTTAAGTGTCATGCAAAGGTTACAGGAAGCTGTTCACGAAAAACGCTTCGAGTTGTGGTTAAACAATTCGTGGTTCTTGCATCACACCACCATTCTGTCGCAAAGTCCTTGCGTTAGAGAGTTTTTAAACAATCATTACATAAATGTCCTTCCACAGGCTGCCCACTCTCCCGATATGACACCTGTCGATTTTTTTCTCTTTCCCAAACTTAAACTACCAGCATATCGGGTACATACTCTTTCACTGGAAGACATTAAGCAGGATTTATTACGCGTTCTAACAGCGATACCAAAAATCGAATATGAAAAGTGCTTTGATGAGTGGCAGAGGCGTTGGCACAAGTGTGTATATGTAAAAGGTGAATATCTTGTGGGCGATGAAATAAATGTGGGATGAACAGTTTTCTAAAAATTTGCTTTTTTGCTTTTGTGTTTTTTATTCAATGGATTAGTAGGGTTTGCCTACGTAGTGGCAAAGAGATATAAAAGATTTTTGGCAAATTGTATAATTTCTGTGCCGCCCAATTTTGATGAACCATATACACGATCCACAAAGGTGATGGGTACTTCGCCAATGCTGAAGCCATATTGCCTGGCACGTACTAAGATTTCCATTTGAAAGACATATCCTTTTGACACACAACTGGCGATACATTTTTCTAAAACATCTTTTCTGTACAAACGAAACGATCCGGTTAAATCGCTAACTTGCGGTCGCAATAAGAATTGCGAGAGAAAGTTGGCTCCACGTGATATCAATTTACGTTTAAAATCCCAACCGAAAACACCACCCGAACCTTCATAGCGGGTACCCGTAACAATATCGTAATCATGTTGTTGTTGTTGTTTAATAAAATCCGGTATAAATTTGGGCTAAAATAACAACAACCAGTACTCGGCTAAAATAAGTTCATAGAGTTTTATAAAACACTTACATGATGACTTAAATCAGCATCCATTATAATAATAAAATCACCAGTAGCGTATTTTATGCCATGTATATAAGCTGTCCCCAAGCCCAGTTTAGCTTGGCGAGGTCTCAATATTAAATATTTGTCACCATAGATTTTTTGTAAATCTTCAGCCACCGCCAGTGTGCCATCCGGACTGCCATCATCGATAACGATAATCTCAAAGTCAAAACCACTGGCAAGAGAATGCGTGTGTATCGAGCTGAAAATTTGTATATGTACGTTAAATTCTTACCTTTTGGTCATGTACTTCATTAGAAGCCATATAATAATAGGTAGATTATCCTTTTCGTTGTAAGTAGGTAATAAAATACTATATTTTTTAGCCATATTATGTTTACTCTATGTAAACCTTCTTATTTCTACTTGTTTTTTTTTTTAGTATAAACTTCTTCTTCTTCTTCTTCTTTTGTATGCGCACTCATAGTCATTTGATAACACAATACGGGCAATGTAAAACCTAGCATTGCTTTATAAACAGAGGTGTCACTTTTAATTCTTTTTAAAATAATTTATTTAATTTAAATTTATAATATATATATATTTTTATATACCAATTTATAAAAATTATAAAAATCATAAATTTATTTATTTTCATTTTTAATTAAATGTGACAATTCCATGACATATGATTGCATAGGTAAATAGGTCCCTGTTTTACGTAATGTGTGTGTGCGATAAAAATTAGTTTTCGGTACTTCATTGTCCTAAGGACATTTTTATTGATAGAGAATCATATTCTTTAGTAAAAAATATTTATTAATTGCTGTGGAATTGCATGAAATTAATTTAAAATGTGCTTAAATATCATTATTATTAATAAGTGTAAAAAAATCCATGTAAATAATTTAACAAATTGCGTTTTTTATATGTGCAGGATTTAGGAATTGCAAAGAAATGTCTAAAAAGATTCCCTTTAATGTGGTTTTTGCTTCAGGTGAGTGAATATTTTTATCTTACAATAAATCGCAACATGATAAGTTTTGTTTTGAAAATATTTTTGCTGGTCTTTTAATAATAAGTCGACAAATCGATAAATTGTAAGCTATAAAAGGATGACACACTCATATGTATGGATTAGCAAGTGTTTAAGTATTTGTTATAACGAACATATTATTTGATGGAAAATAATCTGACTCGATAATAATATTATTAAAGAAAATATGCTTTATCCAAAGGCCATTAACTGCCGCGGCAGACATTTTTAGTATATAATATTCACACGAGCTGCAAGTTTAATTGCCAGTAGTAGTAGATGAAAAATATGTAAAGCATTTTAACATATTGATAAATTTTGTAATCCTCTGGGTTATAGAGTTGAGGTGCACTCCAATTAACCACCATCTAACCAACAGCTAATAGGTTTATACACACATTTCTACATGTCCATCCAACAAAATGTATATAGATTGCCTTTCGATTACAATATATTAATAAAACCCTATGACTAAGTGATATTTTCCATAATTAACTGAAAGGGTTTATTTTTTTATGTTTCCATTTTGTATATATTTTTAGCGTTTCATAATGTATATAAAGAGAGTGAAACTTTCATTCGATATTAAATTAATTAAATACTTGCAACAGAACACAACATTCTTCCTAACAGTAGCATACATTTTCTATATTACAATGAAGTTTACTATTTTGTTAATCTGTGCCATTGTTTTGGTGGTGTGTCTAAATCCCGCCCAAGCTGGTAACCAAGCTGGCAAAGTGGCAAAAACTGTTGGCGTAAGTTAATATTTAAACAGGATGGTTGGGGCATATTTTTATTTGGTTATATCAAATCTTATAGAACGCAGCATCGAAAGCAAAGGGTGCTCCTAAGGGTCCACCTATAGTGCTCGTTGGTGTTAGCAATAATTCTACTTATAAAGCTAATGTTGATAGACCACCATCGCCGAAACGCACTAAATAATAAATAAATGATGAAGGAATTTATTTAAAATTTATGATGTGTTTGAATAGTGTTTACATAAATAAATGAGTATTCAATAAAAAAAACTTAAATCTATCGATTCATTCAATTTTTCAAACCTTCAACTGAAATTTTGTTGACTTGTGAAGTTTATGAGGCTGGATCCGACAGCGGAAACAGTTTTTATGCTATAATTAGGATAGTTGTGTTAATAGATGCGATTCCTTGTTCTACGCTGAAACACTTTGTGAAAAGTCGTTGTGTGGAAAGGGGTTCTAAAAATGGCTCGATCGTGTTCAAATATGGGACAGTTAACTATTTTGCTAATTAACTATTTTCCACCAACATTTGTTCAAAAATATTAGGAATTCGTAATAAGGACTTATTTTAAAATAAAGCGCTATATACAGGCAGGTCCTCTAAATAGCTCAAATGGTCCAAAAGACATCCTTGTGCCAAATTTCAACGTTGCGATCTGTAGGTTGATTACAAGAAATTACAATACATGTACGGGATAGTTAAAGGAGGTTATGGCTTTGGCCTTGTAGGAGTTGTACATCAAGTACACAAATTCAATACATCCCCTTTTTTTTATCACGCTTTGATGTAGGGTATGAAAATTTGTACCGGATTACGGCCGCCATGCTCTGTTGGAAACAACAGCATAAGAGCCGTTTAGTTTGAGAGTGCACTCCAAAAACATCACAATTAAAAAAATTTGTTACGATATATGACGATTGAAATGCTTAAATCGATGTATTCCAAGAATGGCCTTGCACCACTTTCAAACCAAATGGCTGATAGAAAGATTGGTTTAGACGATTCAAAAATAATGATTTTCATAAGGCACCGTAACAGTTTGGAGGTATTGCTTCATGAAGGCCATGTCTGTACCTAGATGAACTTGCAGTAAGTATCCTTAGGAATTGATCACATAACACTTTCAAAACGTTAGGAATGATCGAACATCGAGGAAAGATACGACAAAGTGATTCATGTTGTACACCCATTGAAAACCTACTTGAAAACACTTGAATAGGAAGTGCACTCGCCGTTTTCACTAGACATTGCCCCATCGGACTATCACTTAACCTGGCGGAGCAACACTTCCAATCACATGCAGATGACTCTTGGATAAACGTGTCGATCTTTCGATTTCGAATTCAAATGCAGCCGGAAAGATGGGGAAAAAGAAGTGGCAAGCAAAATGTATAAATAACGAGAATGTAGGTTCTCGCTGCACGATCCCATATGCTAAAGTCATTTTATTCATTTGCATAACTTATAAACCTCTTAGCATATAATTCAACCACTAATGTTAATAATATTTTTCATATATTGAACAAGTCTGCCCTATTCCTAAATTTAATTGTACCCTCCACATAGAAGGAGCGGATACTATCTGATACAAAACGGACACATGAAATTGAAATTTGGTAAACATTTTTATAATTACGACATCCATCAATGTGCCAAAAATTGGCGTGGCACATACGCCCACAATTTACAAAAAAACGCATTCAGTATAAAACTCGACTTAAGAGATGATACGTGATACAATACATATCATAATAGAGGGCGTAATCAGCTACCTGCCACGCCCATCATTTGTAAGTACATGCGAGGGGAGGGTATTTAAGATTTGTCCTAGTGTTTCTTCTTGTGTTAGATTCCTTTTCAAATAATTCCATGTGATTCAGTAAAATCTTCCATGATTAATTAAATGGGTGTATTTTTATTTTTTCTTCATTTTGTACATATTTTTAGCGTTTCATAATGTATATAAAGAGAGTGAAACTTTCATTCGATATTAAATTAATTAAATACTTGCAACAGAACACAACATTCTTCCTAACAGTAGCATACATTTTCTATATTACAATGAAGTTTACTATTTTGTTAATCTGTGCCATTGTTTTGGTGGTGTGTCTAAATCCCGCCCAAGCTGGTAACCAAGCTGGCAAAGTGGCAAAAAGTGTTGGCGTAAGTTAATATTTAAACAGGATGGTCAGGGTATATTTTTATTTTGTTTCAATCAACTTTTTTGTTTTAGAAAGCCGTTCAAAAAACTCCACTTGCAGTGGCCGTTGGTGTTAGCAATAATTCTACTTATAAAGCTAACGTTAATAAACCACCCTCGCCAAAACGCACTAAATAATAAATAAATGATGATGAAATTTATTAAAAATTATTTATTTATTATATTTGAATAGTGCTTAATTATTCCCGTTTCCTTTTAATTTATATTCAATAAAGAATTTAAAAGAGAAATATTTCAGCGATTCATTATGTTGGCTTGCCTGTACAATTGTTTAAATATTCTGCTTTAGGATTGAAAATAACTAAAATACTTTTTTTTTGATGGGCCTTGTTATACGACGATTAAAGCCTGAAAATAACAAAGTTTTAGTATACTATGGTAGGGATTCACGACGCCATGTATCATTTGCCTGTTGTGACAAAGAATTCGTTCCTTGGTACAGCCGTAAATATCACCAATAATGACACTATAGTGACGAAGCGGAAAAATATAAGTTCCAACAGGTCCTACAAGGGGCTAAGTAAACAATTTAATAGTAAAGCCCACTCGCGTACTTTACAATGACACAGCGACTCTATAAATCCTCAAGATTCCTGTGCTTCTTCATAGCGCTGAGGCTTGATCGCTGACACAAAGCGAGTTCGTAGAACTTTAAGACAAGCTTTTCTTTAATTATATTAAACGATTCAAGATCACTTTAGGAATTGATTTAAACGTTTCTATGAAGTCATTTGTCAGGAAGTTACAGAAAGAATTTTTATAGACATTTTGCTAGAAGAACATGTAATATATATATGTAGGCCCTAAGACTAACGCCAACTGCCATTATTGAATTGTATCTATTATTATCTGATCTTCAACCCTCTTTGACAGATTTCGATCAAGTTAAATACGATTAATGGGTTGGAAAGAGGTCTAGACACAGAGATGTGACGTTAGTATCTTAATCTCTTGGTGGTCAAATAAAGTTCCTTTGAGAGAAGTTCCTTTTCTGCACTCACTAAAACAAGCTTTGCAATTTATGGTTTATAATTTTTTTATTTTATTTATTTTTAAACAAATCCTGGGATACTTCAAAAATTATATGCATTAATCACGATTTTTTGGGTTGAGATTTTCCCGTAACTGTGGGTGTTACTTTTTTCTGTGCTGTAGAAGCAACTGCTGCTGGTGCCATTTTTGATGCAGTCTTCTAAATTATTTCAAGAGCATATCACAGAATTTTATTTAATGTTTACTACACGAAACTTACCGCTACTTGAACGGGTAATTTAGATACATTATTACCAGCTTCAGTCCTCTTCAATAATACAGCCATTAAAATGACTGAGCAAATTAAAATAATGCCATTAAATTTCATGATTGCGTGGGGCCAGAATACTTTTAATATTATATTAAACGTAGAGAATGGTAATGAACGGTTTAAATATACAGAGAAGCCTTTTATAGATGATGAAACCGCAAAAAAGCAGATTTTATAAATTATTTTTATATGAAATATTTTTATACGCTCCACCTCAGTGATGAGGGTATACTAAGTTTGTTCTTCCGTTTGCAACACCCAGAAGGAGGCGTCAGAGACCCTACAAAGTATATATATTCTTGATCAGCGTCAAAAACTGAGTCGATTTAGACATGTCCGTATGTCCGTGTGTCCGTCTGTTGTTGGCACTCTCATGGGCGTAAATTTTGAGATATTGAGCTGAAATCTTGTGCAGGCACTTTTAGTTTTTGCACGCAAATCGCATTTTGAAATGGGTAAAATCGGTCAAGAGCTACGCCCACAATTAACAAAAATCTATTTATCTGCCACAAAAATTGAGCTATAAACTTGAAATTTGGTATGAACATCTATGAATATTAGTTTCATCAATATGCCAAAAATGGGCGTATTCGGATTACAGACACGCCCACAATTAATAAAAATCTTTATATCTGTCACAAAAGTTGACCTAGGAACTTGAAAACTAAATTTGGTTTAAACCAAATCTTAAATACCCTCCACCTCTACAACAAAGGACGTGGTAAATATATATATATATATATATATTGCGGCTTCTAATAGTGTACATATTACGTATCAGCATACAAGTCTACTTTTACGTTAAATATGTTTTTTTTTAATTGTGGGCGTGTCTGTTTTCCGACCGCGCCCATTTTTGGCACATCGGTAGATGGGATAACTATGTATACGCGTACCAAATTTCAAGTTTCTAAGTCAACTTTTGTGGCAGATATATAGATTTATGTCGATTGTGGGTGTGTCTTTAATTCGACCACATCATTTAATGCGATAACTATGTATATGCGTACCAAATTCCCAATTTTTAGGTCAACTTTAGTGGTTTTTGACGCTGATCAAGAATATATATACTTTGTAGGGTCTCTGACGCCTCCTTCTGGGTGTTGCAAACGGAAGAACAAACTTAGTATACCCTCATCACTGAGGTGGAGGGTATAAAAATATTATTTTGGTAGAATAATCCTTTTTAAATTGCTTGAGGAACTTTTTATATCAAATGCAGTCTCTATGCGATATTGGCATAGCCCCTATATCACGTACAAAATTACTTTTAACTTAGGAATGGAGTTGAAGGTCATTGTATTTTGTAAAATACATAGTCTGTCCCAGATACGATGAGACTGGTTTTATCAAAGTTATTAGCGCAGAGACATGTGTGAGTGAGTGTAGGTAGACGGTAGGTGAATGTTTTACTCTTCATCTACTTAACCTAAAAATTGACATTTTATGACACTTTGTGTACGTGGGTCGAAAATCCAACCTGGAACAAAGAGAAAATTTGGTAAAAGTGGTGCAGTAACGTACGAAACGCTAAAAAATTTATACAGGGATGAAGTTTTCCGTTGGTTTGACGGTCGCGAGGACCTTGCAGAGTATGAGCGAGCACTGCCGCCAAAAACCACTTGTAATGGATAAAACTTCGAGATAGTTAAAAAAATTCTTCGAAGCGACCTCTGTGTGTCTGCGAGACTAATCCAAGAGGCAATCGAATTTTGACCGAAGATTTGGGCAAACGGAAGGTCTGTGCGCGCTTCCTGCCACACGCTCTGACAGATTACCGATTCAAAGAATACAAAAAAAAAAAATCACTTGAGCCACTAAAACAACGTTGAAATTTAAGGTAATAGAAAATTATTTTATTATAATTTTTTAAACAAATTCTTGCATAATTCAAAATATATTATCATTGATTGACTTTTTCGTTCGAGATGTTCCCGTAGGTTTGGCGTTCCTTTGCGCCGTATTAGCAACTACTGCTCCTTCCTTTTTTGAGGAAGTCTTCTAAATTATTTGAAGTATATGTTTAGCATGTTCACGATTTTATATAATATTTACTGAACCTACCACTCCCTGAGGGGATAATTTAGAAAGAGTATTACCAGCAGTCAATGCAGCAGCCATCAAAATTATTGAGCAAATTAAAATAATGCAATTAAGTTTCATGATTGCTTTGGGTCAGATTCCTTTTAATATTAAACGTAGAGAATTGTACTGAATGAAGGATTTATTACAAGGAGAAGCCTTTTATAGATGATGAAGCCGCAACGAAAATACACTTTATATATTATTTTTATATACAATATTTTTATTATAAGTGAGTCATTAGTATGAATCAAGAATCATTTTAAATTTAACTGTTAAGTCTCCACTACGGTGAAGCACAGAAGTTGACACAAAACGTTGTGGTTTTTTTTTTATCTAACAAGAATGAATCATAAGTAGCGCACTACGGCGTCGTAAATTAAAATTAAAGTCTGCTATGGCTGGGTCGTGGTGGTCGTATGGTTGAAAGTTTTCGAGTTAGGGTGGCTTTCGAGTGGAAACCAGACTTAAAAGAAAGTACGAAACTACAGAGGAACCAAACGTTTGAAGCCCTACAAAGGTTTTTAGTTTACAAGACTGAAGAAAATGCGCCAAAGACTAACACACGTTTCTCTCTTGCTACAGACCCAAAACCAACACAGATTATAATCGCCAATAATGATAATTAAAGGACTTGTTTCGATATATAAATGTTTATAAATGCTGCCATTTTAAACCATTTAAACACTAATTCATAGTAGTAGAATATAATTTTATTTTATTGTTTGAACAAATCTTTACATTAACCTGACCGTTTTCTTGAAGATTCCAACTCAGTTTTGGGTGCTGCCTTCTCTTGAGCGGTAGCAGCAGCTAGTGCTATTCTTAATTCAGTCTTCTAAATTATTTTAACGGCAAAAACGGTAATTTAAACTAGCTTCAGTTCTCTTTAATAATACAGACACTAAAGTTATTGAGATAATTAAAATATTGCTATTAAATTTCATTATGGAGTTGAATCAGATTACCTTTAATATCAAATCTAGAGAAATAAAAGATCTTTTATTGATTACACATGTGAAGCCGCAACCGAAATAGATTTTCGAAATTTTTATACGCTCTTGTGGTCGTGAGCATATTAAGTATGTACATCTTTCTTTAGCCTTTTATTATAATGATTGACTCAGAATCATATTCTGAATACTATTTTTATGAAATTTGGTGTAAGCACAGTCATTGCCTCAAAGAAGAACCCTATTGAAAATAGACCTGATTTTACTATTTTTAGATCCCTACCCCATATATCTTTATATGGTGATAACAGTTCTTAATATTTTTTGATACCTCGCCTTTCTTTAGCCGATTATAACAGAATTTGTGCGAGGTGATGTAGGGTATTAACTAGTTGGGTACGATCGACTATACTCCTTTACATAAGATAAGTTTGCCATTCCATTGCAAAGCCCAGAAGGAGGCGTCAGAGGCCCTATAATCAGCATCAAAATCTGAGTCTGTATCTATAACAATATAACATAAGATTATGTGTATAAAATACTCAAAAAGAGGTAGCTTTAGAAAACTTGTTATAAAGTAGAATAATCTGAATCGATGAAGCTCTATGCCGATTTATTACTTCCATTAATAATGGTTTCAAATGTTCAATTTTATTTGACCCCAGCAAGGATACAATAGAATTTCGTAGACATACATGTATAATTAATAGTTGTTTCTACTAGCATGATATATTGTAGCAACCTCTTCAAGACAATTATATATTAAAGGTAAAAATTCGTTCGAGTTAAGCTCTGGTGGTACACCCATCTCCATTAATGTGTAGGCTATCTGTGTTGCAAGACTTTGTGTTGCTGTATCAATGACCCTCGGTATGTACGGCTTTGGTATTTGGTTTGATCGCATTGGAAAATCATTATCGGGTATATGTCGGCAATGTGGATTAGGTAAATAAGGTGTAAGTTTGGGATAGGATGTTAAAGGTAAAAGTTTAGAAAAGGATGATGAGGTTGGATTATCTAATATGAGATAATTTTTTACTTCTGCTTCATCATCCAAATCTGAGAAAAAAAGATCATCCCCTGATTCTATTGGATAAGATGTAGAAGGATGTATATTAAACAAGGGAAGACGTTTATTGCTAGGGTAAATAGTGTGGTGTTTAATGGTATTATCAGAAGAGTGTTCTAAATACCCTTCTGAATATAAAGAATCGTCTTCTTCGTGTTCTTCTTTCTCCGCTTGTTCTAGCTGAGGTGGCAGCACTGACTGTGACGGTACCGGTTGTGTCAGTTGTTGCGGTATGGGCTGTGTGATACCATCTCCTCCTTCCAAAGTTGTAAATAGCTTGTCTTCCTTTATATTGCCACTTCCACTTGTTGTCAACCAATTATCGCAATCATCCAATTGATCCTAACCCAAATAATGTTGTAATTTAGCACTTGAACACTTATTTTCTAACCATACATGTGTACCTTCATATAATCGCCGCCATTACAAGCTTTTCCGATATCATATATAATAATTAGAATAAAAAATCCACTAAATAAGTCGTGCAGCATTTTGTCACTTTCTTTATTTGTTAAGGGGTATATACGTCTTTTATATTGTATTTTACGTAATCAATTCGTTTTACCTCAACAATAAAAGATAAGAAAAGAAGAACAGTTTCGGTCATTCGGTCTTTATCTGTGTAAATTAGTCATGCTGGAACCAAAGTAAATCTAATTAAACACTTCAAACAATGTGAAAATATGTGGTAATAATTCTAGCAACTTGGAATTCCCTGAAATCAAAAAATATTTTGCAAAACAACATTGACGTAGTCTCTATATGTAATATACTGTGGTTAGATCAAATCCATAACCTATATTCGTATTCCCTGATGAATGCGAATAATAACATTAGGACAATTTCAAAACGAAATAGTCAATCTAGAGCAGGAATATTAAGAGTGGAATATACGTGTGAATTCTAAAAAATGTGTTTTAGTCGAACCAGCCTCGACTTTCATGGTAATATTCTTAGCTGCTGGTGGGTTATCAGTTCAACGCTACAGACGAGTTCAAATTCCATCTGAAATTTTTTTCCTACAACTACAACTATTGAGATATTAAGCTGAAATTAAGTAAGACACAGCATCTACTCGTATGATTATACGACCAAACATTTCTACTTCATTTACACTGCACATACCCCCCGGGTGTACTAAGTTTGTCCTTCCATTTGCAAAAAGTCACAGATATTACAGAGTATATGTATTCTTGGTCAGCGTCAAAAATTCAATCTAGAAATGTGTGTCTATCTCACGGACGTAAATTATGATATTGAGCTGAACTTTGTTGCAGATATTTTTAGTTTTTACACACAGATCGCTCTTTAATGGGAAATGTGCTAAAAATCAATCAACAAAAATCTATTTATCTGCTATAAACGAGCTATTAAGTTATAATATCTATAGTTATGCCCTCCATCGATGTCCAAAAAGTGGCCGTGGTCGGATAACAGTCACGCCCATAATCGACAAATATGTATATATATATAATTTGATATGCATATCTCAAATTATTCCATCCATCGATATGCCAAAACTGGTCATGGTCGTATAATAGACATTATTACAATTTACAAAAAAAAAAAAAAAACGTACTCAGCGTAAAACTAAACTTGTAAGCTGATACGTAATGCATATACCATTAGAGGGCGTAATCATAGACCTGCCACGCCCATCATTTGAATATAGATATGGAGAGTATTTAAGATTTAGCCTAAGCCAAACTAAGTTTTCTTACTTGTTTTTGAGCAATGTGTACAAATATTTATCTATTTAATTGAAAGGAGGAAGATAATTTTTTAATAAGTGCAAATATATATAACGTAACGTAACGCAATAAATAGTAATTCATTTCTTATGCCGCATATATAACATTTATACTCGCACAACACTATTTTATTGACGCGTTTGAACCTAGTATTGATTTTGATTTTAACAGAAGAGAATGAATGGACGTCTCATCCTGTCCTTCCTATATATCCAAATTATGCAGGTGCATTTATTCTCCTCACAGAAACTTTATGTGCTTGCATTCGATCCATTTCAGGTTTATTCTTGCTTGGTGTTTCCTTATCATGTCCTCCTTCTTTCAGGGAGTTTGATGTGTTCTTTGGTAATATAGATTCTTTTGCGTTCTGTGTAGGTTCTAAATTGTCAGCGTTTAAAGATGGCGTGTTATTTAATTCATCTTTTATTTGATTTTTTGTCGGTTTTAATTTATTTAAATCTGAAGGTTGTGGTGAAATTAATTGATCCCTTGGGCCTTCTTGTTGCGGTGAACTTAATACATTTCCTGATAATTTTGTTTTTTTTTTAGAGCGTAAATTGTTATTGTCCATTTGAGCTTTTTGTAATTGTTGCAATTCGTTCCCGCTTACTATAGGTTGTTTTGGTTTTGGCTGAGAATCTAAAATATTTGCGTCCTTATCTGGCGTCTGATTTATTAGGCCTTTCTCGTTTAATTTTGGTGATAAAATATCTTTCGGATTATGTTTAGAACTTGACCTAATACCGGGTGACTTTGAATCCGGTGTATTATCGAAAGGTAACGGACTTAATGGCTCTCTTTGTTCTCGTAATTTTTGAGATAAATGTAAAATTTTACCTTTGTTTGGGCCTTTTGTACCAACGGAATTTATGGAGTGTAATAGTGGCGGATGGTTTAATGCATCTTTTAAATTATATTGAAATAAGGATTGTGTTTTAGTTAGTGACGGTTTAACGTAAGATTTTCCTGGCATTATATATTTCTTTGTCTCCTTTGTACGATCGGACTTAGGAAGGTGTAGTTGTGGTGGATTTTTTAATGAGTCCTCTGAATCACATGGATGTAGGAGTTTCGTTAGAACAACCGACGTTTTGTCATACATTGATTGGTTTTGTTTTCTTTCTTTTCTTTTGATACTGGCGGTATTATGAAGATGCAATTTTGGCGGGAATTTTAATGAATGCGGTGGCAAATGTAATTCTTTTATAAACTCTGATTCTAAGTTATCGAAAAATAATGGCTGTTGTTTCGGTTGACTTAATGTTGCTATTGGTCTCGTTGGATATTGTGGATATAAATTACCACTCTGTAATGGGCGCTGTTTGGATCGTTCGTTTATAGAATATTGTGGAATCAAATTATTAGCATATGATTGTTGGGGTTGAAACAATGAATCGGTCGGTATCATTGAATATTGTGGATATAAATCTTCAGTCTGTAGTACGGGGGATACGAATGAATTTTGTGCCATTGTAGGATAGAAATTATCATGTATTGGTACCAATGAGTATCCTTCCGTTAGTGTATATATTGTATCTAAATTGGAAGGATATAATAGTTGCGGTTCAAATATTGTCTCAACTGGGTAATAATCAATTGGTTGTTGTGAATCCGAAACTTTAAGATACAATTGCTCTTGTTCAGTTGAGGGCATGAAAAATTCCGGATCTACGTTATCAAATGGTTTATAATTGTCCCTCCATAATGGTTGTGATGGAAATACCACAGGAAATGGTGGCAGGTATTGAGGATTTATGGGTATATGTTCACTTGGTACCATTAGTGTATCTAAATTATTAACAAAAAATAGTTTTGTAAAAATATTGGTTCTGTTCAATGCTATTAAGTACTATTAAACTACCTGCCCATATGAGTAGCGGTGGATCTGGTTGGTCTTCTAATCGTGAAGGAATTTGTGGAATTATTTGAAATTCCTCTTCATATGCTGATATTGTTGGTGGGAGTGGTATTAGTGATGGTAATTGTAGCGATGGTTGGATTTCGTTTTTATCCGTGGCCCATCCTAATTCCAACCAAGGATTCTATAATTAAAAATTCTTCAATATTGTATTTAATGGTTTATTGTTAACTATCTCCTATCTACCTCAACATTCTGGGTACATACACTACAATACAAGCCGATTAATATCAAACCCTCAATTAATAAAACGCGCTTCATATTTTCACGTTCTCTCAAGAACTACTTTAAAAATTTTCCAATAAATCGTGAATGTTTTATACACTTTTTTGTTAATCAATTCGTTGTACATTTTTAAATTAATTAAATTAAGTGATTTCTAGATAAATTCAAGGTCCATAAAATGAGACGCTTTATTAAATTTTACGCAAACACTTAGTTTATATATTGGTACAATTAGTACCATTGCAAGCGGTGAGCTTTTGTCTAATCATTGGGGGCGGTTGATCTGGTCTAATTTGAATGCTGAGGATACAAAGCATTAACGAATGATCTTGGCGCTGCAATTTGATTCATTTATGAGTTTTATTAGATATGCTGGGATAGTGGGAAACGTAATAGCAAACCAAGTATGCCATTAAGGTGATCATTGTACAAACAATATGAAACTGCTTTCTTGGGCTATTCATCAAATAGTTTTACTGATAACCAGTTACTGATAAGCTTTTACTTTTAAGTATTGTATTTTATACTTTTATGGTATATGAATAAATGCTGTAAAAGGTAATTTGTAGCAAAACTTCTATTTTTTATATTTTTGCGTCCTTCACATAAGATGGGCGTGGTACTAAGTTTGTCAATACCTAGAACGTGGCGGCAGGCACCCTACAAAGCATATATATTCTTGATCAGCATCTAGATGGACTCAGACATGTATGTTCGGGTGTCCGAATATCCATATATACTTTGTGTATAAACTTCTGGGGCTAAATCTGTCAAGAGACACGACCACCCCCATCGATGAAAATCTACTTATCTGCCATAAATTTTAGCTATGAAGTTGCAATTAGGTAAACACTCATCAGTATCGTCAATAAGCCAAAAATGGGCCGGTAAACAGAGATGCCCACAATTTATAAAAAAAAACCGTACACCTTGTAAAACTTGACTTGCAAGTTTATATTCAATATAAAATATACTCCATATTTATCATTTGATTTAAGACAAATTTAGTTTTTTTTTGCTTGTTTCTCTCTGAAATTATCCAATAAATCGCGAATGTTTTACACATAAACACTCTTTCGTTAATCAGTTCGTTGTAAACTTTGTAATCGATTAGAGAATTATGATTAAATTAGATAGTTTTTAGATAAATTCAAGATCCGTATAAAGAGACACTCTATTAATTTTACCTAAACACTATGTTTAATTTTTAACTGAAACATCACGTCCATATTAGACAAAAAATCTGCCGATTGCCGATATGTTTTCATCGAGTTACAAAGTAAAAATTTAATACAAACATGTCAATTTCTTTTATTACTTATAAAGCACAAAATTTGTAAATTACACAGAATTTGACCTATGAATTGACATATAAAAAAGCAAATTATTGGTAGGGATAACATGATTGTTCGGCCGCCTAAGTTTCTTCGACATGATAAAAAGGAAATTGAATACAAGGATATGATTAAGCAAATTTTCTAGACGAGATAGTTCAATAGAATGGGGGATGGATCCATTCAGTATTATTTGCTCTCTCTTATATTTTCTGGTATTATTTATGTCTAGTATGAATGGGTGACTTAATAAGTAATGTAATTTTTATGTTAAATGCAGAGAGTTCCTTGGGTGTAATGATGCCGACTAACTTAATAAGTTGCGCAGTTTCTGAAATTATGAATTTTTAATGATAATGGTAAAGACGGAGAATTAAATGACCACTTCCATGAGTCCACTTCCTCCTTTGTATTTTGTAAGCAGTATGCATTAGGAGCGTTTAATGGTGACAAATGATTTAATGAGTTCGCAAAACCAAATGAGTGTCAAAATCATGAAGATAACCCTAATAAATTTTGAGATGACGCTGGTATTATGGGGTGAACTAGCTTAGCATTTTTGGTAGATGGCCTTATCCAACCGATGGATGTGGTCCAACTGGTGCAATTGAATGGTACGGTACTAATGGATCAAATGGAACCTCTGGTACCATCACTATCATTGGAATCGGTGGCCCTAAGTTGTCTTGTCCCATTATTGGTAGCGGTTGAATTGACCCAGGAGGTATCATTTGATTCTGAGGACTTGGTGGAAAATACTGATTGTCTGGTCCCATTACTACCGTTGGAATCGGTGGTCCAAAATTGTCTTGCCCTAATGGTAGCGGTTGATCTAGACCCGTTGGTACTGTTGGAAACTGAGGACCTGAAGCATTAACGAATGACGTTGATGGTGAAACCATCTGATGTCCTAGTGTTGTTGGATATGTTGGATATGTTGCATATGTTGGATATGTATGACCTTGCCAAGGGTAGCCGTTGCCATTCCACAATATTGACGATTGATCTGGCCCTGTTGGTTCTCTTAAAATCTGAGGATAATCAGTAACGATTGGTGGGTAAAAGTTTGCTGGTGTTAATATTGGATATGGCTGATCTGGATAACCATTGCTGTTGTCTTCTGGCAATTGGACGGGTTCAATCGGTACTGTTAAATTGTAAGAATTTGGTTCGTGTAGGGGTTGCGATGCTTTTACTTGTCCTTGTCCTTGTCCTTGTCCTGTTGAATTTACTTGATTTAAATTTACTTTATTAAAATAGGAAACAACCTGCATAATTTACGATTTAATATCTCAATTCTTGCAATCAAACACACAGATATACAGAACCGCAAAAAAATGTTGAGGTTGATCATGAAGGGGATCTCTGGGATCCCCTCTAGTAGTTAGAAACACAATAGCAAAGTTAGTATACCCCAATCATTAAGAGGTGAAGAATATAAAAACAAAATATATCCTCTAGTTATGCTTCTATTGTATATAGTTACCTGGCTCAGGTTGCGTTTCGACTTCCTCAGATGCTGCTTCGGATTCTTGAGAACTCGAATCAAGTGCTCCTTGTCTCTTGGGCCAATCGTACGATTCAAACAATTTTGTTACTGGTATCCAAGGATCCTAAAATTATAAAATATATTACGACCTTTCATACCACTCTGTTTTCAGTTTTACTTTCAACTATCGCTATATACCTTAACTTTTATGGTATATACATTACTATAAGAGGCAATTAGTATTAAAACGTCCAGCAAAAAAACGTGCTTCATATTTTTTTCACTTTAAAAATTTTCAGTAAATCTTGAATGTTTTATACACTCTCTTGTTAATCAATTCGTTGTACACTTTTAAATTAATTAAAAACTTATCATGAAATTAACCAATAACAATATAGTTCAAAACTTATAAAGTATTCAACTTTTCAGCGTAATCATTGGGGGGAAAATTCATACGAAAACTTCATAACCTCTATTCTTGATAAGCTTTAATTTGAGTCTATTTAGTAAGATCCGCTTGTCCACTTTTACGGTGGTCACTCAGTGGTAAAAAGAACTAGTACTGGAAGCACTCTAAGTTCATCTTGCCGATATAAACATCAAGTTGTAAAGTTAGAATTTAATACACTCATCTAAAACTATTTACTACTCAATGCACCAAACTTTGACCTCTGAAACATATATTATTGTATTAATGGGAATGACATGTTTGCTCGGTCGCCTACAGTTACAGAAGGAAAAAACTGATGATATTTAGCACATTAGGATTGTAAAAGTAAGCCGCTTCTGTTGAGGTTCGTGTAGTAATTCCTTACAATAGGGAAGTACATTAGTTTCTAAAACAATTCAGTTATTAATTCTGAATATACGATCATATACCTTTTACACGTACGTAGTGTATTATAATTGATTTTATATGATTGTAATCAATTAGTTATATGAGAACTATATTTATTATAAAATACTTGATGAAATATTAGCTTCGTTAAGTCACAGTGTGAGGAAAATAGATGGAAACTCTTTAGCAACGTTATAGGATCATATTTTTCATATAACTTCACATGCAAAAGTTGTGTGATCTTGATCTCTTTCATGTTCTAATCCGACAACTTTTATATTTAAAGTTTTTCCGAAAAACACCCACCATTTCTAAGTACTGGTGGATATGTAATAAAACTCGAACAGAAGAAAATGAAACAAAAAAAAAAATATTTATATCCACCATTTTAATGATATATTGTCAGATATATGTTCATTGTCCTTAGAGCACTCTCTTATGTTTAAAATGAACTTCTGAAATTATATAAAAAGAAGCTCAAATTGACGTGTCTGTTCACCAATCACTTGATCACCTTGAATCATCTGCCTAGCTAAAATTTCATAAAAATTTGTGCAATTAATGAAATGATATTTAATAAAATGAAAGCTGGTACGTTATTATAGATTAAAATTTTTCGATTTAATTGAGAATAACTTAGGGGTATTTTTATAATCCTCATCATATTTATAAAACGTACAAAAGGACACCTCGGAGTATCCAGAAAGCGTTGAATAGTGAGTCGATTTAGACATGTCACTTTGTCCGTCTATCCGGTGTGTCTTTGAGTTCTGTGGTAATCACTTTCCTGGTCGCAAAAATTGAGATTTTCAATTCCAAACTTGGTGGAAGTGTTGGTTGTTTTCAGACGAATTGGTATTGAAATTGGGCAAAATCGATCAAACTACACACCCACAACGCAACAAAAATTGAAAAAGGAGTAATTTTTTACGTAAATTTTGCGATCATCAATGGTGGGTATTCAAGATTTGACCTCAGCCAAATATAGCTTTTTTACTCGTTTTAAATGATTCTATTAATTTATAACTATTATTGTATATTCTTATATCATACATATATAAAAATGGCTATAACTAGATAACTATTTAGATTAAAATAAAGTTTTACTCACAGCTTCTTTAACGATCGGGTGACTTAATAAGTTATGTAATTTTAATAATGGATGCAATGCGTTCCTTTCTATGGCAATGGCAATAATTAATATAATGATTTCCCCAAATCCTGTAATTTTTGTGATGGATTCGATGGTTTTATGAGTGTTTTAGATCCGGTATGCGATGTTTATTATAAACGTGAAAGAATAAATCCCAGCGTTCCTGTAATTTTATAATAGATGTAATGAGCCCTTTGGTATTAGGGGCTACTACTACATTACGTAGGTTTAATGGTAATGGTAATGGTCGGATAAAGTAATCCCTGAATTTTTTGTGATGAGTCTGGTTCATTTTGAAGGTGTAATGTTGCTGTTTGATTGTTTGATAATCCCTTTGGACTCTGAAAACGTCCAAAATCTTGTGAACTTGGCATAACTTGGGGGTGAGTATGCACTTCATTGTGAATATTCAGTGGTGAAGGTAAATTACCAAATGGTGATTGAACTGGTATAATTTGTGGTGATGGTTGAGGATTTAAATGTTTATCGAATGGCGGGGGCGGTGGTGGAAATGGATCCTCCGGTATCATCACAACCATTGGAATCGGTTGTCCCAAATTATCTAGTGGTTGATCTGGCCAAAATTGTGCATTTAAACCATTGGGTAATGGTTGACTTTGCCAGAACGGTGCAATTGGTTGTTGGCCCATTGCAAATGGGTCTTCTGGTATCATTACTATCATTGGAATTGGGGATTCTACATTATTCATTGGTAATGGCTGCTGTTGAAATTGGTTAAATGGTGCCAGTGGATACTGAGGATAGAAACCTGGCGGTGGAATCATTGGTTGCGTTGGTATTATAGGTCCCACTGGCCCGTATGGTGCTATTGGTTGTTGACCCACTGCAAATGGATCCTCTGGTATCATTAGTATCATCGGAACCGGGGGCTCTTGATTAGTCATTGGTAATGGCTGTGGTTGAATATGGCCACTTGGTGCCATTGGAGGCTGAGGATTTAAATCTGGCTGTGGTTTCATTGGCACTGGATGCGATGAATCTAAATTAACTTTTTGAACGGATGCTCCAGTTGGAGCTACTGGTTCTTCTTTTAGGGGAGGCGGTGAAATAAGTGGCTGCTCCTTTGACACTATTGGTTTCATTGATTCAAAGTTTGGTAACGGTTGTGGTTTAATTGGCTCAGGTGATAGCTTTGGAATAGTATCAAGTTGCTGAGACTGTATTTCCATTGGATGTTGTGAACCGTCTATTATTGGTGATGTTAGATACTGGGGACTTGAGTTACCATCGAATGGTGGTTGTAGTATCCCTGTATCCTGTGGACCTGGTAGCAATGGATATTGAGAAACTAAATTAGGATATTGTGGATCTCCTATTATAGGTGGGACCATTAAATTCTGTGGATCTCCTATTATGGGTGGAACCATCGGATATTGTGAACCTTCTATTACAGGTGGTACCATTGGATTTCCCATTACCATTGGTGGTAAATACGGATCTCCTATTAGCGGTGGTACCATTGGTGGTAAAAACGGATCTCCTATTAGCGGTGGCACAATTGGTGGTAAAAACGGATCTCCTATTAGCGGTGGCATCATTGGTGGTAAAAACGGATCTCCTATTAGCGGTGGTACCATTGGTGGTAAAAACGGATCTCCTATTAGCGGTGGCACCATTGGTGGTAAATACGGATCTCCTGTTAGCGGTGGCACCATTGGTGGGAAATATGGATCCCCAATTATCGGTGGTACCATTGGATATTGGAGACCTTCTGAATATGTAGGATCTAAATTAAAGTCAAATCCCATTGGATACTGTGGACTTTCTATTACCGAATTAAAAAATGGAAATGGTTGTGGTAACGGAGTATCAAAATAATTTGGTGGCATTGGGGGCGGAAAAAACACGTTATAGGGTGGTTGCGGTGATGGCAATGGTTGAGGTGGTGAGAATGATGGTGGCGGTGGTGATGGTGGTGGGGGTGTCGGTGGTTGGTTCGGTTGCAGTAGTTCATTTGGTTGCGGGTCTTTGTAGGCTTCTCGTTGTTTTGGTTTTTGTGGGTGCTGCGGTAGTTGTGGTAAGTGTGGTAGTTGCGGTAGTTGCGGTCGTTGCGGTTTTCGTGGTTTTTGCGGTCGTTGCGGTTGCTGTGGTAGTTGCGGTAGTTGTGGTTTTTGTGGTTTTTGCGGTTCTTGCGGTGTTTCAATTGATTCTATGTCTTTCATCACTTTCCATGGATCCTAAAATTATAAATATAAAATATATTACGACTCTGCGTGGCATTCCATTTTACGTTTTAATTTTCACTAACGATATAACCTTAAGTTTCGCGGTGTATACAACCCCACAAAAGGCGATTAGTACCACAACTTCAATTAATAAAACGCACTTCATATTTTCACTTTTCTCGTGAGCACCGAAGAGCTACTTTATTATTTTCCAATAAATCATGAATGTTTTATTCACTCTTTTATTAATCAATTCGTTGCACCTTTTTACATCAATAACTTATTAATTGATGTAAAAATTTGGGAAATTTGTTGGAAAATTTAAGCTACTCATAACGGGATGTTTATTTAATATTTCAAATAAGTGTGGAAGTGTGCTAAGTTTGTTATTTCGCTTGCAATGCGTTCATCAGCATTAAAATATTGAGAATGAACAAAAATATATAATCGCTACAAAAAAGACAAAATTTGGCACATTCTCTGCACGTATTTTATTACTCAAGCTAAGTGAGGCTTAGATCTCAACTCATACTCAACATCCTTTGCACCAATCTTTCAAATCCTATATTTCATGAGTTTTAGGAAAAGAAAAACAAAAAATTTTGTTTTCCAGCTTTAGTTATATTGTGGTCGATCAATAATAATATTTTTGTCAAGGTTGAAATCGATTTCTCAATTTGAGCAACACAGGAACATAGATGGACCAACATATATGGCTGGATCTATTTAATATCCAGATCCTGATTCAGCACATATTACAAATGTTTCGACTTAAATCCTTAAGGTCTGAAGGCCTGGTAAGCGCAGAGCGAAACACATCTTGAAATTACACAAATTTCAAATGTAATGTAATATAAAAATATTTCTGTATCATATTTCATACATTCTATACATTCAAAAACTCATTGTTAGCCAAATAAAGAAGTTGTTCAATTATAAATGCGTTCAAAAGTAGAAGCCTTGCGGGTCGATCTCCGCATAGACATATATACATGTTGGCTGGGATTTTGCTGTGGGAAATTTTTATGTAGTGATTGGTGGCTATGAAGAAAAATCAAATAAATAAATATAAATTTAAACCATGAATTTCAAAAAATTTATTACATTACACTTTAGCTTAAAGAGTTTTTGCGCAAATGCTTTGTTGTCGGTTTCTTTATGTAATTCATCTTTCTATTCAAACGATTCATCGATGTTGCTTCTTCTGAGGGTGGATTTTGATTTAGAAACTATAAAGAATTAAATAAATTAACTTTGAATTTCTGAACGTTGAATTTAATTTTTTTAAGTTAAGGCGGTCTTCCGAGTTTCGTACTATTGCGCATTGATTACCATACACATCTCTGGTTTTCTTTTTCTTCTGGGGTTGGAGATTGTCTAGGGGCCGTAGTCTATAATAAAATCAGGGAAGAAACCTCTATTTTTAAATTTCTAAACATTTGTTTGAATTATTCTTATCTTATAGCTTATAAGCGATGGGGCTTTTCGTGGTGGCGGTACGCGAAATCCAATTTTCGGTACATACCGATTTCATGTGTAAAGAATCCCTCAATATCAAAATGATATATTATGTCGGCAGCAAAAACCGATTTATATAAAATATATGTATATTTATGGTATGATATCCGTATTCTGTTGTTGAGCTAAAATATTACATTTTTTATTTAAATCATCAAACCGAACATGAAACCACGCATCGATCGTTATGAACTGAAAAAACTCATTAAACATTTTCCAAACAAAAGCCTTTTGCATTCAATAATTGATTTTAATCAATTAATTATATTAGATAAAAACAAGTAAGAAAATTAATTTGGCTTAAACCAAATCTTAAATACCCTCCACCTCTACAACAAAGGGCGTGGCAAATATATATGTATATTGCGCCTTCTAATAAAATGTACATATTACGTATCAGCATGCAAGTCTACTTTTACGTTAAATATGGTTTTTTAAAAATTGTGAACGTGTCTGTTATCCGACTGCGCCCATTTTTGGCACATCGGTAGAAGGGATAACTATGTATACGCGTACCAAATTTCAAGTTCCTAGGTCAACTTTTGTGGCAGATATAAAGATTTTTAATAATTGTGGGCGTGTCTGTAATCCGAATACGCCTATTTTTGGCATACCGATGAAGCTAATATTCATAGATGTACATACCAAATTTCAAGTTCATAGCTCATATTTTGTGGCAGATATATAGATTTTTGTCGATTGTGGGCGTGGCTCTGGTCCGATTTTGCCCATTTTAAATAGCGATCTGCGTGTAAAGACTACAAGTACCTGTACAAGATTTCAGCTCAATATCTCAAAATTTACGCCCGTGAGAGTGCCAACAACAGACGGACGCACGAACACACGGACATACATGTCTAAATCGACTCAGTTTTTGCCGCTGATCAAGAATATATATATTTTGTAGGGTCTCTGACGCCTCCTTCTGGGTGTTGCAAACGGAAGAACAAACTTAGTTTACCCTCATCACTGAGGTGGAGGGTTTAAAAATGTTCAGAGGATTATAATTATATTCATCACAAATTGATTAATATAAAATAAAAAATCTGTAACGATAACAACGGCTTTTGTTGATGTAATAAATAAAAGTGAAACTATTGTAGACGATATAGTATAACCGTATTGACAATTTCTTTATCTGTTGGTGAACCTTTTTATACCCTCCACCTAGACTTGCATGTTGATACGTAAGACATACACTATTAGAGGGCGCAATATACATATATTTGCCACGCCCACCGTTGTGGAGATGGAGGGTATTTAAGATTTGGCCTAAGTCAAATTTAGTTTTCTTACTTGTTTTTCTTTTTTTCTTTTTTTTTTATAGCCAGGCTCATAGCTTACAGACATAAAATTCGAATAAAAGCAGGCGGTTGTAGATTCGATTTCTGTAGAATGTAGAGGTGGAACTGCATTGAATTTTTACACTTTACACCCCAAAGTGATATCTGGAGAGATGCTCGTACCTTCTAAACGGCTACCACATCCACCTTTAATTATATCCATCGGATCAAAACGAATATCTGAATAGATATAACCTTGTGCATATGTCTGTCTATTTATTTCTTGTGATCACCTTTAGGTCGTAATTTTGTATATTTTTTGATATAATGAGCCACAAACACCAATCTTATTCAGCGCCAAAAACGACTTGCAAGCTGTTACGTAATACGTGCACCATTATACACGCAATATATATATATATATTTGCCACGCCCATCGTTGTGAATGTGGAGGGTATTTAAGATTTGGTCTATAAGCCAAATTTAGTTTTCTTACTTATTTAATTTAATTTGTTGTTTTAATTTTATTTCAAGTTTTCTAAATTGAAAATCTTACACTTACATTGGGAAGTTACAAAACATGACTTTGACTATATCCTTAGTAAAATTCTTCAACCATTATCTGAACTTCAATGATCGATAGAAAAAAAAACAACTAAAATTAATGACGGTAGAACTGTTTAAAGAGGATAGAGACGAATATTTTGATTTGATTTCACATTTATTACTAAATACAGAATATAATAATATAATAATACTATATAGATATAAAACAAATATGGCATATATTCCTTTATCTTTGCTGTTGGTGCTCATCAGCCTTTCTGATGCCTTCTTTAGCAGCCGCCTTACCCGCCTTTTTGGCAATTTTTCCCTTTTCATTAAGTTCAATATATATTCTAGAATAAAATATATAATTATGATAATTATAATACTCACAGATGCTTTTGAGGTGGCCTTTAATATTGCCTTACCGATCGAACCAAGCATTCCTTTCGACTCTGCCTGAGCAGCCAATAATGCTACAGTAACCATAAAAATTAATAAATAATAACCAATTTTCATTTTGATTTGATTTCGGGTTTAAATTTGTTAGCTACTGAAACAATGTGATGGGAGAAGACAATAAATGCAAACATTTATATAGAAAAAGGGCCCTTTAAGAATAAAGTAAGCCATCGTGGTTTCAATTTAATATTTACAAAACTATATACATACGTATAAACATTATTATTCAAACAAAATAATTATAGACAAGTAAAAAACTAAATTTGAAATAAGTAAAATCTTAAATACCCTCCACATCCACAGCGTGGCAAATATATATCAATTGCGTCTTCTAATAGTTTTTTGTAAATTGTGGGCGTGTTTGCTATTATATTGATTGATGGAATAACCATAAATTAGTGCACCAAGTTTCATTCAAGTTCATAGGTCAATTTTTGTGGCAGATATAAAGCTTTTTGTCGATTATGGGCGAGTCTGTTAACCGACCACGCCTATTTTTAGCACATCAGTGTAGTAGGTAACTATGGATACACATATCAAATTTTAAGTTCATAGATCAACTTTTGTGGCAGATATATAAATTTTTGTTGATTGTGGGTGTGGCTCTAGACCGATTTTGCCCATTTTAAATGGCGAGCTTCGTGCATAAACTAAAAGTACCTATACAATATTTTAGCTCAATATCTCAAAATTTACGCCAATGAGAGAGCCAACACCAGACGGACATACATATTTAGACCGATTCAGTTTTTGACGCTGATCAAGAACATATATACTTTGTAGCGTCTCTGATGCCTTCTTCTGGGTGTTGCAAATGGAATGGCAAATTTAGGATAACTCCTGCCTTATATGTGTAGGTTATTACCGGAGTTTTTCCCATTTTCTATAAATAATAATATAAACTATATGCAATGATATATGAAACAATTTATGTTATGTTGTATTAACCATTTGTCTGCGGTTATTGGATTGGTATATAAAGTGGTTGTGACGAAAAGATTCATACATATTACAATTAAACGTTAAAATGAAATACACGCAATTTTTTATATTATTCATGTTCATAACTCTGTTATTTGCTGGTGAAAGTTTAGCCAAAGGAAAGTCTTCTGGTAAAAGCGCACCAAGTTCAAAAACGAAAGTAATGGACAAGACTATGGTAATTATTCTAAAAATCGAAGCTTTATACTTTTACTAAGTATGTCTTGAATTTTTGTTTTTAGGAAAAAGCCGCCAAAACTGTCGCCAAAGAAGGTGTAAAACGTGGTATGGATCATGTTATGGGTCCTCGTCAATGTTAAATATTTATATATGAAAAATTATTTAATAATTTCATTTTATGTTATAATTATTATCATGAAATTATAATTAATATAGAAAATTTGCTTTTTTATTATATATCTATTTGTTTTTATTCACGTAACACTACAAGGTCCATAATGAAAATGTCCAAGAGGAGGACTAATTATTTATTTTTTTATTTTGATTAAAATTTCCTTGACTGGAATCGAATCGAACTATTACGGTTTTTTTAAATTATGGTCGTGGCAGTGGTTATTGACCGATTTGGCCCATTTTCAATATGAAACTACCAACATAGATTGGGAATACCTGTTAATGTGTAAATTTTTACTTTTATACACGACATTATTAAATCGTTTCATACTTTGATGCTGATCAAGAATATATGAAGCAAGTAATGAATATTTTCAATTGTGAAATTTTCAATGAAACTTATTTTGCGGTTACCATATTTGATTAATTTTTTACCGCTTGCCCTACCTTACATATTAAAGGGTCTTTAAATTTACGATAAAGAGCCCAATTCGATGGAATAAAAATAGTATTTGTACCAAATATCTTGAAAAAATAATTATACAGTTAGAATGGTCTATTTTCAAACGACATTTTCAAACAATATTATATGTTTATGTATGTGTAAAGTTCATAGTTTAATTTCGGTTAATTAGTTTCTAAAAATTTCACGACAAAAATTATTAAAGTACCCAATCATTTGATGTAGCGGGTTTTTCAGATAGGACAGATTAATTTTGTATAATAATACGATCGCATCATTGAGCGTTTTTCACGATCTATCAACTTCAAAACATCAGTCAAGGTTAACATTTTCATAATGCTTTAGTTCACAAATGAACAACATTTGGAAATTACTTAAATTTGCTACCGCAATCCTGAGACATTGAATGGTTGCCCTTATTTCAATTTTCGGTCGTAATAATTTGGTCCCACCAAACAGGCTAAGCGTACTGTAGTGAATACATTGGAGGCAAAATATTCACTATTGTATATTCCTGTGAGACTAGTGAGACAAGGCACCGGTAGAAAATATTGCAGTTGTAAGGGTTTCAGTTTAAAATTAGTCAAATTAGTCGATTCCGCACGGTTCACAGAAAATGGCAATCTCTTAAACCATATTGTGGCGAATTTTTCATAAAGATCTTGATTTACACTCTTATAAAATCAAATTAAGTCAAGAACTGAAGTCTCTTGATCATTTTAAGCGTCGGAAATTTCCCAATTTGGGCTCTGCTTAAGGTTAAAGAAAATACTGAATCGTTTGCACCGATGAAGCTCATTTTTTGCTTAATGATTTTGTCAATAAGAAAAATAGGCATTATTGGACAACAACAAATCCATATTGTGCTCCATTACAAAAAGTGAAGTGTGAATGCCGCAGGAATGATTGGATTTGTCATCGCCGTGTTACGGCCAATGGAATTTGATGTCGCGCCATGTTGAAAAACTTCGTTTAGGCCAGAAGTAGATGGACTTGACATTAGCGATTGTGTAGTTCTGACAAGATGGTCTGCTGATCAAACTATTGATTTATTGAACTTCGGTAACCGAGTAATATTGAGAAGTGGTCCAGTCGAACTTTGCTCTTGTTTTTTTTAACGCCATTGGTTTAATTTTTTTCGTTGGTTTATGCCAAAAAGCCTACAACATTATTAACGTAAAATTGATTCCAAAGAATCGATTGCTAAAAAGTTACCCGCAGTGGTTATATGAACGAGATTGAATTCCATAACAAACAAAAAATGTAACATATGTACTAAACTTTGAATTAATTTCAGCCCAATAACTAAATTATTTTGTAATTTATTTAATTACAAAATTGTTATGTCCTTAACACTAGAAAGACTGAAACTTTGTATATACCTATATGGACTGAAAACAGTCAAAATGACTGCTTTGTGAAAGAACTAATATGCAAAGAAATTTTTTTAAAATTAATTTTTAATATTTTTTATATTATTTACAGTTATATAATAAGTTGGAAAAAAATAATTTATGCATTATTATTTGTTAATTTTATGCAAATGAAAGTGGCAAACTTTTTATGTGTACATCTTCCGCAAACATACTTTTGACATTTTTCACATATATTATTTGTTTTGTTATTGTGGATCTTCATGTTCTGATGAATTTTTCTGTCTTGCATCTCTGTATTCGGTGGAAAGCTGTTCTGCTAATTGAAACAAGGACTCTCTTCTTTGTATGAGTATTCCTGTCATTTCCAAGAATCCAAGCATTCATAGCAGAGAAATCTAAAATATTGAAAAATATTTGAAGCGACCATCTACGAGAACTATCTTTTACTGTATATTTTCTGGCCATTTGATCCGTCGTATCAACGAATAAATCGCATTATTTGCTTGAACTTATCTCTGACCATAGATGTTCTAAATAATTCGGGACCTTACTTTGCTCAGTTTTAAATTTTTTGCCTCCTAAGCTCCACGAGCATATAAAATCCCAATAAATGCACGTATTTCCGGTAATGTTGTTGTCCAAGCGTTCCTCAAAATTCGGCGGCCTTCTTCTGTGCACTTTTTTATATGTTTGACAATATAGTTATCTATTATCAAGGAGAATGCACTGATAAGATTATCTGCCATAATGTTCCTTTTTGCGTAGCCTGTTGGCCCTTCCACACCCTTGAAAATACAAGTACATGGTAACCTTCCAGAAATATCACCTTCGTTCAATTTTGACCACACAGTACCATCGGCAGCTGTTTCGGTCTCCTGAGAGGTGTTTTCAGTTCCTTCTTCAGATTCAGAACTACTTAGCACCTTACACCTTTTCCTGGGCTTATTGATTTCATTTTCATCACTGGTGATCGACTCTCCAACGCTACGTTCAGTGTCAGATGTTTCACTATAATCCACTTCATCTTCAGATGATAGCTCAGAGTGTGTTGCATCTGATCCTATATCGGAGCACTCTTCACTTATATTAGCTTTTTCAATAACTCACTTCTTTTCGACATTCCTTTCATGAATTTAGCGCGCAAAAGAAATAAAATAATCAACTTGTTCTAATTGGACTGCATAAAGATTTGAATAGCAAGTACTACTTTAGCCTGTACTTATATGTTATCAGGTAGCGGTAATTGAAAACAAGGTACTTTATTTTGTATTTATATGTTATTAGCTAATGGTAATCGAAAAAAATGAACGGTAGTCGAAAAAAAGTGAAAGCAGTCAAAATGACTGCTTTTAGTCCATATAGGTATAACACATATATATATCCCGAAAATGAGGGAGGGGGAGGTAACTACTATCAACTACTATTGTAAGAAATTCTGTCAATATATACATAATCATTTTTCTAATTGAAATTAAAAAACAGTCAAAATGACTTGCTTAGGCAATCTAGTGTTAATGGAAAACCTTTTTTTGTAGACTGTCAGATGCCTCCCATGTTATGTGGGAGACTATATAGAGGACCCATCTATAGACATTGTTTGTTTTTGTTATTTTTTGACTTGAAAAAATTACCATGAAAGTTAAAGTTGTCTCAACCAGCGAACAAACTTAAGATGATTTCATCAAGCGGTTGCTAAGAAACTTTCTAATAATAATTTGTATTCAGTTTTTCTTTTTTTTTTTTCTAAAAATATTGTATGAGGTTTTGCGAAGAGTTTATATTTGACGCTGCTGGATTGCTATATAAAGCGAGTTCTGATTAAATTGTCACAGTTGATGTTTAGTTCGACAAGAAGGGCAACAATATATTCAAGTATATAGTTGAAAATGAAACTCTTCCAGTTTGTTATGTTTTTCGCGTTGGTAATACTCTTATTGACGAGTGAAACATTGGCGAAGATAGGACCAACGGGAAAACCAAGCGGACCGGGTCCCAATAAACCAGTAAAACCTAAAAAATAAACGACTACTATATATGTCAAAATTTTTTTTACAATATCCCTTATATTTGTTTTCCTCTTTTTATGCATTGTTCTTTTTCAGAAATAAGTTTGCCTTTAAAAAAAAGTAAAAAGATTGTTTAGCAAAAAATTTTAATAAAAATGTAATAAAACTCAACATTCAAATGCAATTTCAACGTTGTTGTTCATATTTGATTTTTAATTTATACAGAAATGATTTCATTGGAGCAATCATCGTTATTATGTAAACCAAGAATGTTGTTAGAATGAAACCGGGTATTATTTGATTGTCTACATATTTAATAAAGAATTGTGTCCAATAGCCCAATAATATAGTTGTCATAGCCAATGTAAATGTAATCATGCCAAAAAAATTATGGCGAAATTTCACTTCAGCTCTTGTATACAGAAAATGTATAAATTTCGGTTGAAAATAATTTAAAATTCCGCCAATCAAACTAGCCAAACACATAAAGGTGGCCATTAAACCTAAAAACAAATAATAAGCGGAAAAATAAGCCATTTTTAGAATTATCCCAAACAATTTGGTTTTACCTATTTTTCCATGCCAGGTGGTAAAATGTTGTTCGCTTGTTTGTATTTTACTTAAACCACCCAATAGAGCCATAGAACCGCCTATTAACTGTAGGATTCCATGATATCTCGATTTGTTGCGATATGTTAAACATTTCGTTAACATGTTACAGGGATAATGAGACATTAAGGCTTCAGCACCTAAAATATGGAACTTGGAGAAAACAAAAACAAGCGAAAATGTTATATAGTCGGTCACGCCCGACAATTCACTAGGCTCCAAAAATTATGCTTGTGGCAAAGGGTATATTAGGTTTGTGCGGATGTTTGTAACTCCCAATACCCACCTTCAATTATACCGATCGATTCAAAATCAAAATCTGAATTGATTTAATTTTGTAAATTGTGGGCGTGCCTCTTATTCGATCACGCCCATTTTTATTATTAATTATTATAAATATGTTTTCAAGTGTCTTGGTTCAAGGTTTATGTTTTTTATTTTTCTTTTGTGGGCGGGGCTCTGTATTAAGTTTGTCCAATTTAAATAGCGCAAAAAGTAGGAAAATGTGTAGAAAATGTGCGCTCAATCTCTCAAATATTATAATCCTAATAGTACCAATGACAGTCGGACACATGTCTAGATCAACTCAGTTTTTGACGCCTCCCTGTGGGTGTTGGATATATAATTAATAGTCCTATAGAGAGGTGATGGAGGGTATAATTAATAGTCATTTAGAGTTTAACCGACTACGACAACTTGTGATAACAAAACAAAAACATATGACAGCTATTTGCGCTTCACTTTTTGTAAATGTTTTCATTTAATTAAAATCTCTTTTGTGTCAAGTAACGTTAATTTTCTATAATTAAAACTTTTAAACAAATGTTAATAAGTTTACGTCATACCCCAATTACGGTCAGAAACATATGCATGGCGGTGCCTTCAAATTGTAAACTGCGCGCTAATAATGTTACATAAACACCAATAGCACCAATTAAGCAATGATTTGTTGTATTTAAAATAGTTTGTATTTTCATCCACAAAGTCATTTTTGTTTCATTAATGAAGTTGTTAAAAAATAATCTATTAAGCTGCTGAAAACTTCCATATGCTGCTCACTACTAAACATTAATTAAACACAATGTGTTATAATCATAGATTAAACATGCACACATAGATACGAATCAGCTGGTGTTTTGTGAGGTGTTATGACTGAAACAGAATGCGTGCATTTTTATACCCTCCACATAAGATACTGAGATTGTTATTCCATTTGCAACACTCAGAAGGAGGCGTCAGGGAAAGTACAAAGTATATATATACATATATATATTTATATATACTTGATCAGCATTACAAACAGACTCAATCTAGGAATTTGTGTCCGTCTGTTGTTGGCACTCTTACTGTCGTCAATTTATCTCAAAATTGAGCTAAAATGTTGTACAGACCACGCAATCAAGAAAAACCGCATTTAGTGTATAACTCGACAAGCAAGATTGACACGTAATATAGACACTATTAGAGGATGTTATCATGTACCCGCCACGCCCCCTATTTGTAAGTACACGTGGAGAATGCATGATTTAAGATTTGGCCCATGCCACATTTAGCTTTCTTGCTTATTTTTCTTGTTTTTTAATTATTCAAAAGTAAACGAGAAGGGTTCAGAAATGTTTCCTTTGTTTCCATATTTTCATAAATTTTAGATGAAGATGCCAATTATCCGGCTAGTGAATTGAATAGTCATGGTCCAACAGTGTTGGGTTGGCGCAGTTCCTTCGGCAGTACTGTAACGCCGCACGATATAATTTTAAGATTTCAGAAGCCTGCGAATATTTTCAAAATACAACTATTGGCTCATCAGTACTTAATACGTAAGTCTGCAATTTTCACAAATAATTTTAAGATTTAAAAAAAAAAAATTCAAAAATTAATATATTTATTTTTTTCTTATATTAAAGCGGAAAAGATTGAGTTATGGTTGCACTATTCACCGAAAAGTATGCCCAGCACACCCTCCTCACAATGTTTCGATTTTTTAGGTTTCATAGCTCTCTCAGACAATGCTGCTACCAACTACAAGTCACGTGAATTGCAAAGCGTTTCGGTAACACCGCGTAAAGGTACTCATCTCAAGTTGCGTCTAAGTAAACCTCACACAAATCCCTACAACACCGATG
The DNA here is from genome assembly GCA_963971445.1 of Ornithomya chloropus. Taxonomy (NCBI): domain Eukaryota; kingdom Metazoa; phylum Arthropoda; class Insecta; order Diptera; family Hippoboscidae; genus Ornithomya; species Ornithomya chloropus. The sequence continues at coordinate 48,212,356 of OZ020530.1, read as the reverse complement.
GGCAAATTGCATTAATAGCTGTCAATGTATTGGGAGAAGAATTAAAGAGCTTAAACAGTAGTGGCGAAGTGGTAGACAATTCCATTTCTACCGCAACCTCATCTCACAGTGCATCCGTACAACTGGAATCAAATTTATTAGATTCCAATCATGTTGAATTGCCTTTAATCTCCATTTGTGATGATTTATTGTTTTCCATGTACGTGGAAGAATCCATAGCTGAGATTATACACGAAATGGAACAATTAAAAGCCAAAGCTGTATTGACGGAACGTTTTGAATATGCTCGTAAATTGAAATTATGCATGAATGCATTGCGTTCGGCTGGCGAACGGTTGGGTCGTTACGCTTTAGCGAAGAGACAGGCGGTACAACAGGAAGATTTTACTACCGCCAAACTGAGAAAGGAACAAATCGAAATTTACAAAGCGGCTGTCTTCAAATATTTGTTAGTTGAGGAATTATTAGAGAAATCGGGTGAATCGTTGGCGGCCAATGATACAGCTTGTGCAGTGTATACAACAAAACCGGTTCTACCGCCTGCGCCCAGTCTACAAGAAGTGGCTCATGCGCTGGCAGAGGCCCACCTGGGCATAAATATGAGTCCAAAAAGTGTCCATGATGATAAATCCGCTACAGATGGCAGCAGTCTAACGGGGGCCACCGGTAATAAATTGTTTATAATTAGTTTAGTATTTAAATGTTTATCCACTATGTGTGTGTAGCTAATTTACGTAAATCCCATGATGAGTTAACCATGTCACCAAAATTAAATGTTAGACGTAGTCCCAGTCGTCATACATCGCCCATGTCTAGTCATCAGGGTTCGCTCAGAAGACGCAACAAAAGTGCACCGCGCAATTCCTACGAAGAATATGAAGATCGGGCCATACCCACGCTAAGACAGTAAGTACTGCAAAGTCTCTGATCCTTCTACTTACCGTTATCCAGTGTAAATTGTGTTTTAGTTTTCAACTATAAGTGTTTAAGCCTAAAATTTATAAAAAAATTAATGTTTTTTTTTCCTAAACATTCTTACTTGTCACCTATTATGGATGACCCTCTGGATATAGTTTTGTCATAAGTTTACATTTATTTTTTGAATGCATGAATATTTACAAGAAACTAAATCCTAAATATCCTTCACATTATGGGCGTGGCAGCTAACTGCTGGGGGTTCTATTGTAGTCTACGTTTACATTACATGTAAACAAAAGCAAAAAAAATGGAAAAAATTTATTTTGCGCTGAAAGCTGAAAAAAATTCTTTCACTTTTTTCTTCAGCTAGATTTGATTCCGTGTCCTAGAGTTACTGTTATCCCATAACGTCAATTTTTAACTCATCGGTGCATGACATAATCATAAATACGAGCAGATGGTATGTGGCACACATATTTGATAAATACATTTTTGTTCAAAGAGGGCGTGTTTTTCAACCCATTTCGTCCAATAAAACCATGAATGTCTCATTCAGATGAAATTTTTACAAAATTTCAGCTTAATGTCATACATATGGACGTACATACGGACAGGCTTACAGATATTTGAAAAAATGCTGTGCCTTGCCGTGGGTGTTGCAAGCTAAATAACAAACTTATTTTATGTGGAGGGTAGGTAGGGTTTAAAGAAGAAGAAGAAGAAGTATATAAAATAATTAAATATTTTGTTTTTTTTTTAAGAATTTCAAATTCCCATCTTTTTGAATGACTCGAATGCTCGCCTTAACTTTATTCTCTCTTTCTCCATCCACAACCACCACTTACTACGCACACTCCACTCATCACAATGTTTGATGTTTGTTCATGAAAAAACAATTTCTGTATTGAACACTTGAAAAAACAAAAGTTCGAATACTAATGAATTTTTAAGAGAGTGTCAAGGTACCGCCCTGTTGGAAGCGGATCCGAATCGGGGACGTTCACGTCTCAATGACCGTGAGCGTCGTCAAGCAGCTCTGCCCATACTAGTGTTTGGCAATGAATTGGTGAGTTTGTCTCTACAACGAAATGATATTTTCTGTGAAATGTATCAACAATCTATTCAACCAAAAATGTCTCGGAAGATATCATATTTTTTAGTTAGTATTAATCTCCCGATATATGGAATTTTCTTGTACCCGTTCTTCAGGTAGAATTATTCTATTCTCGGCAATTTCAAGATCGTGAAGATGGTTTGATGCGTTTACGGAACTATCTCAAAGATCCTGATTTGGAAACGTCTGCAAATAATGTACCGAACAGTAGTAGAGAAAATACAGCAGGTTCTAATAAAGTAGCTAGAAGTGCCGCCTTCCTGCTGCATCGCACTGTCAGGGATGCTGTTTACTCAGTATTTAATCAGGCAACCGAAACTGTACGAGTTTTATTTTTAGAATATGTACCCAAACGAGTATCTGGCAGTGAGGTGGCCCGTTGCGTTGATCGTCTATTGCCTGAATTATTGGCCAAATCGGGCGATCCTTCGGCTCGGATACATACTCTAGCCCAACATACCATCCTTAGTATAGCCTCTTGTCCCGAAGTAGCTGAGCAACACTTAATTGCACCCGCCTTGTCTCGAACAGTCAGTTCGAGTACACATCCACGATTGGCTTTAAGCCGCCTACAAATGTTAGAACAATTAATCTTAAGTCAGGGTATTAGCAGCGATAAACACAGTGGCTTGACCTGTCGCGTTCTATCGGAATGTGGCTGCTCGGGATTACATCATCCAGCTGAACCCATACGTAAAGTAGCTGAACGTATATTATTGTTGGTGTATAAAGTGAATCCACGTTTAGTGCGCAAGCAGTTGCCACCAGATGATGACATTACGCGGCGTAATTTGCTCTATCGTCAATTGTTTACCGAATTCGATAAATTGGACTTGGAACGTAAACAAGAGATGTTGGAGGCCATGCCTAAGTAAGTCTACACCATGTCCAATTGAAATTTTTAGAGAAATGAAAACAACTGCTTTTTCCAATTCAGTTATTTTTTCTTTACTTTTAATCCGTGTCCGTCTGTCTGTCCATGTAAAATTATGCACAAGCTGCTGGTTGCATTTTTGGAAGTATTTCGATGAAATTTAGTACAAAGACATGTATTGGCCCAAAGGGGAACCCTATTGAAAATGTACATGATCCACATGAACATGAACCATTTTTAGAATCCCTCCCCACATAAGGTCGAATTATAAAGGAAGTCTTTATATGGCAAAAAATCGCACTTCTTAATATTTTTGGACAAAATTTGGTGAGGAATATTTAATTAGCTTCATAATTGGCTAAGCCAAATTTAGACCCAATTAGACTATTTTTAGAACCCCTTCCCATTCAATGATATTTCACGAAAAAGACACAAATAAACTAATTGTAGAGCATAATTTGTGGAGCTAAGTGGTGTAGTGGTCGGGCTTGACCGACTTGTTTTCAAATTAGTATTAATTTTACAATAAAAGTCACACTTTCAGCCAATTGCTGAGAAATGTTAGTCACAAGCTTTTACTTTAAATCTCTTACTTTTTATAGCATGAGAAGTGGTCCAGGTGTTGTTAGTGGCGGCGGTGGAGGTGGTGGCAGTTCAGATAGTCGCAGTAGTCCTTATGGTACAAAATCACCCGATTCTCAATCGAGTCCCATGAGACGTTCTGAGACCCGTATACTAAAGAGCAGAAGCGGACAATCGTTAACAGCTCTTACAAATACAAATTGCAGTAATGGTTATGCGTCCGGTAGTGATATAGCAAACAGTAAACATAGTGGTAAACAGCAATATAATGAACAAGTGAAACGTTCTATGATATCAGCGAGTAGTTCACACAGAGATTCCAATTCGAATTCGAATTCTGAATCATTTGATGATAGCGCCGAGTTATTGTACGTATGATACCAAACATTTATGGTATTGTATTGGTAGGAAAAGGAAAATTTTTATATATTTTGTTAGACGTTGCCCGTTTTGTGATTGGTCGTGTTCCAATTCGGATCAATCCCAATTGGATCGTCATTATTGGAAATCGTGTCCATTCCTAACCAAGTGCCCTCAATGCAGTCAAGTTTTAGAAGTAGCTGCTTTAAATTATCACTTAACCAGTAAGTGTTTTTTTTGTTCTTTTTTTTTCTAAAATTTAATTATAAACTATAAGTTTAAAAATTATTTGTAGAAGAATGTGAAGCTAAAGACAATTATGTTATGTGTGAACGTTGTACAGAATCTGTTCATAGGCAGCTGTATGATTTGCATCAAATGGAAGATTATTGTCGGGGTAAGTAATTCCAGGCTTTCGAGAGCTAAGGACGCTTTTTTTGTTTTCTTTCAAAATTATAGAACTGAAAACTGGGGCGGCACGTTGTCCTCTTTGTCATGATGATGTACATTTACCCTTAGATGGTGGTTGGAAATTGCATTTACTCAACTCTAATGGGTGTCCCGGTAATACGCGCAGACGTAGTAGGAAACCAATCTAAAGAATACAATTATTTGCTGAACTATCTCCTTCTCCTCTCTCTCTCTCTCTCTCTCCCACACACACACTCTTATGCATTGATAACTAAAACTTATACTTGGAGATTATTGGTTCTAAACAAAATTTCGATTAACTAAACACTTAATGAGGTGTATACCCAGTCTAGTATATGGATTATACTTTAAATGGAACGTGAACACAATTTGTGTGTTTGTTAAATAATTCATAACCTATAAATGGCTACAAACAATTCGCACAAAAGTTATTATAAACTATATCACACTTTCTATAAGATATAAACTCATGGTTACAGTATTTTGATTTTTTCTATAAAATGAAAAATTTAGAACGATGAAGAGATTAATTCTAAGTAGTAGTAGATTCTGTATTACGGTAGAATAAAATGGAAATTTTATTATTGCGCTACAGATGTTGATGTGTTACTTAGTATTATAAAGAGTGTTGCCATATTAAAATTTACGTGCTGCTCTTTATGCTTCTACTGTGGTAACGGATCTTCTATTTAAAAATAAGCCGCTAAGGATAATTATACACAAACAAGTTAAAAAATCACGTTTTGCATGAACAGTTTTTGCTAAAAATCTCCTATTATATAAAAGAAAAATAACAAAATTCCATATTTATACGTAAGAAGATTTTTTTTTACAAATAATTCAAGGATAACTTTTAACTTTTAACATAATCGTTATTTATCTTTACACTACAAATACAATTAAACCAAATTTTTATACATATAAGTCTCTTTTTATATATATATATTTTTCAATTTACTCATTGAATTAAGTTAAACAGAAATTAGCTTTGTAGCAAAGAGAGCGTTTGCTTTAAATTTTATGTTCCTTGATATTCATTTCAAATGAATTCCTATGTTATAAACAAACACCGACAAATAGTGCATGTTTTTTCACAATAAATTATTATTCATTTTATTTAACACTTATTTTAATAAAATTGTTACATAAACTAAAAGAAAACAACGTCCCGGCACAAACGCGAAAAATTTAAACGTCCATTAACAAATGGTACCCATCCACTTTAACATTAATATCATTATTAGAGAAGGTAAACAATACCAACTTGTAGTTGAGTAAACAAACATCATAACTGATAATAAAAAATATTATAAATTATTATTAAAATCTAATTAAAAGAGAATTATTTTCAAAAATAAAATCCACGAGATGTGATCAGGACGGAGTTGTTTTATATAGATTTTATATAGATATCTCAGTATTTATAGTGTTGGTAAGTAAATGAGCTGGCACCGAATGGAAGACTGCAACCTCGGTGGAAAGACCAAGTGCTTGGTGCTCTCTAAATACTTTGTATAAAAACTGTAACCATGTTTGTTTTTCCGTATGTCTAAAGTAATCACTCTACTTTACTTTACATTGTCAAACAAGTAAAATGTTATATTAGATCAAGCCGACTCTTGAACACCCCTTAGTTCCACAAATTGTGCTGCAATTAATGTAGTTGTATCCGTAAATGCGATTTATTACCATATAAGTAATTTAGAGTAATATCATGATATGGAAAGAGGTTTCAAATATGGCCTGATCGGTTCTAAATTTAGCACAGTTCGAATGGATAAGTGGACCAAATTTGAAGTTTAGTTTAGTGGAATATATGTGCGTACGAAATTTCAAGTTAACAGCTCAATTTTTGAGGCAAATATATAGGTTTTTGTCAATTGTGGGCGTGGCTCTGAACCGATTTTGCCCATTTTAAATAGCGATTTGTGTGTACAAGAATATATATACTTTGTAGGGTCTTTGAAGCCTCCTTCTAGGACAAACTGTGTATAACCCCCACCCTCCTTATGTGGAGTGAGTAAAAACAATGAAACCTTTTCCGTTGAACTCTTTTACGATATAACTTAAATAATTTTTTGTTCAGACTTGGCAACTCTGCAAAATTGCCAATAATATTAACAACACAAAACAATCAATAGTTATGCCATCTCTAACAATTAATTAAGAATTCTTTTTCTAACAGTTATTTTCCTTTTTAATAAAATTATGATTTTTGTGCATTAAACATTAAATTAAATTCTTGTTCTGCACTGATCTTCTAATTCTTTATTCAGGATAATTATGGAAAACATTCATATAAACGGACTTTTATTATAAAATAATGATATAATGTACAAAGGGTCATATACACCGGTGACGACAAATTGTACATATATACATATGTGTGTGCGCTTGTTCATTAGTGCGTGAATAAAAAAAAAATTCTTATTCCTTTTTAAGGAAAAACTCGCCTCTTCAACAAGGCTGTGAATAAGGAGAATAGTTTTAGAAGGAAAAAATGATAGTTGTAAAATTTGAAAAAAATATGTAAAAATATGAGAAGATTCATTATGTGATATTTAATATAATGCATATATATACACTGGGTTATATATTGAGGTAATCGACCCACATATAATGTGCTGATGTGGGTTGCACCCCCTTTAACATTGTCTAGTCATTGAAAAGTATTTTTTTACATAAACAAAACAACGTGGTTTATATACATACAGATATATATAGAGAGAGAGGTGGTGCTTTCCCTCAATATATCTTGACGTTCTGTAGAATCTTTACAAAAAAAAAAGGAAGAAAACAACCAAATCCAATAATAATCATTATGTCATTAATGCAACAATTTTTAAATTATAAATATTTAACAAGAGAACAGCTTAATGGCTTCGATAATTACAAGGTATGTATACACACACACACAATTGTGTATTTTACTGCAAAAGAATCCTTTTAAATACCCATCAATTTAGGCAATAAACGTTTTTAAAATAATAAACGTGTGACCATGAACATGTATGGTTAACCTTATTGGCTTTTCAAATCAATCAATGTAGACTGTTCGGTTAAGTAATCCATCCAACTCTAAGAACATGTGTTGATAAAATACTGATGAAAACGAGTTTTCAACGTTTGATAAAGAATTCGGCATATATGGCTTTATGTAGTAAAGAAGGTCTTGTGAAAATATTTTGAAACCTCTTTAACCTACTGCTCCTAATATTCTTTGTACAATGAATTTATATTGTATTTTTTTTCATACTTAGGTAAGAAAGTAGCGAATGCCTCAACTAAAAATGAAAATCAAGTTCGGTACCCAAGCGAATGAGCCTTAAGCCTTTTAGATCCCGTACCTTAGTGATGAGAATATATAGTCAGCATTATATTCTGCTTGACAGTCTCGGTGGCCCTACACAAAGTATACATTTTCTTAATCAGCATCACAAACTGAGTCGATTTAGTCATATCCGTCCGTATGTCTGTCTCTTATTGGAATAAGTTTCAAGATATTGAGCTCAAATTTTGTACATATGTTAATACTTACTGTACGCTATTGCTATTTAAATTGGTCAAAAAACGGTTGACAGCCACGCCCACAATCAACAAAACTCAACCTATGACATTGAAGGCATACGTTATATATATAATAATATTAATAATACGGTACATTTTCAATATAGAAAACGTTCTCGAACCAATATTTACATAACCTTGTAACACTATTGTATGTAGAAAAAAGAAACACCAAGTTAGGTGTAACATTATATGTATTGGCAGAGATAAGAAAGTGCTTTATAACATAAGATAATTTTACTTATGAATTGAACGCATAATAAACTGGACTGAAGTGTATTGAGTGTGAGCCTATTATAGCTTCAATGCTATGCTTTAAATTTATTATACTTATAATAAAGTTTTATAACCTTTATATTGTGAGGGGCAGGGGGTTTTTCCGTCTGCATATAAATAGCAGAAAGAGGCTTCAGAGTCCTTACAGTTATATAAGTTATTGATTGTCCGTCATTTGTTTTGTTAAAATATTCAAGGCAACTTGAACAATTGAATCGAAATTTGCTAAAGATATTATATTCTGACTAAGGCCACGCCCCCAATTAATAAAAATCTCTTAATGGTCACGAAAAAAAAACAAACAGCTAAAAATGAGGCATGTATGGATACTCGTATCAACAAAGTGCTGAAAATGGGTAGAATTGAATAGCAGAGGCGCGCCCACAATTTTATACAATTCTTAAAAAGTCCACAATTCGATCTTGAAGCCTATATTATAACCTTAATAATCATTTAATTTGAATTTTTCTCTATAGTACAGTGCACGCGATACCTCACCATTAAGCGTTTACATAATGCATCCCTTTTGGAATTGGCTTGTTAAGGTAAATATTGTGTTATGTAAAATAAACACACAAGTATTAAAATGTATAAGAGAAAGCATAAGCATGCATATCCTAAAGTCTGCTTCAACTTAAGTAAATAGATTACCGGCTATAAAGAGAATTGATTGCACTTGTGTGATGTGTGTGAAAAAGTGTTGTTTGTTGTTTGTGTTTGTAGGAAAATGTATAGATAACATGCTGTAGCGTGTGAATGAATATAAATGGTTGGTGGGTGGGTATTATTAAGGATTGGAGGAGATTGTAATTATTTATCTACACCCTTGTAAATATTAGAGAAGTAAACGACAACTCCATTAATACTTAATATTTAATATTTGTACGACTGTGGTGTGTATGTTTGATAAAAATGTGGCATTTATTTTTTGTTTGTTTATTTAATTACAGTTCTCTCCGCGATGGGTGGCTCCCAATTTAATGACATTCCTTGGTTTTCTATGTACAGCAATGAACTTTTTATTATTATCGTATTACGATTGGAACTTTTTTGCTAGCTCCGAAGTAGAGGAGGACAGTCAACCGGTACCAAATTGGGTGTGGCTGATAATGGCCATTAATATATTTTTAGCCTACACACTGGATGGCATTGATGGCAAGCAGGCACGTCGCATTGGTTTGTCCGGACCATTGGGCGAACTGTTCGATCACGGTCTAGACTCTTACACAGCTGTGCTGATACCTACATGTTTGTATAGTATATTTGGTCGTTCTATGAAATATTCGATAGCGCCCATCCGCATGTATTATGTGTGCTGGATGGTATTTTTCAATTTCTTTATATCGCATTGGGAGAAGTACAATACGGGTGTATTGTTTTTGCCCTGGGGCTATGATTTGAGCATGTGGGGCTCCACAGCTATGTACCTGATCACTTGGTGGTTTGGTTATGAGTTCTGGAAACGTGATTTACCGTTCGGTATACCATTAGGGAATAGTATCGAATTTCTATTACACATCAGTGCCATGTCCAACATACCAATGGTGGTGATTAATGTATACAAGTAAGTTTTTATTTTTATTTTTTTTAAATTTATTGAAAAAAATGAGCTTTTTTTGTTTGTTAATTTTCTTTCAGTTCGTATGTGGAACGTACTGGCAAAATGCGTTCTTTTTGGGAAGCTGTACGGCCCTTATGGCCATTTTTCACCTTTATGTTATTATTGTTGTGGTGGCCATTTGTCTCGCCTAATAATATTATTGAGAAAGATCCGCGGGCGTTGTTTATGTTAAGTGGTACGATTTCTTCAAATATAAGTGTAAGTGTTTGGGTTGTTTTCGTTTTGTTTATTTTAATTTTAAATACATAGCCAAGATGACGGTTTGTTTATTATACCCACCACATAAGACTGGGGGGTATAGTAAGTTTGTCATTCCGTTTGCAACACCCAGAATGAGACGTCAGACACCCTTGAAAGTATTGTATATATATTCTTAATCAGCATCTAAAACTGAGTAAATCTAGACATGTATGTCCGTGTGTTCGTGTGTCTGTCTGTTGTTGGCATTCTCACGGTCGTAAATTTTGAGATATTAAGCTGAAATTTTTGTGTGTACTTTAAGTTTTTACACGCAGATCGGTCAGGAAACACATCTACAATTGACAAAAATCTATATATCTGGCCCAAAAATCGGCCTATGAATTTGAAATTTTATGCTCATATTTATAGTTATCCCATCCATCGATATGTGGGCGTGCTCGTTATCCGATCACGCCCACAATTGACAAAAATCTACATATATGCCACAAAAAGTTGACCTATGAACTTGAAATTTGGTCCCATCCATCGGTCTGATAACAGACACGCCCACAATTTACAAAAAACTATTAGAGAGCGCAATATATTGGCCAAGCACACCGTTGTGGATGTGAAGGGTATTTAAGGGCCTAAGTCAAATTCAGTTTTCTTTCTTGTTTTTTATAAAAAATATATATAAAGCATACGATATTAAGTAAGCAAATGGTGTATAAGGAATGGTTAATTTTAAAAGTAGCTCAAGTTCATTTTTCAAACATCCAGTTCAGCCAATTTTATGAACATTAAGAGGTTTTTGAAGAAGGGGACTTGGGTCACTTTAAAAAAAATATTTTTCTTATTGTCTACTATTTTTTTTTGCAGTGCCGTCTAATCGTATCACAAATGTCGAATACACGTTGCGAATGTTTCCATTGGATGACACCAATTTATATGCTATGCATAGGTTTTGGTCTGTGGTGGCCATTATTTGAACGCTTCATGTTATATTTATTAGTTATTATTACCACAATAAGCCACTGGCATTATGGGACCAGTGTAGTTGAACAAATGTGTCAACATTTCAATCGAATTTGTTTTAGTGTTGGAAGGCGTGATTGTTTAATAGAAAATGAAGATAAAATTAAACAGAATGGTGCTAATAATTCTTTGTCTAGATTTACTACTATGACTGCTACTACGACTGGGGCTGATTCTGCTTCTGCTTTAATTATAACTCCTACAAGTAGTAGCATTTCATTACCAACTACTGCTACTACTACTACTGCAAGCTATCAAAATATTTCTGTTAATAAGAAGGAGGAATAGAAATGTTTATTGCATACAATACATATATATTTTTAAACACCAAATATAGGACAAGTTTTAAAGTTAATTATAAAAACAAACGGAAACCAAAAAGACAAACAAACAAAAAGAAGAAAGGGCAAAAGACACGTTTATATATTTAAATAAGAAATTACTTAATATTGAGGCTGTTCATTTCAAAAGTGGTGTTCAGAGTTGATTATAATTATTTTATTATTAAGCAACACCAGCGTGTCTCAAAGTGTGCTACGCGGAGCCCTAGCGTTCGTTTGATCAATCGCCATACACACAATTAGTCATTACTGAACCACTGCGGTTCCGTGTAAATGTATTATGCCTTTGGTGGGCTCCGCAGCTCGAAAACTTTGAGCACCGCTGAGCTACACAATGCAAGTAATTTTAAGTACTTTATTTATACACGAAAAATTTATATGACGCTTGGGCTATAAAAAGACTTTAATTTATTTTTATATATTATTTAATATATTTGTGAGCGAATTATGTTTTTTACCACAATTATGTGAAGTTGTGTTTGTTAATATGCAACTTTTGTTTACTATGAGTATTAATTGTTTTTATCTCAGTTTTATGTGTTTATTTATTTTTGCTATAAATGGAAACGTTTACTACCAAATATTAATGCCATATACATACATACTATATGAACCCAATCATTTACTTAAAAACGCTTCTTAGTTTATAGAAATATGTCAACAGTTTCAATTGAACTCTTATTATTCAAAATATATTGTATTACAAATTATATAAATAGTATACTTGAATTATTTATTAGTATGTAGTAATAAGTTCAATAGTTTGTAAAATTATAAAAAATTATAAAAATAAAATAAAAGAATTTCATTTATTAAGCAAATAATGGATTTTTTTTTATATAAATAATCGAAAGAAAAAAAATAATAAAAAATAAAAAAATAAAAATTCATATAACAGTTATGTCACTTAGCTTACACTTAGTTGTTTGATAAACTCTTTCATATGAAACTCTTATCAACCGTCACATTTAATGTAGAATGGCATTATGTAGGTTATGACATAGTACTCAGACAGATGTTTCGTTTCGTTTGACACCCATATCATATTGTGATTGGAGAAAAATTTATAATCGGCCACGTTGTGGCGGTTGCCATTATCAATGTACTGTATATTATACTGAATTGTCTCAAAGGTCACAGTCGGTCAAGTTCCACGCCCAAAATCCACAAAAATTTATCTATGTAGTTGGAATTTGGTACAGCTATTGCTAATTACTCCATTTATCAATGTAGCAAAAATGTGCACAGTGGGATAAAATATGTGCTCATAATTTACAAAAAAAAAAAAAAAAACCCTACTCAGCGTAAAACTCGATTTGCCAACTGATACGTTATACATACACCATTAGAGGGCCGCAATCATGTACTTGCCACGCCCACCTTTTGTATGAATATGTGGAAGGTATTTATGAGTTTTTTTACTCCTCACTTAAATTCTTTCCTTTGATGCTCATATTGAATAAAAATGTACTGAACAGTACTGTAAAGAACATAAATACAATGTGCTGGCCGCCATATTGCATTTATTGTAGCATTTTTTTCATAAGTTGTGAAATTCTACGACAATCTCTTTCATTTGACTCATATACAACAAAAAGCCTTCGGAGAAATTGATTATCGCACATCTTGCGATAGCTGCTATATTTGATTTATTTAACCCATATTAAACGCCGCTTAGCTTACGGCCTTGTACTCGTCCAGCCCTTTCATTTGACACCCATATTATATGAATATAATAATAGGGATAATTCGCCGTTTTGGAGCGGCCGCCATATTGAATGTATTAAAATTTTTAGTATATTGTCATCGGAATTTAAGACGTGAGCGAAATTTTAGTATTTTTGTAAGCAATTAACGTAAACTTGGTAGGAGGTGGTGAAAAATTTTTAGTCAATGACAAGTACGCCTCCACATAAGATGGGGGGAATAATAAGTTTGTTATTCCGTTTGCAACAACCCAGAAGAAGGCGTCATACACCCTAAAAGGTATATATATTCTTGGTCAGATTTGACTTGTAAGCTGCTACGTAATACATACCCTATTAGAGGGCGGAATAATGCACCTGCCACACCCATTGCTTGTGGAGGGTATTTAAGTGTAATTATTTGGCCTAAACCACTTTTTTTTTTTTTTCACTTGTTTCTATTTCATATTGTTCATTAAATTTTATTAACAAATATAATTTAAAATATTTCGTTTAAAAAAATATCAGTCTTAAAAAGTTGTCTCTTTGAGACAAATAATTGAAAAATAATTATGAGACAAATAAATTTTAAAATATTAATTTTTGTTATTTATAGTTTCCAACTTAAGGATAATGTTTCAACATATTCAGTAAACGATATAAATAGGATTTCGATCTGCAACACAAATAACATTCAAAATAACAAATTAAATAAAAGGAAATCCTACCTAATGGGATTCTCAGCATTTCCATAGGACGACACCAAACGATTTTGAGCCTCTTGATCATGTTTAGGCAAGCCTGGTAACTCTACCAAAACCATTTCGGGTTTAGAATTTATCGAAGATAACGACGTTGAGGATGAGGACAAATCGGTATCAGGCTTTGCTTCGTTATTTCCTTAAAAAAAAAAATTAACAAAAAATATAATCAAAAGTGTGTGTTTTTTGTTTTGTTTGATGAAGCCTTAATACCCAAACTTTCCAATAGTTCTTCCGTTAATAGCAGTAAAGCGGAATCATCTTCTTGCGGCAGGCCTATGAAAAAACCGTCCAATTTTAAACGATAATTCTCACTACCTTTTTGACGTTGATCATAATGCAAATTGTAATCATCCTTGGGGCCAATGGCTAATAAACTTAAAGCCAATAAATCATTTAAATCATTAGTGTTTTGCTTCAACATGCTGCCATTGGGCAGTGGTTGGCCCTCGATTAAAATCAAAAGACCATAAATAGCAAATACAAATAAATGATTATTAAAATTGCACATTATTCCGTTGATCGGTTGTTCTGTTCCGTTATAACAATTCTGTGCAACTTCTTGGTTAACCAGCTTGAATGGTAATGATTTGCAAATTGTTGGATTTACCCATAAGAAACATTTAGTCACCCCACACGCAGTAGCTTCAGATCTAAATAAAAAAATACCAGTTCTTGTACTCTCTCTCTTTCTCTATCTCTCTGTTATGCTCTCTTGGCAAAAGGATCATTAAAAAAAATGATTTTATCACTTGAATACATAAATTTCGCGCTCAAGTCTCTCAAATCTTTAATAGAAACTCTGGTCTAAAATACTTGGCAAGTAAACTGCTTTAACTTTAACTTCCTACCAGTTGCCTATCATTCCATAAAATACCAAGATCCCTGCAACAGGTTTATCACATTTTTTTCTGCCCAAGAGCAAGTTGATTTTTATATCATAGAAATGTGATAAACTTTGCTAAAATAATGTAACTTCCGCATATTTTCTAAGGTTAACAAATGCTAGAAGATAAGAATTGAGCATATTTTTCCTTTACTGGACAATCAACGTTGAAGCAGTGATTGGAATTGGAAACTTTTAAAAAATATTGAAATTCATTCAACAGAAGTGTAATCAATAAATTTATTCAATAATTAGAAACTTTTCATTCTCCATTTATACAAAAAATCCCCAATTTAAAATATATTTCCTTTCCCTTCTCATTGAAAACATTTATGAGGTTCTAAAAGCAAGAAATTGTAAATAGGTGGGAAAGAAGTAAAAATTTGTAGATGTTTTAAATCTTATACACCTTCCCCATTTATACACAAACTCTGGGCATGGCATATCTACAATTGCGGACTCTGCTAACAGTTCATCTCCAAAGTTGAATACTTTGCAAAATCCAAACTATCCATCTTATACGAATCTCTTTCCCATCAACGCACAAGTGGGAGATTTATATAAATTTTTACACAAAAATCTTAATATTCTTTGAAAGACTCTTTAAAGATGTCTATGGCTATTGTCCAAGTAACTTTTTAAACCAGTATTTGTCGTTTCTTAATAGATACGTTTTGAAAGTTATACGCCTTTCTAATTACATAGTAGATCCATAGTTTTTCTTTTGCTGTAAAATTGTAACACTCAAAAGATTGCATCAGGGACCCTTCCATAAATGATCAGCATCAAATTCTGAGACGATTTACCCGTGCCGGTCTGTCCTTCCCTGTGTCTGTCTGTGGTAAACATCATCTCGGTCGCAAATATTAAGATATAGACATCAAACTTGGCAGAAATATTGGCAGTTCCAGCATGCGGGTTGGTATTGAAATAGGGTAAAATCGCTTAAGGAATACACCTAAAATTAGACAAAAACTATGAGCACTCTTTTTAAGGGATTTTTTCTTCCTATCACTCAAAAACTATAACTATCCCTCCCCCTTTTCATTAAAATATTCAGAGTAAATATAAATGTTTTTACTACACTTCATTTTAATTTATTATTTGTGTGGCTGATCTTTATCCCTTTGGTTTTGTTAATAGTGGGTGTGGTTAATACTCGATCGAGCCCATTTTCACACAAAAGTCGATAAAAAAACGTGTTTTACACATAAATTTCAATTTTGCAGCTTTTTTTTCTAGGACTTCTAAAGGTCCTTTTTTAGCAATATCGGGAAAAAATCGATAAAAATGCAGTGAAATGCCACGCCCACAATTAATGAAAGCCCATCTATTAGCTATAAAAATTGTTCTTCCGGCAGGTTTTTAAATAACGCAACCACTTGTAAGCCAAAAACACAGAATTTACTAAAAAAAAACTGTACTTGGTGCAATTGTCTCACTTTTGATAATACATTCACTATTAAAAGGCGTACCTCGCACCTTGTTTGTATGTATATGTGGTGGGTTTAAGGGTAAATCGTAAACTATAAACTATAATAGAGAGAATGATGGATAATAAGTTCAAAAGTTATACTTCGCAAAGGGTTCTTCGCGGAACGTGTCTCAAGTCTAAACAAAAGTGATCCGTCAATTGTCTTGCACAACACTCACCAAGTATACATCTGTTGATATTTAAGTGCCTACAATTTTTATAGACAATGAATAATTATTGTTTGAAAAAAAAATAATAATTTTATGCACTATGACGCCACATATACACACTTCCGCATAAGTAACATTATGCAAAATTTTATTGAATAGAGTAGAGTTCTAAAGGAAGGATGATGACCCCAGGAAAACATTCCAACAAGTAAAGATTTTCGTTCCCACACATTTCCTAATCTTGGACTAATCATTATAATAATAATGAAATATTTGACCTCTAAGTATAGTGTTAACGTGTCGTGATTAATTTTAGAAAATAGTGTTTTTTTTTAACGATCGCCATGTGCATAAGCACACATACATGCAATTTTACAGCAGATTGCCGCCAATTAGAATGTTGTTATTAGAGGCCTATGGCATGAACAGCAATCACATAAATGCTTATGCGTGTATATGTCAATGCAATGCAGCAACTATGATTCCGTCTTTTTACTCAGGGTGAACGGAGTAAAAAAATTTGTTGTTGTTGTTGACTTTGAGAACTATAATCATTAAAAATAATAAACGTATAAAAATGTATAAAAAATAATCGAGATGCGCGCTTTATGAGACAAATATTTTTTGAAAGGAGTCTTTTTTTTTTTTTTTGATGCCAACACAAACATCTTTCTATAATAAATTTCTGTAATTTGAACAAATACGTAGATTATATCGGGTTGGAGGCGATTGTTTGGATTGAATTGAAGAATTTCGATTGGCATTGATTTTTACTGATTGTGTGGGCGTGGTCTTATAGTGAATGTTTTATATGATATATGATATGATATTTTATAAAAGAGGCCGTAAGAAAAAGGGTCAGCAGCAATTAAGAAAATTAAAACTCTCTCCATATGCAAACAGTTTACACGAACTGATGACGCCTCATAACAGTGAAAGCAATGTATACCAACAGGAGAGATTCCGTACAAAAAAATTTTTTTTTATAAATTGTGGGCGTGGTGGGATAATGGTAGATCGATCGATGCCCGAATTATTCAAATGTGTACCAAATTTTCACTTCATTGGTACGTTTGGATATGAGAGATTTTTGTCGATTATGGGCTTGACACTTGGCCGATTTTGCCCAATTTAAGTAGCAACGTACATACAGTTACTATATAGAAATACTTGTACAAAGTTTCAGCTCGATATATCATAATTTACGCCTGTGAGTGTTTCAACAGCAGACGTACATGGCAAGATCGACTCGGTTGTTGATGGTGATTAAGAATATATTTACTGTGTAGAGTCTCTGAGGCTTCCTTCACTAAGATGGAGGGTATAACAATAAACAAGGGTAAATATTAAGGCCGGTTATAACTGACCTCCCAATACTCTATACCACTTAGTTTCACAATTTGTGCTTTTGTTATCATAAAAAAGTCCCTTTATAAAAAAAGGGATCCGATTGGGTACAAATTTATATAACTCAATTAATTTTTCAACAAAAATACTTGAATGATCAGCAAACACGAGTCATTGATGTTATGTACAAGAAGGTTCTAATAGGGGTTATAAAAATTATTCCACCGAGTCCATATTTTTTAGCAGTTAATTAAACTAATTAGCTATTCTGTACCAAATTTTCCTAAAGAAATTTAAAAAATAATAGAAATTTTTACTCAAATATGGACCGGCTATGTTTATTTTTAATAGTGATCGTCTTTAGTTCAAAAGATGTCCCCGTGTCAAATTTCAAAATATCAAAAGTTTCGTCTATAGGTTGAAATATACCAGCAAACAAACGGATATGGTTACAACAATTTAATGTGGATTTTGATAGTGACCAATTATTATAATTAAAGATGCGAAATCTGAACTACCACAGATGGATAGATGAAGAGACAGATAGACGCGACTCCTACGAATTTCAATGTGTTGCTCATTTAGAATATACTTTTTTAGGGCTTCTAAAGCTTTTCTTTAGTGGTTACAAACTTTTTAATAAATCTAGAGTACTTCCAACCTCGAGATGGTGGGCATAAAGTTTCTTATCAGCTTCCTCCCTCTACTAACAAATTATCTATCCATCAACCTAATGTCCATTCCTACAGAACACAAAAGAACAATTATTTCCCTTGGGAAAAACAACTTTACATAAATCGATTAGCGTTTAATAATATTAAAATTACCTGTAAAGAAACTACATTCTTCGTTAGTTTCTTTCTTCTTGTATAAGACACCGCTTCACCAATCAATGTCATTGAACTTGAAGTAAGTAAAATATACACGATATGTTGCATATATAAGGAGAAAAACTTCCAACGCTCACAAGGAATGTTAATCACACAGCATGGAAAACCCGTTATATTAGTTCTACTATAGTGAAAATGATTGTATTATATGTAGATAGGAAAGTAAAAAAAATAAAAGAAAATAAAATAAATTACTGTAATATGATTGAATTGTGTAAAAAATTTTCCCATAAGAAGTTCTTTATACGTTATATAAATAATTAACTATAGAAACAAATGAGGAAATTATTAATGGCGTTTAACTTAATAACCAGTGAGTGTACAACAATGCTCATAACCTTATTTGAGTGGGTTTTGAGAGAACAAATTTAGAAAATTTGAAAACTTAAGTTCTTCTACGGAATTTGTCAAGGTTTTTTTTTTATTTATCATAATATAAGCATAATCGGGTACATACCACATTCACAATTCAAACTCTCTTTATGGCTATGTATCCCCCGATACTTGTTCTGCCTGTATTAAAAAAAGTGGCCACGCCCTCCCATAAAACATAGAGAGCATATATATACCCTGCAACAGGGTACATTGAGTTTAGGCAGATGTTTGTAAATGCCACGCCCACCTTCAATTATACCGTTTGATTCAGAATTAAAATCGGAATCAATTTAACCATGTCCGTCTGTCTCTCAATGTAAATTTGTGCATAAGCTGCTGGTTACATTTATTGAAATATTTTGATGAAATTTTGTATAAAAACATGCCTCGGTCCAAGTAGTAAACCTAGTGAAAATGGACCGAATCGGACTAATTTTAGAACAGATACGCCCACAATCGATATAAATCTATATATCTGCCACAAAAGTTGACCTAGGAACTTGAAATTTGATACGCGTATACATAGTTATCCTATTGACTGACGTGCCAATGGGCGTGGTCGGATAATAGACACGCCCACAATTTACAAAAAACCATATTAACCATAAAACCGGACTTGCAAGCTGATACATACACTATTAGAAGGAGCAATATACATATATATTTGCCACGCCCTTTGTTGTAGAGGTGGAGGGTATTTAAGATTTGGTCTAAGCCAAATTTAGTTTTCTTACTTGTTTTTTAATGGATCTGAGGCCACCACCAATAATCAGATGCAGGGACATATTTAGATTTTAACGTTTATTAAATATTTGTGGAGGCATCACAAATATTTAATGAAAATTTAAATTTAAATAAAACAAAAGCGTTGACTTGGAGCTGCAGCCATCAAATAAAAATTTTTTGGTCTAGAAGCTTTCGGTTGTCGTTCTCTGAACTGTACGAGGTATGCATCTAGTAACGAGGACAATATATCAAAGTCCCAAAGTATCCAAGTAGCAAAAACTTGTTTAAACTATTTTTGTTGTTATTCAAGAAGTACAAACTAAAATTTTATACTCATAAAATTGAAAAAAAAAATTATAAAAATTAAAAAACTTTATCTTATAAAAATTTATGCTGTTTTTAGACAATCAAATTTTTTTTTAAATAAATAAACTTTTATAAAAAAATTAAAATATACACGAAATTCTAAATGAGTAAAAAAAAATTTTTTTTAAGATAAAAAACACTAAACACACTAAATTAGCCTTATCTGATATCGTTGAGAAATTTCTTTCTTTGTGGTAAAGAAAAAAAGGAAGAATTTCAATAATTGAAATGAGTACAAGCATTCCAATTACCAACCAGGTGTGAGATTCACCAAACTATAGAGAGAAAGAGAGAAGAAACACAAATATTCTTAACGTGGTGCTGGTAAAGAAAGTTGGACGGCATTCTACAGTTTGTCTTTTAAGAAAGGTAAGTAATAAGTAAGGGAGGGGCTGGAGTGCGAGTGCGCTCGAGCGACTTTGGTTCAATTAAATATTGGCCAATATCAATACTAGCAACAACAACAACAACAACAACAACAACAACAACATGTTCGGCTAAAGTGTTGTTTTGCTGTATAAATAGAAAGTATAAAAAACGTATAGAAACGTTTACAGGTACGTAGGTACGAATACAACCACTTCAACTTTTAAAGCACCATGAGCCACAGAATTCTTGAAAATGATTGAGATTTGACTTGATGGTGTTGTGAAGTGGTCAAGACTTGGTGGATGCAGATGGTAAATTATGTATACAAATGTGTATACGTACGCGTAGTGGGAATCTATGAAACCATCATTATCATGATCATCACATTATTGCCGCCAGCAGGTAAGCAGCGAATACACACAACATAAACATTAATATTATTCTTTGTGTAGTATTCAATATATGTACGTAGGTATGTACAATATAATAATTTTTTTAAACCGACTACGAAGTGTTCTGTTAAGACTCGACCATTAAGATGAACAGTTGCATGGTGTTAGAGCATGAGTTAAGAACGTTCTCTAAAGTGAAGCGGTCAATATTATTGGAAACTGAAAAATAAATACAAAAAAGAGAAGATTGATTTGTTTCATTGTTGTTATTGTTGTTGTGGCAATAAGTATGCGCAGTTTAATATTGTATGCAGCGTTTTTAAGCGCAGTAGCTGGTTATCAGAATGCAGCCGGTTATAGAGAAGCGAATTCATCACCAGCATCATCCTCAAGCGCAACAACGACTACAACTGAAAAGTTAGATTTAATCACAACCACTCAACAAAATATTGCTTCAGCTAATACCAGCAAGGCACCCGATACTACTGCGGCCAATTTATTGCCCGAATTAATATCAGAATTGCCGACCTCTTTAATCAGCGAGGACTCCAAGCGACGTTATATTACATACGATCAACGTCAAGAGGGTCAATATAATATCCGTGCTGACTTGGAGAATTTTATGATCATATTAATACCGCCCAGTCCGGCAGACGGTTTAAATTTATTGGATCTTTTAACCAAAGCTACATATCGGCGCAGTGCTCAAGCCACTAGCAAGGGTAAAAGGAAACATTACATGTCGACAACTTCGTTACAACCAGAAGGTGTAAGATTACATCAGACCTTAAAATCGGGTGGCATACATAACATTAATTATTTGGCACCTGGTGAAAATGGTGATAATTTGGAATCAGGATCTTCCAATTCAGTGGGAGAATACATCGAAGGTCGCACTCCTTATCAGGTTGAGATATCCTCGTCAGCAAGCGACGAAGTAGGTCAGGCACGTATGCATGGTGATCGTCAGGTTGATGTATTGCCGCCACCTTATCCTTTGGCCTATCAGCAGCTTATTAAACCGTATCATCTGGAGGCTGAGTCCACTCTAATACAAGCTCTACCGCCCGCAGAATTATCACAACAGAAAAAACAATCAGCTGGTAATTATTTAGAGGCTTATAATCAAATTGTAGCTCCTAAAACGCCTGCCAATGCCGATTATATTAATAAAAATTTCCTTATACCTCCAGCAGATATAAACACTTCGAATAGTCCAGCCAGTTACTTTCGCTTGGCACGAGCTATACGAGGAGATAATACATATTTGGATACAAATCGTGTAACGTCTTCTTATAGTTTACCGTTATCACCATCATCATCATCATTATCCTCCACCTACACTGATCGTTTAATGATGGCCCGTAGATCTCATACATTACCATTATATCGAGCGGATCTATCATTAGGGGCCGCTCAATTATATCCACCCCTCGATGTACCACACTATTCCAGTTATTTAACATTAAATGGGCGCCACCGTGGTGGTGATACTGATTTTAAGCATTTAAATGATGACACAGAAAGTGATGGTAATCAATCATTGAGTAGTGATTTAATGGCGGGCGAAATTTTTGTGCCTTCATCTAATTTAGAAGATGATTTTGAATTGGATTTACACGCAGGTGGTACAGGTAGTTCTTATATAAATGCCGAGGCCAAGACTTTGTTAAGTGATGGCATAGAACGTTGTGCTCCTGGCAAAAGACGTGATAGTTATGGTGTATGCCGACAAGTCGGCGGTTATTAATAGCAAGATAATCGAAAGAGAGTGAGATAATTCATTATTATAAAGAGAAAGGTATGTAAAATCATCCATTAAATATAACTATATATTAGTTTAAGGTACAAAAAAAAAAAGAAAGAAAGAATAGGTAAAGACAGGTAAAAACAGCTAATCAGCTAATAAGAAGAATAAATAAAAATATGTGTCAAAGAAGAAAGATTAATCCTTGTGCTAGACAGTGACGGTTTTAATGATAGACGAACTAAGCGATCGCGTAAAAGAGATCATTACGCAAGGGGCTCGGCAATATGTAGAGGCCTTAAAATTTCAAGTACTTCAGTTACTTAGCCAATGCGCCCCTAAGTATTCAAACAGCTGATTTTTTCTGTATCAGCTGAGTATTTTTATTAGTGAGTTGTCGTGCTATGTTCTCACTTCTCTCGTATGCCTGAACAAAGTAACTAAAACAAACGATTTCACTGACTAAACTATTCTTTAATTCCTCGACACACACTCGTCTGGAACATTTGTTTCCCGTTTTTCATTCTTCTCCTTGAGAGAGAGAGAGAGAGAGAGAGAGAGAGAGAGTTATACTTAAAACTTCACAATACAGATATAGAATTATAAAGTTTATAAAAATGATTTATATATAAAAGAATTTCTTATTTAATTTTTACTTTAGTGAAAAATTACAAATTAAGAAAATTTCTAAATATGGTAAAAATCAAAAAAAAAAGGCTAAAGAAGTTATAAGAATAGCGAGACGGAAGAGTTTGAATTTTAATATATATACAGTCTGGTAACTGGGTCTCATACAGCTTCTTCTTCTTAGACATTTAATTAAGAAGTGTAGTCTAAACAAGTATTGTTTTTTTTTTGTAATTTTCAAAACATCTAAAGGTGTGGAATCCGGCAGATCAGTAAAGTAAAAGTTTAGTTAGTTAGTAAGTTATAAAATATTTAAGTTTTATTTACTGTTTTTTTAAATCAAATATTTTAAATTATAGAAAACAATACAGTACTTTTTGAACAGAATTTTGAAACTCTACTATTTTTCATAAAACCTTTTAAAGCTAAATGTTTTGGATTAAATTTAAAAAAAGAGGCAAACATTTTGCATGATTATTTTTCCATCTTTTATTGAATAATTATTTGTCAATCATGTATTATTTTTGAATAATTTTTTATATGCTTTTATGTTTATTTTTAATATTTTTAATTTAAATCACGAACGACTGCTTATTTATAAATCTTATAAAATTATTATTATATATAGAATAAGCTGTTTTTTGATCAATAAATATATAAATAACATTTTTACAAAAAAATCCATTACTCCTATGATACTAATTTTGAATTATTGGTTCCGATGGCAAAATAATATTAATTAATATAGTAAAAATGACGGCCGTTATAATAAACGGATATACACATACAAGACGTGGGTGTCAAATAAAAGGGCTTAACGAGACGAATGCGACGGTATTGTGGTAATTACAAATATGTTTTGAAACATTTAACATGTTATAGGATATGGGTGTCAAATGAAAGAGATTGAGGTACAGAATGCGTTTAGATTAGAAGTAGCTTTATAGTAAATCCAATATGGCGGCTGCCATAGATAATGTTCAATTACCATTCTTTGTGGTTCTTTGTAATTTCGAAAAAGCAAATAACATAGTCACCTTTACTTATTCCAGTCGGCTCAAAAACCAAATCTAAACCATTTAATTTTATAAGTCTCTGCTGTCATACATTTATTTGAGTAAACGTACAGGTGGCAATTTTTGACGTTTATTGAAGAAATTTGAAAAGTGTAGCAGGGATGTCCGCTTGGCCAAGGGCGCTTTTTTTTGAAAATAGACCTAACCTCCCATATAATGCCATATTTTAATAAAATACTTCATTTAGGATCTCTTTTTGCAGAACGAATTGACTTTTATTCGTATAGATGCCTACTTTACGCACAAAATCCGTACTTCCTTCGCTAAAATTTCCAATTGTGTGTTTTTGTTCTTTTTACACCCTACACCTCAGTGATGAGGGTGTACTAAGTTTGTTCTTCCGTTTGCAACACCCAGAAGAAGGCGTCAAAGTATATAAATTCTTGATCAGCGTCAAAAACTAAATCGATTTAGACATGTATGTCCGTGTGTCCGTGTGACCGTCTGTTGTTGGCACTCGCACGGGCGTAAGTTTTGAGATATTAAGCTGAAATTTTGTACACGCACTTTTAGTTTTTGCACGCAGATCGATATTTAAAATGGAAAAAATCGGTCAAGAGTCACGCCCACAATCGACAAAAATCTATTTATCTGCCACAAAAATGGAGCTATAAACTTGAAATTTAGTACGCGTATGCATAGTCATTCCATTCATCGATGTACCAAATGGTCGAATTAGACACGCCCACAATTTACAAAAAACCATATTCAACGTAAAAGTATACTTGCATGCTGATACGAAAGACATACACTATTAGAGGGCGCAATATATATATATTTGCCATGCCCACCGTTGTGGAGGTGGGGGGCATTTAAGATTTGGCCTAAGCCAAATTTAGTTTTCTTATTTGTTTTATTTATGTTTATGTAAACATTAAGAAAGGTAAGTAAATAGATGATTATGACAAATTTTTGTTTTTCGTTTATTTTATATGAAATATATTTATTGAACAATATTTGTTATTCATGATTTACACTTTTTTAGCACCTTAACAAGTAAAAAAAACTAAATTTGGCTTGGGTCGAATATTAAATACCCTACTTATCTATACATAAAAAGTGGGTGAGGCATATATACAATTGTGCCCTCTTATAATGTTCAACATATTGATGACATGAAAGTTGAGTTTTACTCTGAATACGGTTTTTTGTAAATCGTGAGTGTATCTGTTTATTTAAATATCGCACTGCTTGCATAAACTAGAAATGTATGTACAAAATTCCAGTTTAATGTCCGAAAATTTACGGGTTTTACAAACGGAGTAGCAAACTTTGTGTGCCCTCATTACTATATTATAGGGTATAAAAATGGTGCGATTACCTAGAGAATTATTTACTATACGGTATTTATGTAAATATATTATAATACCTTATAAGCATAGTATCACGTATTCAGTCAATTAATGAGGCCCTTATATGAGTTTACGAGTAATAAGTTAATTAACTTAAAACAAGGAAGAAAGCTAAATTTGGCGTAGGCTAAATCTTACCCTCCATATTTACATACAAACGATGGGCGTGGTGGGTGTATGATTACGGTTTATAATAGTGCAAATATTATGTATCTGCTCGCAAGTAGAATGTTATGCTGAATATGGTTTTTTGTAAATTATGGGCGTGTCTGTTATCCGACCATTGTAATTTTTTATACATATGTATGTATAATTATAGATATGCTTACGAAATTTCAAGTTCATAGGTAAATTTTTGTGGCAGATATATGTATTTTTATTGATTGTAGGCGTGTTTCTCATCCGATTACTTCCATTTTTGGCACATTAATGGATGGAATAATTATAAATATGTGTACCAAATTTCAACTTAATAGATCAATTTTTGTGGCAAATAAATAAATTTATGTAGATTGTGGGCGTGGTTCTTGGCCGATTTTATCCATTAAAATTCATTGGCTATTAATAAATCGGTAGGGAAAATTAGAAAGTTTTCTTTCTTGGACTGACGTAATTTCTGTTAACAAGAAATCACAGACCACAACCAAGTATACAGAAGTCTCGGACTCCGCTAATTGTTTTTAGAATTAAAAAAGTAAAACGTGGTCTAGTGTCCAGAGTATGTTGTCGTAATATATGTATTAACAGAGACTACTAAAAGCAGACACGGAATCATTTGCAACCCATATCGGTGTTATAAGTAGTGCCCCTGATTTCTTTGAGTTGTAATTGATTCACAATAAGTGCCATCAAGAAGCCGCTTATAACTCGAATGACGTAGGTAATGCAGGTTTCACCAAATCTATGTTTTTTTGTCTATGCAAATTTACGGTATTTTTCAAAGTTGTTCACCTTCTAT
Source organism: Ornithomya chloropus (assembly GCA_963971445.1). Classification (NCBI taxonomy): domain Eukaryota; kingdom Metazoa; phylum Arthropoda; class Insecta; order Diptera; family Hippoboscidae; genus Ornithomya; species Ornithomya chloropus. Next base: position 48,185,855 of record OZ020530.1, on the reverse strand, counting down.
AAAAATTGAAAATTCGGAGTAAACCGTTTCAAAATGTCTTCACTAAATGTAGTAGGAAATTTGAACAAAAATTGTTGTAAACGTCATCTTAAACAACAACCCTCAAAGGCGGTCTGTGAAAAAAAGTCTATTCGTGATTATTAAATGAAAGTTTATTTGTTCTCTCTTAACTTCAGTAAAGTTGCATAATGTAAAGTTTAAAAATGCAAACTTTTAAAAGTTTAAAAATAAGAACTTTTATTAACGGTTATGCAGCATAAAAAGCTTCGAAAATTCAGTGTGTATACCCTTATAATAGTGGTATATTTTTATACCCTCCACATAAGTTGCGGGATATACTAAGTTTGTCCTTCCGTTTGCCGATGGAGGCATTAGATACTCTACAATATATATATATATTCTTAATCAACATCAAAAACTTAGTCGACCTAGACATGCATTAACGCGTGTCCGTCTGCTTATGGCATACTCACGGTGGTAAATTTTTGGATATTGAGCAGAAATTTTGTTCTGCACACAGGTCTCTATTTAAAATATGCAAAATCGAGCAAGAGCCACGCCCACATTCGACGTAAATTTATTTATGTGCCACAAAAATTGATCTATGAACTTGACATTTGGAACACATTTATAACTATTCACTTCGTGGATGTGCCAAAAATGGGAATAAGATGCACGCTCACAATTTACAACAAAACTATATTCAGCGTAACACTCGACTTTCAAGCTGATACGCAATATATACACTATTATAGGACGCAATAATGTGTCTGCCACGCCCACTGTGCGTGGGTAAATGTGGAAAGTATTTAAGATTTGGCCTAAGCCAAATTTAGCTTTCTTACGCGATATTTATATAAACTTTGTTCTCCTCCTTGTAAAAGAGCTTCGAAAATTCAAATATATTAGTACAGTACATATATATATGAGTATATATAATAGTGGTGCATTCTTATACGCCTGCACCACTTGTAGCGAAAGGTATATTAAGTTCGTGCGAATCTTTGTAATACCTAAAAGGCGTGGCATTTGCCGTTCTTCAAATATAGCAATCGATTCAAAATAAAAATCTGAATCAATTTAATCATGTCCGTTTGTCTGTCCATGTTATTTTATGCTTAAGATACTGGTGGCATTTTTTGACATATATCGATGAAATTTGGTGCAAGGATATGTCTTGGCCCAAAGACGAACCCTATTAAGAACGATTTAATTGGAAAATCTTTGGAACCACATAAGGTCTTTATATATAAAAAAATCGCAATTCTTAATATTATTAGACGAAATTTGGTGAAAAATACTTAATTAGCTGAGTAATTGGCTGTGCCGAATATGGGCCTGATTATTTTTAGAACCCTTTCTCATATAATTATATTTCACGAAATAACGCCCATACAGTGACAACTAAACTAATTGTAGCATAATTTAAGGGGCAAAGTGGTGTGGGGTATTAAATGACCAACTATAACACTTTTCCTTATTTTAAATAGGGATATTTTTTGTTGGGGTGAATTTGTTAAACAAATTTTTCCAAAGGAGAAATATCCATTTAAAAATACCGACTTTTAAGATTTTTAACTGCCCCTCAATTTCTTTAAAAACAATGATTTTTGTACCCACCATAGTAATGCTTATGGGGGCATATTGGTTTTGTTCAAATGTTTGTACGAAAAGGAAACATGCCACACCCTCAAAAAATATATATATTCTTTATCAGCATCAATAGCCGAGTCGGTTTATCTGTTCTGTCCGTCCGTGCGCCTGTGTGGATTTTTGCGTTTTTTTATTCGAACTCTCACGGCCGAAAAATTTGAGATATTGATCTGAAATTTAGTGCACATATTCATCATCAACCTTAAAAATATTGAAAATAGTCAAAATCGTTTCACGGATTGGCCCACAAATTTAGAGAGTTCAGCGTGCGATTCCAGCAAAGCAAATTTCGATTTGAAAAAATTCAATATTAATCATTTTTGTTAAGGTTATAACGGTACATGAGTGGAAAAAATTGTATTAACAATTCGGGGGATTGATTAATAAGAACCGTGAACTTTTTAAAATTTCACATTAATCCTGAATTATTAAGGGAATATCGTGAAATTTGTTAGATTTGTTCATAATAGTTTATTATTTAAAATTGGGTTTGGATTGACCATGATGGGATTGTCTTTCAATTCTACTTGAAACCGAATTTCGTATTACTCTTGAACCATAAGACCTGTTAATCTGAAATTTAATACAAATTGCCCTATAAGTTATCGAGTTATTTAAAAAGGGGTTCTAAAAATGGTCCAATTCGGTTCACTTTCAATAGGACCAAAGCATGGTAAACTGGTACCAAATTTTATGGTAAACTTTTAAAACATGCGGTCTGTAGTTTGCGCAGAAATTTTCATGAACAGACAGATGGATAGGGTTAGTTTGAATCAGAAACCGAATCGATCGGTGTGATAAAAGTTTAAGAGTTACAACTAACTGCACGAACTTAATATAATCCCTACTGAAAATGATGTAGGGTGTACAATTTTGTAAAATTAGTACTAAAAATGAAATCCCCCATATATTTACGTACTAAAAAATTTACTAAAAATTCAAATCTTTGTATAGACTATTGTACTAAATGGACACTACTTGTAGATTGGAAAGGTAACCTTACAACACGGTCTTTAATAGTGTAAATTAAACTTTTGGTGCAGACATATGTGCTAAAATACAACTTGATGAACTAAATATTTCGTATAACATGGAAGAGTGTATTAAGATGTCTATTCCATTTGTAATACCGTGCATATAGCACTTACCGTGATGAATCCGATCCGAATGATTACAAATATAATGATCCAACACAAACGACAACTATTATCCTATAAACGAACAAATACAAAATAAATCAAATGAGATTTACATGAAAGATTCAACAAACGAGCTGAAACTTATCAAAAATACAAATTAATACTAAATATAAAATGTATTCCTTTTATATGACTGATATAAAAAAAACGAATTAGGAGGAGGAGCAGAGGTAAATGGAAGACCGAAAGTACAGATAAATGAATGCATAAACATGGACTACTCCAACAATATGGCAAGTAAGTGATAAACCATAGCAACACAACAACAACAACAAGAATGTATATCAAAGAAGTAAGAATTAACACGATAGCAACAACAATAATGGTAATCCTTTAAAGCAAACAAACATGACTAGTGTGTCGCAAAAAGGTATGAAAGAGAGCCGGTTGTCAAGGATTATCATAAAACAAAAGGAATTCATCAGGCACCCAACAGTGTACTAACATATGTTGTACTGTTGGCCAACGACTGAAGTGGTATTATACAGGTGGTGTTATGGGTAAAGAGGGACGAGGAGAGTACGAGGAATATGTAAAGTTTATCCACAAAAAAAGCGAGCGAGTGACAATTGAAAATTTTCCAAAAATAAACTGACAACTAAGTAACACAAGCAACAGCAACACAAATGTACATTTTTGAATGCATCAATAGAATGAATCAGCACCTACTGTCCATAACCATCACTGTAGCAATAATAAGGTCCGCTGCGAATTATCGGACCAACAAACAATTTATTTCCATACAACCAACATTTCCTCTATTCACCATCCGCCACAGCCATTTCATGTTAAATGAAGCACAGTACTTTCCCACTCTTTGTCTACACATCATTTTATAGAGATATACTCGTATAATGCATACAATACAAATAAATAACAACAAACCGAGCATGAGTGATTGTTTATGTCATACACGGAACAGTTCATTATTTGGTATGAGCAGGAGGATATACATATATATATGGTCAGTTGAATAGATCAAGGCAATGGCAAGTATTAACACCCTATGATGTATTTAAAGCAGACACAAAATGTCACAATGTCATTACTCTAGCAAGCGCCAGAGAGTAAGTGGTGGCAGACGCCACCAGTATACAGACGATTTTTGTGATTGTTATGTGTCGTGCGTTGAAACGAAATCAATTATTCATGCTCTCGCAGCCTATTTTAGTTGGGCTAGTAAAAGTATGCAAAACATTTTCTATAGCTGTAAATGTATGCAACAGTTTTTTTTAAATTTTTCCCTTCTTATAACACAACATTCTTTTTTTGCCGCTTTTTGTCGTTTGTTTTAGAGCTCTTCATTATTTGAATGGAATATTTTTTTATTAATTGTACGAAATAATAATTTTTCTTCGTTATACCCTACAATACAATAATAGTACATAAAGTTTGTAAATACGCATACAACACCTAGAGAGACTGAGACCTCATAAAGTGTAAATTTTATTGATTAGCAATAAAATCTGGGTCTGGTCTAGATATGTCCGTATATACTGTTGAAAATGATCGCAAAAATTTATATATCGAGCTGAAATTTCGTAAGTAGATCCCTGTTTAAATTGAACAAAATCGGTTAACATGCACGCGCACATTTTTCAAAAAAATATCTAATCGCTAAAAGATGCCACGTGTTTATTCATTAATGTGCTAAAATGGGCGGAGCCTTAAGAATACTCTCTCGCCATGGATTTCTACGCTTGAGCTGAAGTTGAGTTAAATGCTTCAAAAGTCTTTGCAATTGTATACACCCTACGTCCAACATTCGGCCTAAACCAAATATACATTTTTTACTTGTGTTTATGTTAGATTTTTTAATTTATTTTGACATAATTAAGGTACATAAAGCCTTCTGTATACCTTGCTTTAACTATAAATCATTTCAGTTTACTGCTGTACTGTTTTTGATACAAGGAACCAACGATTTCAGGTTACGTAATTTTTTATAAAATAAAGGCCCTGACGGTCGATATGTTTATAATACTTCTTAACTTAAATTTATTTTCAGAAGCAATTAAACTACGCGCCTCTGTTCAGTAAAGCGTTAAGGTTGAGGTTGTGATCTTAAGCGGAGAAACTTCTTGGGGCCACCTAAAAATTTTTTTCAAACTAACATTTTGTACTTGATTGACAGAATGACTTTAATAATATTTGTCTTGTTAAATTGCTTTTTTTCCATAAAAATATTCCAAAGTAGAGCTTCATGTTCAAACTTTCAAGGATAATTGCCTAATCTAAAAATACATATTTCTGCCTTTCTACACTTTCCTATTTAATTTTCTTGTTAACGGGTTTCTCCGTTTTTTTTGATTTTCCAATTTATTCCATATTTGTCATATAATTAAACTTCTCCTTTATCATTCATAAAACTTTTGTACACCAATTTAAGTTGGATGTAAAATAAACAAGTAAGAAAACTAAATTTGACTTAGGCCAAATCTTAAAATACCCTCCACATCTAACAGGGTGGGCGTGGCACATAAAATATATATATTCATATATATTACGCTTTCTAATAGTGCGTTTATCTCAATTACAAATGCGTTTCTCTCAATTACAATGGCGATTTTCCCAATTTCATTTGAGGATGTTTTCTCAATTACAAATGCGTTTTTCACAATTTCAAATGCCTTTCTACTAATTTCAATTGAAAATGGTGTAGTTTGATGTTGAGCATGATTTTTTGTAAATTGTGGGCGTGTCTGGCATAACTATACTACGCCCACTTTTGGCACATCGATGAATAGGATAAATCTGCATATTAAGTTTCAACTGGATACCTCAATTTTTGTGGCAGATAGATAGATTTTTGTCAATTGTGAGCGTGGCTCTTGACCGATATTGCCCATTTCAAATATTGACCTGCGTGCAGAAGCTAAAAGTATGTGTACTAAATTTCTAAAGTATTTTTAATTAATTAAATTTCTAAAAAGTATGTGTACTAAATTTCTGTTCAATATCTCAAAACAATGTCAACAACAGACAGATATACGGACATACATGTCTAGATCGACTCAGTTTTTGAGGCTGATCAAGAATATACATACTGTGTCTGTGCCTTTTTCTAGGTGTTGCGGACGGAATGACAAACTTATTATACCCCTTCCCCCCATCTTATATGGAGGGTATAAAAAATGCATAACTTTACCATTAACTATTTAAATATATTGCTGGCTTACCACATTTTTCCTTTTAGTTGTTATATTTTTGACTTTTGCTTTTACTTCTGCTTTCACATTTTTTTAAACTACTTTCAACTTTATTAGCACCATAACAATCATGCACTAGCAAGACAAATAAACATTTTCTAAAAGTCACAGTTTATAAAGTCATAGCACGCCTGGTTGCCTGACTTGCCACTAAAAAAACAAGTGTCAAGAAAAAAGTTGTATGCGTTTTTTATTGTTTCTTGTTTTTGTTTTGTTTTTGTTTTCCTTTTGATAGTTTGTTTAACAACGTATTGATTTCTTTATATAGTAGCTGTGAAAATATTGTAGGATATAATAAGGCTTGATAAAATATCAACAATGAACACTGCCCACCTTTAGGCGTTACATAAAGTTGCAGTTGAATTAAACATTAAGGATGTGTAAGTTAAATTAAGAAAAAGGAGATACATAATTGTTTAATTATGCAATTAAATGATTCTGTTTTTAATTTTAAGCTATTAATATATCAATGTGTGATGAAACATCAAAGAAATCACTGCCACTGTCATATCACAGAAGCCACAAAGTGTCCTTCCTTTAAATATACAATATACTCAAACATATAATCTCACTAAAGGATAAAGCCCACAAAAAATTATGTGCAATGTTTTTAGCTAGACAGGACGAGGCTAGACTTGACTGATAGATATGTAGTAGCTCTAAATAATGGCAATTAATTACTGTTAAATGGCTGTAAATAAACGCCTTCTTTGCACGAGCTATATTTAAATGTGAGATCAACTTTAATGAATTAATATGTGTAGTCAAGTTTCAACTAGGCAGCTGGCTAAACGATAAGATAATATAATGATGAGGGAGCACTGATGGCCTGTGGGTACAATGTATGCCAAAAATATTTAATTACGCTGTCCAGTTTTTTTTTTTTTTGGCTAATAGAAAATTGCTTTAATCTGTGGGATTGAGTAGTTGTTGTTCCTTTTTAGGCTGAAAACAATCGAAAAAGCTAAGTGAACCAGAGAGCACTCAACCACATAATGTCTCTGTTCTATTCATTAACACTATAGGCAAAAACGCAAAAAGAGCACAAAGTCTTTTGTGGATACACTAGAATGAACATAATCAAACACTTTACGCCTGACATCATGTGTTTAACTAAAGAAGTGTTGTCCAAGTTTCACAGTCCAATGACATTGTTTAAGTTTGAGTATGCTGCAATGGAAAAACTCTTAGGCTAAACTGTATATCTAGCAAAGGTTCTCTACGTTCGTTCTCTGTCTCTTGCATGGTACTCAATATTTTGTCATTATTATCAGATTTTCCTTCCAGAAGACAGAGTACATTTTTGAGATTTGTAATATGAATGAGTTTCTAGTTGACTTTTGTTTTGTAGCTTGCACTGATTGTTGTAGAGTTAATTTCCTGTACAGCAATGAAAAGGAAGCATACTATTGATAAGTCCACCCATATGTTATAAGCAGCCGGCTTTTGTTTCTTTCATTGTTAATTAAAATAAAACCATCTTACGTTATAGTTTGAAGTCATCTTTTAGCAAACATGTAAACTTTAACATTGGTACAATTTAATTAAGACTCCATGTTTTGCGTACATTTTTAAACCTTATTTTTAGGATATTAGATAGTTAAAAAAAATTGCAACATTACAGCAAAGCAAACTTTTTTAAGTACAGCTTAATTTTCCTCTTTTTTAAGCAGTTTTACAAAATCCATAAACAAAATCCATATTTACTCACACATTGTGCAACTTAATTAAACAGGTGTAGTTAGTATCCAAATCTACAACTACTCACATCTATTATGTATTGTACTTGAAAGTCATAGTCAACTAAATGATTGATATGAGTTAAAAGCTGCACAACTTCATAATGACAGGGTATAAAAATGATATAATATTGTTATTATATAACAGGGATCAAGTTTTTGCTACTTGGATACTTTGGGACTTTGATATATTGTCCTCGTTATTAGATGCACACCTCGTACAGTTCAGAGAACGACAACCGAAAGCTTCTAGACCAAAAAATTTTTATTTGATGGCTGCAGCTCCAAGTCAATGCTTTTGTTTTATTTAAATTTAAATTTTCATTAAATATTTGTGATGCCTCCACAAATATTTAATAAACTTTAAAATCTAAATATGTGCCTGCATCTGATTATTGGTGGTGGTCTCAGATCCATTAAAAAATGAAACGTTAAGTGAAAAGTTTGTGGTTTTTATTTTTTATAAACTGGTTAAGTGTAATTGATAGCCACGCCCACAATCAACAAAAATCTGTCTATCAGTGAACAAAATTGAGCTACGTATCTTTGTATACATATTTATAATTAGCTCATACAAGTAGTTGTTAAAAATAGGCGGACTTGGATAACGGACATGTTCACAATTTGCAACAAATTTTATACGGTGTAAAATAGAACTGCAGTTGATACGTAATACAGACTTTGGAGACCTTATACAGTACATAAAATATATCATGACATGGTCAGCATCGAAAATTGAGCCTTGAAGTTAAAGTTTGTTATACACATTCATAATTATCCTACCTATAGATGTGCCATAAAACGGTTCAGAAAACAGACACGCCCACAATTTATAAAAAAAAATCTTTTTCTGCTTAAAACTCGACTTCCATGTTGTCGGATAATATATGCAGATAATCAGGTATATACCGCGCCCACTATGGAGGAGATGGTGAATGTTATTTAAGGTTTGGTCTAAGCCAAATCAAATTTTTCTCTTGTGTCTTTTATTGTATCTGTCACGTCCATATTTGTATATAGAAATGGAAAGTATTTAAGATTTGACAAATATGGTTGTTTTGTTTTTGTTAAATTTTTTATACAGTTTTTTTTAAAAAGTGTTATATATATAATTTTTGAATATGGCTCCAAGAGGTTGCCCACTGCTGTCTTTGTATGGCAAAGTTTTAAGTACTTTTTTAGTGTTTTTGTTTTTATTTTTTGACCATATTTGTAAAGCACTTGGAATTTATAGTTCACGTTATGTGGTGTCATATTCTAAATTGAAAATTTCAAGGGCTATTTATTATAGTTTTTATAGACATGTACGTTTTTATACAAACACTAACATTTATTACACAACAAATAAGTTTACTAAAGTTTGTTCTAATCTACATAATCATTATGCATTTTCCTAAAACAAATCAACTGTGTCCAATTGTACTTGTTTGTATGTAACATATGCAAAATAACCGGAGACTCAACATGGACTATATTAAGCATTCAAAATGATTATAAAGAACCCAAGTAAGTGAGTATGTACAAATCAATATTGAATTAAAACAAAGAGAAAAAAACAATATTATAAAAATCATCCTCTTTATATAAAAGTTTAATAAACTGTCAACTAAATAAACTAATAAAAGACCTTTGAACATATGTATTAAAAATTGAAATTGATCAACAGTGTCACGTTGTATATTTAGTCTTTAAAAGCTCATCATCAACAGTTTCTGTTTATATATCGGTACGCATCTATATAACGGATGCATGTACAGTTGTCCCTTCCTTCATCCTGTTCAAATTGTTCAAATTGTTCAAATTTATCTTCATCATCTAATATACTATATATACACACACACATATGTATACAAATACGTACAGTCGGAAAATTTATGAGAGAATTGATAAACTGGGCCTTTGGGGCATATTGTACGATATTGTATTTATACAATAAAAACAACCATAGTAACAATATAACAGTAATAACAGTAATAACTTTACATTTCATACCACTATACAATAACAATAACATATACAACGAAATTGTAAACGACATATACACAGGAAAGAGACATTTCAAATGAATAGGTAGGCATTACGGACTGACTCTCCAATGACTCAGTGCTAGTGTGTGCAAGACAGGGGAAACATACAGCCAACAGAAGAAACTTATGTTTATGTAAATTCTTTATAGGTTTCACATTTGGTGAATACTCAGAAAAAGGCTTTAGGAACCTTAGGAAAAAATTACAATAAAGTACGTCTGTACGTCTTTCTATTGTTGGCACTGTCACAATGTATATATATTTGCCATGCCCACTGTTGTAGATGTGAAGAATATTTAAGCCAAAGCCAAATTTAGTTTTCTTACTTGTTTTTATAATAACTTTGTACCACTATGTCATGAATGGACTGATGGACATAGCTTAAATTTGGAAATATTTCAAGACTATGGGTGATCATATATTTGAAGTAAGCTTTAAAAAGTATCATAAATATATAATATTTGTTTTTTCATTAACATTCAAACTCCGAGTTGTTTAAATTTGTCTGTGTATCCGTAGCACAGCAACGCAGTAATTGGGATATTAGGATGAAACTCTTTCAACTCTTTCTTAATCTCTTAATATTGAAGTTAGATGCTTGAACTGTTAGAATATCTGTCTTACTTTGTACAATTCAATGACTAATAATTTAAAATTTACCTCTTCGCTCCATAAGTTCCTTTTAGTTGAGATTCCTTCTTTTTATTTCTTATAATCTAATAACTCAAAGTCTTCTACGTAAGATAAATACTAATACAATAAGAGAAAATGTATTATACAATATAAAAAAGAAATCGATTTCTATAATTAAATACCTTGATAAGTATGAATGGAGTATTGTATAACATAAGCTGCTACATGAGCTTGTCCTCCGAGCTTCACTTACAAAGAATATAACAAATTGTACGCCTCAATCATTTCATTTTATGTATTATATTTTATTTTTCGCTACGTGCTCTTTTTGATTCACGATGACGATCATCATGGTAACATTTATCAAAAAGAAAATTACTTTTTATTATATATTCAATCAGTACAAGGCTTTTCCTTCCACAGAGAAAAGAAAATGGAAAAATTAAAAACCATCGCCGTTATGCATTGTATGCCATCGAAACACTTATTCATTGTAATAAAAATGTAACCTTTTGATGTAGCCTTTAGGGATAATTAAATGATATGAGTTAATGGAGTATTTTTTTATCATAATTGACTTAACTATATGACAGTAGAAAAGGTTATTTGGGTAAGAAAATTTAACAGCCTTAATAGTACTATTAATTATAATTATAAATATAGTTTTTTTTGTTGTAAAAATTTCTCATGTCTGAGTGTGTGAATTAAATTTGGAATATTTACACTAAAACCATATTTTGTAGTAAACTTTTAGGCCAATATTTATATAGTATAGCCGCTTAGTTAAACATTATTGTAATTATTCTAAACATATCATTGAAGCAGAAACTATGCACCATCATATAGCAAACAAGTTTTGCCGGATGACATATGAATTTCCCAACAAAACAAATATCAACACAATTTATTTTTTAATTTAAGCAAAAAGAGACAGAAAACACAGAAGCACTTGTAGGTAGACTATTACCGGAAATGCCGCCAGGTAAACACATTGCAAGTGGCAGCATTTGTTGAACTAATAAATAAGTTCCATTTCAAAATATGCAAATTGTGTAATAGTTATTTTTTCCCTTCACACAAGCTGAGGAGTATACTAAAATTGTTGTTGCGTTTGTAACACTAAAAAGAAGGCCTCACAGATCCTCTACAAAGAATGATTCTTGATGAAAGTCACATCCGTCCGTGTGTCCATATGTTCTTTGCATTCTCAGGGTCTACTTTCTGTACCCAACGTTCTATTTAAATTGGGCACAATTGGTCAAGTCCTTAATAAAAAATAAAAATTAATGTTTACAGTACTTATATACCTACATATACATACCAAAAGTGGGCGCGGTCATAAAACAAACACGCCCACAAATTACATAAAAGCTTATTTGGTAGAATTCCACTTGATAGTTAATACGTAATAATAGTAAAGAGTGACTTGATCGACTAAAATATTTTCACTTGTTTCTAATTTTTAAAAATAAAAGTATTTGCAACCTTCCAGCTGATAATTAATAATGTTTTATATGTATACATACGAAATTAATATTTAATTTTTCAATTAAAAAAAGTTTTGTTTCTGTCAGTATTTAATATATGTTCTCTTGGCTTTTTTGGTCTACGCACTTGTGTACGTGATATTAATTAATTTTAACATTTATAATTCCATATACACAGTTGTAAGTAAAAACAAAAAACAAAAATAACAGGCAACATTCTTTATTCATTGTAATGCCCACAAATATTCTACAATCGCATTAAATAACTTTGATGCTTACTGCAGACCTCAGGTGAACAAAAGTGTTTTTTTTCTTTTCAGTGTTCCAACAAAAACTATTAAAACAAAATAGTTCGTCTTGATGAAGGTATTTAAATTTTATTATTAAATCGGCCATTGTTAAAAGACTGCTTCTCTAATAGCCTCAAAAATAGAATTTTGTCTGTACGTACTCTATTCATTGGATGTTTTATCCTCTTAAAAAATGAAAATATTTAGATGAGAAAAATGTTCTACATATTTTTTTCAACTATAATACTACATATAATAAATTTCCACAAAAAAAAAAATTCCTAAATCTCACAATAAATCGCTGAATGGTTGTGGAAACCTTTTATTCGGAGTATTATTATACGTTAGTATTTCATTAAATTCATTAGCTGGTGTATGTAATTTATAATATATATATTTCTACTACACATATATCATTAAAAGCAGTTTTTACTCCATTTCAAACATGGTACAAAAAGAACACTTACATTACAAAAGCTTTGATGAATTAAACAACGTGAAGAACACTCAGAATGCCGGCATATATACGATATTAATATATTTTATACATATTCAAGCCATCACAGTCAGAGCTTTACGTTAAATTGTTTCATTTTGCATATGTGTGTATGATTAAAGCCATATGTTCAGTTAAGTTAACGATTTATCACAACGTTTATATGATTCGAATATAATTTTTCTCTTCTTTACGATTTTAATTCGATATATATGTTTCACTATATATATATATATATATACATAAAGTATGTAATAAATAAATAAATTATAGCAAAAAGACAACAACAGTCGGACGCGGGCGTTCATATCTAGGTCGACTCAGTTTTTTAAACTGATTAAGAATATATATATTTTGCATACTTTGCCTGATTCTGGGTGTTGCAAATGGAATGATAAACTTAGAATACCGGAGTATTTCATATGAATTTTTTAATGTTTTTAATACTTTAATAAAATAGTCTTAATAGAATAATAAAGTGCTTTCCTTCTAAATGAAAAATTTTCAGGCAAAATTATTTACATATACAAGGGATGGACATAATAATATGAACACCTGACATATACACAATATTCATTTATTAATAAGGTGTTGTGCCACCATTTCCTTTTAGAAAAGATTCGCAAATTGTCTACTATTCAGACTATTGTCAATTTTGTTTTTACCCAGATTGCTACTTAAATTGCGTAAAATCGGTCAAGCGCCACTCCCACAATCGACAAAAACCTATTTATCTACCACAAAAATTAATCTTTTAATTATGGTACACATATATTTATAATTACCCCATCTATCAAAGTCCCAAAAATGGTCTTGATCGGATAATGGACACGCCTACTGTATACAAAACCCCATACCCAGCGTACAACTCGACTTGCAAGCTTTTACATAATGCATACACTATTAGAGAGCGCAATCAAATACCTGCCACGCCCCCAATATACACAATAAGAGCCACCTCTCCTTGATTTTATTATATTTTTAAAACAATTTCATTCTTTTCGATTCAATTTTTATATATAAAAATTTGTTCACAATGGTTACACTTTCACTTAACCAATAAAATCCTTTACTCTCTTTGAAAATGAACTTTAATTATATTGTAGTTAAGTGAATGGCTTTTGTTTTATATTTCTACATATTTCGGTTTTGTTTTTGCAATAATCTTCTATTTAGTTGGAAACTTATTTGTAGAGGATTTTTGTCTAAAGTTAATTGCATTCGAAATTTATGTCACGACTGTAACAGGAAATTTTCCAGACACTCCAAATAAACTTGTTGGTTTTTTGGGTTTTTAACAAACAATTGTGGTAATGGTTTGATTGTTAAACTATAGAAAAACAAAAAAATACAAGAAAAATGTAAAACTTTCAATTCTTGCTACAACATAATAAGTAAAATGGATATTTATTACTCAAGGACTTATTTTTAAATGAAAATAGTTTTGTTTAAGAAAAAGGCTTTACAGAAATTTCCAAGAATAAATTTATGGTTAAAGTTAGATTCAATAAGTAACAGGCTTTAAAGTACAGTTAAAATAATTGTAGGCAGTGTGGCACGGTAGTACTATAACCAATAAAAATGGTGCATATTTTAGCTGGAGCAAGAAAGTTACCTGTGATACAATAGAAATATCCAAGGTCTACTTTAGAGCGTTAGAATAAAAGAATTTGGATTAGCAGTGATGTATACGGGGTTCAGTCAAAAATGGGTTAAAAATTTCCCAAATATCTTTGTTGAACCAGTTCAAGAAAAAATGGCCGTTCTTTATGGTACTTTATAATCTGGCATAGTTACAGTTGCTTGTACAGGCAAAACTTCATGAATTGCGATATGAATTCGCTTCGCATGGTATTCACCAGACAATTCCCAGAAGCTGGCTCACTGTAAAACCTTTTTTCACCAAATAAGCTGTGTTGGCCGAAGCTAAGAGTAGAATATGTTGTAAAAAAATCATTCTTTGTTTTATTTTTCACGAACTTACTGATCTGTCTTGTACTGCCTTGTAGTATATATAGGATAGAGTGAGCAATACACAAACTTTATTATAAATCTAATCCAACTATTTAAGCGATAGGGGTAAAAGTTTTCTAACCCCAAGTTGGCACACCCTTTACCTGTACTAGGATATAATTTTTTATTGTTGTTGTTATTGGGATAAAATATGTAAAGTTTTCAAAGAACTATCAGCATCCATACATGCATCCCTCCTTCACATAGAAGATTAATTATGTTGGTTTTTTCTTGCTGTTTTTCTTGTTGTTTTTGTTTTTGTTTTTTCTACCCTGTTACTATGAAAAAAATTAATGAGGTGATAGATTCTTGTTTTTAACTTGAAAACTGAACAAGAAGGAAAATAATCCGTACACACACACACTTAAACACACAAATACAATGTGTAAGTAAGGCAAGCCTTGAAACATTTTTATGGCTTTTAATAAAATTACAAGTTGTGCTAAAGGCTTTGCTTCGAGCAGTGATGATGCTGCAAGAGGACTCAAGGTACAAAACAGAACACAATACAATTATCCTTCTTTTTACATACAGTAACGACTTAAATTGTAGCCTGTTTGTTAAGTTTTCTTGAGCGTATAAAGTAAATATATATAAAAAAAAAATAAATAAAAAATGTAAAAAAGAATACTTCAACTGTAAGAGAGAATTGTAAAGTTTTAGTAAAGTTCTGTAGTTTGTTAAACTTATTTAAAAGGCATCAGAAAAAACAAGATTCGTTTAAGCAAGAAAAAAGTTGTATTGCCAGTGAGCGAGACAGATAAGGTGATAAAGTGATAAATGGGAAAGTATTTAAACGTTTGTTTTTTGGGCTTTTGTTATTTTTAATTATAATTGTGTTACTTTTTTGCACATATTTCACACATGCATGCGTATTTACTGAAACAGAACATTTATCCGTATCCACTCTTTATATCCTTTGTAAATTCTAATCTAAGCTAAGTATTCCACAAATAGATTTATTTTTCATTCGAATATATAAAAAAAAAGGAATTTTTAATTTTAAGAAAATGTTCTAAAATAGAGAAGACATTTTTAAAATGAGGCGTCTCAGTCCATGTTTCCCTAGAAACCGTAATTGCTTCAAATTTTATGGAGCAATCCCAAAAACTTGTAATTTATAAAGACGGAGAGACAGATGGTCGTATGGACGGACATACTTAATGCAGATTATATTATATAAAGTGAATATTATCTTTTTAAAGTACCGTTAAATTTTCCTAGAAGCAACTAAGCAGCTATTCGGGGGAAGTATTTCAAGCGGTTTAAAGGAAAGGTTTACATTTTAAAGAGCCAGACAGACATAACTCTTTGACTTAATATATTATTCCATTCTACGAGTCACATAATACATTATCATAGTATTTGGAATACCTTCAATGCTTGAAATTGTTTAAATAATTCTCTTTACTACAGATTGAATGTGAAAATAAAATAAATTTTGTTCACAACAAACAAACTACCTGACATTTCAGTGTGTAAATAATATGATATTTGTGTAGAGTATAAGTATACTTTCCGTTTTCATTACCGAATCCGTTTATCTGTTGATATGTGGAATTCAATGTTTATTTGATAATAAAGCTCAAACAGGTATTTCATGCATATTTCTGTAATGAAATATTACACTTGTAAATAATAGCAAAATACGTTTTGATTATGTAAATAAAGGAATGCTTTGTTTTACGTATTTATATAGCATTTAAATATTTGTGTTTTATATACTTTCTCTCTTTCTTTCTCTATCACTCCTTTCTTCCCACTCCTTTGCGAATTTCTTATCGTTTAGTTAAGCCTTTGGTAAAATGAGATATAGATAAGAGTGCTGTACTGTTGTGCATATGATAATAAAAGGCATTAAATATTGAGAAACCACTGAGTGTGATATATGTATAGTCGGGTTGCTATTTGTTAGGTTATTATTATAAAAGTTACAATTAAGTTTTCAGTGCATCCTTTTGATTATATTATATCTAGGAGCACTCCCTATTTGGAATGCTGAAATGTGATTTTTGAAAAATTTATAATATGCATAACACACCCACAAATTTCTAGTAAAATGTACAATAATTGTTACTTTTCATCGGAAAATTTTCATTATAAATTGAAATTTTTTCAAAATAAATTATGATTTATTTTTAAAATAACATGCACACAAAACTGTAATAACATTTTATTTCAATTGAAAATGAAAAATTTTCATTCTCTTTTCATTTTCATCCATAACACAATTCATGTAGTCAGCCTATGCATCCATTTGCCTTCAGTGCTCCCGCTTCTTATTAATTAAGCGTTATATCGATCCATCGATAGACCTTTCCAACTTTATGAATCAATTTAGACATGTCCTTCTGTTCATAGATTTTATTGTTATCAATTATTAAGAAATTTATGAGTAATTAAATGTAACCCTTAAAAGAGTCCTTTTTTGACGTCATATGTTTGGGGCAATAGGATTGGAAAGTCGGTTTCCCATATTTGGAATTTAATCCTTAAAATAACCCTTTGATGACGTCATTGGTTAGGGGTAGTATTTGTATATTGGAAATGAGAGCCGGCAACATTGTTACCAAATATTGGGAAAATATCCGTGGAATGAAATTTATCTCTCAAAAAATTCTTCTCGTACTCACTTAAAAAGAGAGGCTGGAATATTAATATTGTCTCTTTCAGTTTCCGATGAGAGAAAATTTCCCTTATTTTGGGTAATATTTTATTTCATATACATATAATTTAAAATTAAGTGTTTGGCAAATAGCCGGTTGCCGGTAAACTTGAGTTACCTTGAAACCTTTTAACCACTGTTTGCTATTAAATACTATAACCAATTATTAGTCGATGACTAATATTATTTTATATAATAAAGTTTGTTTTTATATTTCCCTAAGGTATGGTCATAATTTTGCGGACATGGTGTAGGGCCGTATAGTCTATTATTATGATTTTCACTTGGTGTTTACAGGTAGAAAGTTTTTTGCAGTTTATCAGGTGTATGTTGGAGAGTAAACTAATCGTAATTGTAGTAAATGTTTAATGGAAACACCAGTTGCTTATAATGCATCCTTTACAAGCTACAGACACATGCAACAAAAACCTTTTCACATAATCCTTTGGATGTCTGTAGGTAGCAGAGCATTTGGTTTCGTTTGGTTTATTCATTCTTTGCTCGAAACGGTGTGCCGTTGATGTTTGACTCTTTATGCTATGGTTAAGTTTAGTTTGGTTTGGTTTTGTACAATTTGTTTGAGTTTTGGGGTTTCTACTATTCTTCTTCTTCTTCTTCCTTTTCCTCGTGTTCATGGGCTCATGTGCACAACGGTATTGAAGAGTTAGTTTGCTTTAAGCACAAGCAACTTGTCCGTAAAAATTGTATGCTTTTGACATGGCATTAAGTGGCGTTTATGGGCAAGTATGTATAGCATAATATTGGATGCATTTTACAAAATGTTTTTGTTGCTTTTCTTTACAATAGGAAAGTTCCTCCGACATATGCCAGAAAGAGTTTTTTTTTTTTTTTTTGGAGCCCTCTTCACCATCACTTTAGTACAAGAAATTGGAAAAAAACTGTTACTTAATAGTCATTACATGGCTTCATATAGAGAGCAGGTATGTAATAGCTGAGTAAAGAACTAATTGGAAAGAAATACTAGTTTGATATTTGCTATAATAGTTTTATGCCAAACACATCCGCACACCCACACTAATGTAATTGCAAAACAACCACAAAGCTTAATTTAGTTGGCATTGAAAAATACAAATTTTGCATTTTATGTATGATCTAAATCCCAAATGTGTAAAAATCTATTGAATGATTTAATCAACTGCACTTTGCCTTAATTAAATTTCTATAAACAAGCATAACATTTATAAAAAATATGATTAAGGATCACCATTCATTAATTAAATGTCAGAGTGCTTTACAAATGATTTTACAATTAATTTAATTAAACCCTAAAAAGCATTAGTTAGTACAGTAATTGATGTATTTGAAGTTAAGGGGCGATCTGCAGTGCGCCCAATCTAGAGTTTAAGGCTTTTGATAAAGCCAACCACACTCTTAAGGTCGGAGTTTGATAAAACCCTGTCATGGCACCAAAAACAATGCGAAAAAATTGGAATTTTTTAAACGTTTTTATATTTATATTATATAACGATGTATTAAAAATGGGCGTGGCCGCTAAAGAATTTTAAAAAATTATTTTTCTTGTCCAAAATTAAACCTTCGATTAACACATACCTTAATAGTGATTAGAGGACCATCATATGCCACGCCCACAGGCTTGGCAAATGTCCAAAATAAATTTTGTTCATGTATTCATGTTATTACATTTAATACTTTAAGGTTATTTTTTCGCTCATATAAAGTCTTCTCTTCAGTTGTCAAGTTTCAAGTCTTCCCATTAATATATATACGTAGTGTTTATTCTCTAAACACCTAAGTGTTGTGTACATGACAAGAAAGAAAGAACTTTACCAAACTTATGAAGGACCTTTTCAATTTCAATTAAATTTCTACCCAACCATTCACCCCCACCTTCGCATTTTACATTTCATTTCGTTGGGAAAATTACATTTCTTACTGCGGTATTGTTTTCTCTGTTTATGACAAGAACAAATTACCTGCGGTTTCGTAAAGTAACAAATACCGAGACATACAATACAATCATATATTGTATATATAAACAAGTATATATGTATGGATGAATGTATGCATATATAGCCACTTAGTAGCATATCAAAAACAGTACATAAAATCATGTTACATATGCACGTATACTGGTATATATATCCCACAGGTTAATCAACAATGACATGACATTCCTTCCCCAAACTCCTTCTAACACTTTCTCTATTCATCACCACCATCCTACACAAGCAGCGTTTATGCTGGAAAAGTTATGATTGTTTTTTGGTCATAGTAATATTAAGCTGCCAAAAAAATAAAAGAAATAATAACAAACAACTTTTTAAATATCAACAACTAACTATCATTAGTCTAGTGTGGTTGTAGTTGAAGTTGAACTTGAAGTTGTAGTTGTAGTTTTACAACTATAATGTTCTCTTTAATTCATATCATACTCGTACATCCGGCAGAGGTAGCTGCATATAAATGTTTAGTTTATAATCCTAAAGTTTTGTTGTGTTGTTTATAAAATCGGATTCAAAAGTGTAGTTTACATGGTGCAGAGAGAGAGAGCGAGAGATTAAGTAACTAGCAAATTTTCTAAAATATTTTACGAGAAATCGGTAAATATGACATTTTGTGAAAGCGTAGTGTATCTCTGTGTATAAAGTTTGGAAAGTGATTATATGAATATTACAGAGGCGTGTATATTTAATGGAGAACGAAATGTATATTTATTATATAATAAAACAAAACTTTAGATATTAAAAAGTATTGTGAAGTTGTGAGGGAAAAATGTAAGCGACGGATGGACATAAAATTAAGGGTTATTATATATATTTAGAGATGAGGGCTAACCAACGATGAAAAATAGTCATTTAAGAGATTCTATATGCTTTGACATAGAGTAAGATGTTTGAGAAGATGTGGAGGTGGTTGAGGCTGAAATTCAATTCAAGGGTCAAACAACAATATCTTATTATATCTAAAAATGTTTAGGCGTGGACGGATAGACATTTGTAATATAGACACATGCATCTGTGTAGACATTTTTTTTATAGAATAGGACTAATACACATTGTTATAGACAGGCAAGTGTGGAAATATTTCAAAATGTCCGTAAATTTTATGCTAGATTTTATTCTTGCCCTACATAATTATGGGTGTTTTAAAGGAATTTACCTTCCAATAAGATTGGACTTTTAACCGAATCTTTAAAAATAAAAGCTACAATTAGTGCGATGCATCAATAAATGGACTTAATGTCTTTTAAAAGTCATTTCGTGGGAAAGCTTTGCCTGGAAAGGGGTCCTAGAAATAGTCCGATCGGATCCAAACTTGTCACGGCCAATTATTCAGCCAATTAACGATTTCCACCAATTTTTGTTAAAAACTATATTAAGAAGTGCATTTTTTTCCATATAAAGACTTCCTTTACAATGACATCAAAAATGAACCGATTAAGTTAATTTTCAATAAGGATTGTTTTTGACTTAAAAGGTTTAGAGAGAATTGATATTTATGTGTATGTATTCAATTTCACAGAATTTGAAATTTTCACTTCAACGTTTTTGAATAATTTCTTCTAAAGTAGTCTAACCTTCTCATACATGATGTTATATACACATACGGTTAATAGTGCTGTACTTAAATTCCTTTAAGTGCATTTCGTCCTTGTTGTTCTTGCCAACGCATTTTGATAAATTGTGTGCGTCATGTGTGAAGCAAGCAGCTACTTAAGATGACATAAGTTATTTCTACCAACAAGATGGTTTATTTTCATCATAGGAAAGCGAGAGAGAGAGAGAGAAATGTTATGGTACACAAGTGTCACTGTCTCATATGTAATAAAAAAAATAAAGTTTTTATAAAATCCCAAAAGGAGTTAAGCTATTAACTACATTATGAATTATTTCCGCATGAAAAAAAGAATTTTTTTTTTTATTTAAAATAAATTTATTACGAAAATATATTTGTAAAAATAATACGCAAACAACTATATAGGTAGCCGTATTTACAAAAGATAATAAAAAAAGCTTAAACAAATACTTATTTACTTAACTAAACACACACATACACACACAGTGAGTCCTTAAGAACACATAATAATAATATATAATAAATATTGTTAAACTGAATTACAACTCATCTACTTCTCACTATATTATGTAAGAAAAAAATCAATTGAAATTTCTTATACTTTCCACACAACATGGAGGCTGTACTATGTTTAACATTCCATTTGCAGCACCCAAAGGGAAACCCTACACAAAGTATACACATTCTTAATCAGCATCAAAAGCTAAACGATCTAAACATGTCCGTCCATGTATTTGTCTGTTGAGCTGAAGTTTTATACGTACACTACCATCTAATGTAAGTAGATTGTTATTTAAATTAGCTAAAGTCGTTGGAGATCCACGCTCACAATCGACTAAAATCGATATAAGTATATACCACAAAAATTGAGCTATTAAGTTGAAATACGGTATTTATCTCATCTATCGTTATATTTTTCACAAAATTTGATCTATAAAATTAAAATTTCGTACATACATGTATATAATTAGCCTTTCCATAAAAATACCAAAGGTGGGCGTGATTGGTTACGAGACACGTTCATAATTTACAATAAACTTCACTTGACACATATTCCGAAACAAATGTGCCATTAGAATTCGTAAATAGGTGCCTGTCACGCCCACAAGTAAACTAATAAGGTGGAGTGTATTTAAGGTTCGATCGATGTCGAATTTAGTTTTCTAACTTGCTTTTATTTTATGACAACAACAACAAAAAAAAAGAACAACAATTTCGTCTGTCTTTCTTGACATTATTGCAAAAGTCAGCGTAGCGTATTAAATTTGTTTTCTTTTCTTTTATCCATAAGTATAAAAAAAACAAATAAATAGAACGAAAAAAGAATTGTTAGAAAAATATTTTCAGACTCTAGCATCATTTATTAAATCCCTTTCTAATGAAGTTTGCGCAGAAAATAATACAACGTGAAATATTTTTTGTGTACTTTCTTTCTTGAGTAAACTTCAGCATTGAATATATTTGTTAGAATACACTTTAAGAGCACTCCTATTGTACAATTCAACATTTGAAAAATGTTGATAAATGGTGATAAACAATGACTTGCGAACTGACTTTAACTGAAAACATCACGATTTGCAAAAAGTACATTTGAAGCCTTGTCAAGAAAGAAACACTTGTAAGTCTTTTATCGAATTCATTGAGAAGGGACAAAAATGGAACAAAAATCTATTCATTTTGTGACAACTAGTATTCCCTTTATGGAAATACCTAAAACGGAACGACTCTTGGAACTGATATAGATATAAAACTAATTTATGTAGAAAGCTAAGCTATATAGAAAATTGAAATGGAATCTAATCATTTGAACCAATCCATTACTTATTATTATATGAATATTAGATCAGGTGTTTCACAAACACTCTTAAGCTTTTTAAAACAACACCAACAGCAACAATGACTGATTACGACGAGTGCGAAAAAGATTAATAGTCATATTTTTTTTGTACATCATAAATATTTAATTTATGCTAAAAGTTTCACATACTTTTTAAAGACAATGTGTATTGAATATTGAAAAGTTTCTATGTTGTGTTGAGAACATTGTGTGCATAACATTTATTTAGCTTTGTTGTATTTTTGACATGTGAACAGATTTCATGCAAATTAAATAAATAAATATAATAAAAAAATTCATTTTTAAATTTTGTTGCATGATTTTTTTTTTTGAAATGTATTTTATTGCATGTTACTTTAATTATTCATTTTATTATATACTCCATATAAGATGGGGGTATACTAAGTTTGTTATTCCATTTGCAACACCCAAAGCAAAATGCATATATATCAGCATTAAAAAGTGAATCGATCGAATAGACATGTATGTCCGTGTGTCCGTGTATCTGTCTGTTATTGGCACTCTCAGGGGCGAAAATTTTGAATTGTAAAATTGAGCTTTTGTGCAGACACTTTTACTTTTTGCACGCAAATTGCAAAATTTGAGCTATTAAGTTGAAATTTGGTACATATATTTATAATTATTCCATTCAACGATGTGCCAAAAATGGGCATGGTCAGATACTAAACACGCTCACAATTTACAAAAAAACATACTGGGCATTAAACCTGACCTGCAAGCTGATACGTAATACACACGCTATTAGAGGGCGTAATCATATACTTACCACAAACGGTGGGCGTGGTAAGTAGATGTGGAGGGTATTTAAGATTTGGCCTAAGCCAAATTCGGTTTTCCTGGGTGTTGTATGTACGATTTAATTAATTTCTATTCAATATTTCCAGCAGATTCAATAAATGTTTTATATAAATTAATGCTTGTATTTATTTCAATATTGAAGTGTTATTTTTAAGGAAAGTAACTTTATGTTAAATTTTTCATTTGCGGAACTTATGACGCATTGTGTATGACGAATGATATATAAGGTGTTACGTGTGACATGTTCATTATAAGGTTACGTATAATGTATAACGTACGACGCTTTACATTTGACATAAATTAGATGATTAATAATTATTCTTACGTTAAAGTAAAGGTTTACTCTTAACCAACTGAAATGTTCGATTTCCTTATTTTTATACCCTCCACATGAGATGGAAGGTATACTAAGTTTGTCATTCCGTTTGCAGTACGTAGAAGGGAGGCACCAGAGACTCTAAAAAGTATATATATTCTTTTTCAGCATCAAAAACTGAGTCGATCTAGACATGCATGGCCCTATGTCCGCGTCTCTGTTTGCTGGTGGCATTCTCAAGGGTGTACTTTTAATTTTTGCACGCAAATCGATTTTTAAAATGGGCAAAATTGACAAGAGCCACGTCCACAATCCTTAAATTTATATATCTGCCACAACAATTTACTTATGAATTTAAATTCCGTATTCTATAGTTATCTCATTCATCGATATGCCAAAAATGGGCGTGATCGGATAACAGACACGCCCACAATGGGCAAAAACCTTAATATCTGCTACAAAAATTGACCTATGAACTTGAAATTTGGTATTCATATCCATAGTTATGCCATCCACCTATGTGCCAAAAATGGGCATGGTCAAATTACAGATACATACACAATTTACAAAAAACTATACGCAATATAAAACTAGACTTGGAAGCTGATACGTAATGCACACACCATATATATATTTGCCACACCCACCCTTGTAGATGTGGAGGGTATTTAAGATTTGTACTCTCACTTGTTATTAATTACCTTAATGCACCACAATGAGGCACATTCTTACTAAGCATACACGCAAAGCACTATGAAAAGTTGTTAATGAGATGGAATATTAAAATGGTAATTATAATAACTAATGAACGTAACAGTAAACTTGGCAGGATCTGTGAGAGAAGCAAGAAGTGAAAGTAAATGAATATTAAAATGAAATATGTTTTATGCGAGACGTCGTTTCTGTTCACCTTATCATAATATATGAAACATGTGAATAATTATCCGGCATTATTACATGCTTTGTATATTAGATAGCGTATGCAACAGGAGCATAAACGAAAAACCACAAAAAGAAAAAAAAATATAATTTCAACATACAATATATTTTTTGTGTGTAACTACATGCATGTACGTGTATCTGCATGTCTAACAAAGTAATTCTGTTGCAGTGCAACAGATAGACTGTATAAAATGCATCTGCAAATATACATTTGAAATCATTTATGTACATATAAGCAGACATTGGCAGTCTAAATAGTAACCACATACATACACACATGCATACACACATACATTATATATATTACAAAACAGCAATAACAACAATGTTACAGATTTAAATACAGCGCAACGCGTACATATTGAACGCACTGTCTCTCTTTCTTTATGTTATGTTTATAATGATTGTTTAAAACGTTATGTACCTGCTAAGTGTGCTAAAGTAGGTACATATGGTATTAATGATGCCAATGTGTTCATAGGGTATTGTGTGTGGTATTATAAAAGCTGTTATTTCCCATTGTATTGCATTGTATTGTACGTGGTTACACCAGTTATACGAGTATTCAATTCAACAGGAAGACTTTTGATAGCATTTATAATACAAGGATTTTACACATGTTCTCAACATTATGCAGCGTAATATATATAATACTTGCCCTACTATACGTCACTTCCAACTATTGAAAAAAAGCTTTGGAGACCCTTCAGAGTACATGTATCAGCAGATCTGTATTCGTTAGTTTTTATTATTATCAGGGTTGCAAATATTGAAATATTTAGCTGACATTTTGTAAATTGGAATTGAAATTAAGCGAAACCGGAGGAGAGCCACGCCTACGAACAATAAAGTTGACATTTGTTGGCAAGAGAAATAAGTTTTCCTATTATGGGTCTTACTTTATTTATAAAAAGCTCACGGATAAGCTAAAAAATGGTCGGGGTTGTATAACCGTTACGCCCCGAGAAAAAAAATTATTTTTAGGAAAATGAAATGTCCCACTTTAGACTTCTTTAGTAGTCATTAGAAAAGGCATAATTATATACACGCCATTGTATACGTATACATAAAGAAAAGGTTATCCGTGCGTTGGCCCAAGCCAAGTGTTGTTAGAAAAGGGCATAATATGTATACATGCCACGCCCACATTACATATATAAATGTGTAGAGTGTGTGGCTTAAGCCGAGCATAATTTACTTAATTGGAAAATGCGGATTTATAGTACTTTTCCATTCAACAAAATCCATTCGTTAACGTGTATGTATGACATGAGATGTGGAAAATTAAATTAACCGCAAATTAGATAAAAAAATTTACTCAATTAATAATATAAATGAAACTATTTAGAACAAGTGCATTTAATCTCATATTAGCAACTTTAAATTATGCTACTCTAAGCATTACAGCTAATCCCATAAACGTGATCAAGTACAAAAATATGCAAATTCCTTTTTGAAACAAATGAATGGAAATGAAGCGGTACTCTAAACATTATGGGAAAAGAAGACCACAATCAAACTCAATTTCGATTTGATTTGAGATGTAATGTGATGTAAGGCAAGGCAAGTCGTCATCACATTGTAACCAACATGCCTATTATGGTCCTTGGCTAAGTTTGTTGATTGACATCATCTACGTATGCATAGTTTCTGTGAGTGCATAGTTATTAGATTGGTTAGTTGGTTGTAATACACGACAGAGATGGTTGTGTTGGCTCTATCTTGCTAGTACAATTATGATGTGCTTCAAGCTTTGTCTCTCATCTATCCTCATTATTTAAACATCTTTATGGATATTGTACTGGTAAAGGTATTTAAGTATTTTGTGATTAGTTTTGAATTTTGTCTATACTGCAAAATATTTATTGTGCCCAGCAGACAGATAACAGAAGTTTATTGATTTCATTTGTCTAATAAATCCTTTGAGGTTTTCTACCATCCTACCACTGATTTCGATTTTGATTTATTATTAAGTTTTCTACTCAATTGTGTCTTTATTGTATTGCCTGCTTGCCTGATTGCCTGATTGCCTGACTGCCTTCCTCCACACAATTTACATATTTGAAGTGATTGCTGCTATTATGTTAAAATTAAGAGCCTGCTTGACTGATTGATTGTATATTTATAACCTCCAACCTTGGTGGTGAGGGTATACACAGGATGCATCAGAGATTCTACAAAGCATATACATTTTTGCTTAGAAACCCAATTCCAAGTCAATCTAGACATGCACGTCCGTATGTCCATGCGTCCGTGTATCCGCGTTCTTAAATTTTAAGATAATGAGCTGAAATTTTTGTACCTACATTGCTATTTATTGTACTCAGACCGCTGTTTACAATAAATTGGATAAAATCCGTTGAGAGTCACGCCTGCAATTGCCAATCACTACAATCTTTCACTGCCACCAAACTGGACTTATAAAGTTGAAATAGGTAGTAGATGTTTATAATTTGAAAACTCGTCGATTGAACAACAGGCTCGCACACAATTTATAAAAATTTATTCTGTGAAAAATTCGACGTATAAGTTTATATTTTAAAAGGCCTAATTGTCTAAATGCCACGCCACTATAAATTTCGAAATAACTCCTACTTGCTCATATTGTAACCTTCTCCATTCTTGTAGTTGTTTTTGGTAAATTCAATCAATCTACAGCAATTAACACCACACTATCCAGAATGCTGTGTAAGACTGAGTGAAACCTTAAAGTAAATGTTTTGTTTTTTGGTTTTGTTTCCTTTCGAGAGCACAACCACAACAAGAAAATTGCTTAACAACCTTTAATATGAAATGAAATTTTAAGATCCATCAAATGCTGCGTGTCTTTAGTGTAGATTATGAAGCAATAAAAGTGATTTATTTGCCAAGGTAACGGTCGTGAACATGTGTGAACATGTCGCATATGCATGCAGACTACTTGAAATCTCTATTTGTAGAATTTCCTTCTTTTTTTTTTTTTACATATATACACAGAGTGTACCCACCCGTACATGTATGTTTTTATAGTTTGCCTGCTTTCTCTGTTTTCTTAACAATTTAAACAATATGTTCCTTTCAAGTGAAAGAGATTGAAGTAAAGTTTTCCGTATATGGTCGATACTATGTACCAAACTGGGAAACTTGGGTAGCTTCTGTTTTGATTATGTAGCTGGATATAGTGAAAATGTGTACATGCGTATATTGTATGTGTGTGCTGCAAATGTTATAAACAACTTATCTTTAATGCTGTAAAAGACAACCCATGTGAAATGTTGAGTAAGTGAAGATATTTCGAATCGATTTTAATATGTCCGTCCGTCCATATATCAACTTACATAGCGCAATTTTTAATATGCTTTTGATAATATTTCCTCCAGAATATCTTCTAGGCAAAAAGGACAATTACTATTGCAAATGAAACGCTAAAGTTTTACCACCAAAGGACTCCCGTTTACTGACCCAACTGAACCAATTATATCATAAATTGTAGAACTAAGTGATGTAGGGTAATAAAAGGTCGGGAAGAATAGACTGTACTGTATGTGTGTACTACACTCGTGTGTAAAACATTCGTTTTAATGCGTTTAATATTTTGTTTCCTTTGGAAATTTAAAATTCAAAAGGTCGCACTACTATTATGTCTAGATTGTTGTGATTATGTGTGACTCTGAAGGGCGGGAGCGTGTATTCATTTATAATCATTTCTAGCAATGCTTTGTCTGCAAAGTTTTCCAAGGTTTATTTTCCTCATTTACGAGTGTGTTTGTTTGTTTGTTTGCTTTTTTTTTGGCTTCTTTTCGTGACACAATCTCCGAAATGGTGAAGTAACTTAAACGTGACTGTATAGTGATAACATGCCCACATAGTGGAGACTCGACAAATCTGGAGATACTTTAAAACTCTATGCTCGCCATTCCAGCAACAATGAAATATTTTAAACTGAAAATAAATAAATTTTTATGTGAACTCTGATATGAAATTATTTCCATTCTCTGCATTCTTTGGTTATAATAATTTCAGCTAAAACAACTACAACTACAATGCAAGCACAATAACTTTCAATTTACTTTTCTGAAGTGCAATTCACTTTACTTTCCAATAACAAAATCACAGTTAGTTGAGTTCGTGTTGAGTGTTGTAAATAAACCGAATTGAACTTTCAAGTGGATTCAGTTGTGTTTTGTTTTTCTTTCACTTTTGTGTAAAACTCTTTACTTTTCTTTCGCTCATTTTTACATCATGCTGCTTCTTATCCTTATCGATTGCATTTTATAATAAAATGGAAAAAAAGAGAAACTTGTGCAGGAAGAGGTGATGATTTAGGTGTTGTGTTGTTTAATAATATTGCAGTTGTTGATTGTTTTTATTGTTATTGCTAAAGTTTTGTGGTGTTAGGAATGATAGTGAAAGGACTCTCTATACCCTCCCCACCTTAGTAATGAGGGTATACCAAGTTTGCTATTCCGTTTCTATTTATGTTTGTTCAAAAACTGCCTTCTTTTGAAGATGTCATAAAAAATTGTTGCTTTAGTACAAATTTTGAAACGTTTATTAGGTAGAAATATGCGATAGAATGTTGGTAGAACACTTTCAATACTTAAAATATAAAATAGTATAAAATGTAGTACAAAATAAAATACAGCCACGCCCACATTTGATAATAATTTATCTATCAAACAGAAAAATTGAGCTACGAAATTGAAATTCGGTAGGTCCACGTATTATATTCATATTGAGTTTTGTCAGCGATCTGCCAAAAAGTGGGCGGTTTGGAATAACAGAAACACTAACAATTTAAAAAGAACATTTCTTGGACAAAATCCGTCTTATAAGCTTATGCGTATTCCATATGCTTTTAAAGGGCGTAATTGGGTATTTGCCACGCCCTTAATGTGGAAGGCATTTACCGATCAGATCTATATATTTCAATTGATGTGTTACGCATTTATAATCTTAAGGCCAAAGGCTAACTAATGCTAAAATTTTATTTTGATTGGATTGAAGACACGCTTGAAAATTTTGTCAAATTACATAAGTGGGTAGTCAGCCTGCCAAATTTCAGTCAGCATAATATCGGGTCAGTAGATCAGAACTACAATCTCGATTCAAGGTCCTGTTTAGGGAGCGAGAACTTATTTTTAAATTTGAAGGAACTGAAATCAGTTATCTCCCCCTCAAATACATTTAAAATGTATCCTCAATAAATTCTCGGCTTTTAAGTTACCGTCACTTAGCGAAGATGCATCTTAAATGTGCTTGCATAGCCAAAGCTATGCCTTGGAAAAGACAGTTGAATCCCTTATTATACCTACACGAATACCTACTGTCTACTAACTGTATACACATGTTAACATGTTTTCGCATCAGCATCTGTAATTGCCAACAGGCAGCCAGCGCTCTAAATTGGTTTATTTTATGTTGAAATGTGACCTCATTTCCTTTTATCAATTGCTGGTTAAGCGTGCATTTCTTTTGTTCTGAGTGTGTGTGTAAGTACTAGTGCTAGAGTAGAGTCTGCAGTTAAGTGAGACACATAAAAATTCTAATGCCATTACATAGGTCATGACAAGATTTTTACACAGCAACAGAAACTTGTGCTCATTTCGAAATGGAAATTGCAGAATAAACGTTTTAGAGACTGCTTATGTACAATTTAAGGACATGAAAGTGTGGTATGTGGGATAATCGAGGGCTTTTTTTAAAGGCATGTGCCTTAGTCCATAAATTGTTTTAGGTTAATGTTCTCTAAGCCGAAAACAAAATGGCGGCTGTTTGTTGAGTGTTACAAGTTGCAGCAGTGCATGTGCTAAAATAACTAAAATATTTAACTTTCTTGGAATTTCATTTCTGAGCTGATCATAAAAAGAAACTTTTATCTACTATAAAGCCATAAATAGAACTGATTGCGAACAGAAAGTCTGAATCCAAGGTTAAGAAATTTTTTGAATGCTTCAATATTTTTGATAACCAATGACTGCATTAACGTTCAGATTCTCTTTGCTTGTCAAGGGTTAAGTACGAAACACGGAATAGGAAGATTTATATTATCCAGCAGCAACTGCAGGAAACAAATCTTTCTCCGTCTTCATCCCATTTTCAGGACATAACGTGTAATGTGTAACCTTGTTCACCATACATGATAATATTACGATGTTTGTTTTTATTCCCTTTCCCTCCCTCTTCACGTACGTTTACAAATGACTCTTAATGTTAATGAACTCTCAATAAAACTCATTTACAGCATGTGTGGCATTTAGCTTTTATGCACTTGGCCCCCAAAGTCATTTAAATAAAAATATTTGTTATTTGTTGAAAACGAGGAAGAAAACAAGTAAGAAAAGTAAATTCTACAACGGTGGGCGTGGCAAATATATATATAATGTATGCATTACATATCACCTTGCAAGTTGAGTTTTATGGTGAATATGGTTTTTGTGTAAATTGTGGGTATGTTTGTTATCCGACCATTCCCATTTTTTATACATCGATGGAAGGCATAACGATAAATATGTGCAAGGTTCACATAGGTGCACAGACACACGTACATATTTGTCTAAATTGCTTAATAATTTATCTGAGGATTTTAATAAAAAACTTATCAAACATCAAACTCCAGCATGATAAATATTGAAAGCCTCAAATTCGGGAAAATCACCTTATAATACGATTACAATCAAAGTTTAAAGTTTTTTTGTTAAAATAATGAAAATAAAATAAAAATAATCATAATAGTAGCAAGTAGCTGAAAGTAGCTTTGTGACTTGAATACATTAAGCATTTCTGTATTCTTTCGTTGTTGTTGCGATGAGGTGCAAAAGGTTGCTCTCACTTACTTGCCAACACTTGGTTGGCAGACGATTCCTTTTATAGCGTGCCATACTACTCAGACATTTTTAATAAAATTTATGATTTTCCTTTGCCTTGCATTGTATTTGTATTTTTATATTTTTCTCATATAAAAACCGAGATTTTTTTACATTAGTTCATGGTCATATTTTTTTTTCAAGCAAAAGCAAAAATGTCACCTTGTTTGCTTCTTTTTCTATTTACACTACTGTGCACTCACTCTGTCGCCGCATAGTAAAGTTTTTTGGTAAACTTGTACAGTCATGAAATCACAGTTTATTTGCACAACAATAATACAGCTGGGTAAACCCCAGTAATGTAACAAAAAATAACCTCAAAAGGAAATGGAAATAAAATATAGAAATGCATTCTTTATCAATGTGCTTTGCATGCATAAATAGTTGGTGTGTGGATTCTCTTGGCGGCTTACCTTACACCATACCAACTAAATCACACACAAAAGATGAATTATGTTGCTTAAAGGAAAGTTAATTATGTGAAGGAGAGAGAGAGAGAGAAAACCATAAACCCTACAGAATATTATAAATTATTTATGAATTTAATAATATAAACCATAAATATTTACTTGGGAAGGGATAGAAGTAAAGCAAAAGGAAAATGTAAACGAACAGGAAAGGAGAGCATACGTTGAAGGTGTTAAATCTGTATAAAGTTTATAACATACTTTAGGGTTAGCTTCAATTTAGTTATTAGTTTTTAATTTTTTGTCGGCATCCATCCCAAAAGGCTTAAAATTTATTTTGACAGAGAATTTTAAACTTCTATTAGTGCATGCACAATAAAGTTTTAATCCCAACGAGAATTAAGAAAACATGCACACATGGAATACTTAATTTTAAGTACTAGTCTTGCCAGCATTGCAACTGTATTAAATAAATATTTTGGTACTTTGGTAATTTTTTACTTATAATAAAAACATATGCGGGGAAAACCATGATGTGA
Organism: Ornithomya chloropus; assembly: GCA_963971445.1. Taxonomy (NCBI): domain Eukaryota; kingdom Metazoa; phylum Arthropoda; class Insecta; order Diptera; family Hippoboscidae; genus Ornithomya; species Ornithomya chloropus. The sequence goes on along the minus strand of OZ020530.1, from coordinate 48,153,181 downwards.
AAAAGTGGAATAGTGCTTTAAATAAAGTTTAATGATAACAAATTAAACACGGAAAAATATTTAACAATGCTTTTTGGAAGAACACAAAGCATACTTTGGAACATAATTTAAGAAAAACAAATACATATAACAGTTATATTAGGCGTACGTTAAATCTAGAAGACAGACCATCATTGCTTTCTTTCAACTTCTGTTATGCTACGCAATGTTATACCGTACTATTCTCTGCTATATTATTTCATGTAACATATAATCATCAATAGCAATTAACACTTGATGTCGTACACATTGTGAAATTATTCGATACGAAAGGTAAGATGTGTACCTTTTTAATATAACTCCCAAGTTTCCTAATTTATTTTCTCTATTTATGTCCTGTTAGAATGTTGAAAATAGAAACTAATTTTAATTTTTTGATAATTCAAAATTTGCTTTACTGGAATCAAAATATACAGATTAGCTTAAGGAGTTGAATTTAATCAAACTGTGGCCGTGACCGTAGATCAGTTTAATGTATTTGCAATACTTCGAACAAATTCGTAGCATATGTATGTCACATTTCAGTTCGACATCTCAATTTTTGCGACAGTGATAACCATAAACAAGTCACAAGTCGAGGGTTCTCATTGTGGGTAAAGCCGTATGGGGATGATGCCCATTTGCAATGACAAATGGAAAAGATAATTGTGTCAAATTTTAGGTGGATATCTTAATGTTTGTGGCCGTGAGAATGTCGGCGGAATACCGAAAAAATTCACACGAAATGTATACCCCCATATCATTATGATAATCATATACTTAAAAAAAAATTTTTTTCTTTCACCAAGACAATTCGCCAGTTTAAAACCAATGAATAAAAGTTCCATTTACTTTGCCATGCACTTTATTAAGAATAGTTTTCGACTAATTACATAATTTTCAATTCTCCCACATGAAGCGATAGATCGAAATCTGGCAATTTCTTATTAAGGAGGGGATAATTGCTAAAGTTAAGGTTTATTTATATTTATTCTATTATAATATTAAAGCTGAAGCAATTTAGCATCAGATGGCAGGAGATTATTTTGTTAAATAATCAAGTCTTTCTACTAAATTTTTACTTTGTTCCATTAATTCTACAACTGCTCAAGCAGATTATAAAATTCTATAACAACATACCAGACCAGACAAACAGGAAATATGAAATTTGTTTATTTTTTAAATATTCAATGCTATGTTGCAAATATTTTGCATTTTGGGAAATGCTTCCACATTGCATTTAAACAATTCCACCCATTGCTTGGTAGCTGTTGTGCAGTTGTTTTAATATTCAGTGCAACCATGCATAGTTTTAGTTGCAAAACTAAAAACTACTATTGCTTACATTTGGGGATGCTTAAATATTCTCCCATATGTAGTATACTGTACTGGGCATTACAAAATTTACTTTATAATAAATTATTTTTATTTTTTTCTAAATTTTATTCTTTGCAAATAGGGCCATAATATAATTTCTATAAAAAAAAAATTTATGAAAAATTAAAAAGTTATTTTATTATTAAATTATTATAAGACCAGTAACAAAATGGAGTACCGTTCTCGCAATGCTTCAAAAAATAAAGAAAGCAAGACATAATCAGACCAGATTCGACATAATCAGAGAAGGCTAGACATGAGGGTAGTGTCCTATAATTGTAAAATTTAGTAAAATAACGTATTTCGCACACCTAATATACACATGGGGAGTGCTCAACTACGCTGACTGTAGGGATAAATAGGATGTCGAATCTGTAAAAAGCGAAAATGATCCCAAGCACTTTGAATTAGGTTCCAGATAGGCTGGAGTCACTGGCAGTAAAATAGATTTTTGACCTCAAAAAATTTATCACAACATCTCCCTAGTTTTTGACCAATGCAAAGTTTGCCACTCTGCCTACGTACCCATCTACCTTACTAACTACTTGAGCTGTAATGGTAGGTGGGTGTTTCTATATTTTAAACCGATCAGACCAATATTAGGGCTGCTGGCCTATTTATGCACAAATTGTACAAAATCAATCTACACGTGATGCGCATGCCTGTATAAGTGAAATTATTCTCTAGAAAACGTACACATCTTCTTTTTACTATATCTTCCGATTGGCTGGTTCAATTTTCTTCATTCATGTACCGTTTAAATATTCAAAAAAGGATAAATTTAGTTTTTTTTTCTTAACTGAAATAAATATATATGTATGGCCTAGACTAGCACTTTGCGGGTGAATCGATTTGGACTATTTCTAATAAGAAACTTTTGTTGTAAATGAAGAAGTTTTAGCTCGATATCTCAATTATTATCTCAAAGGCCGGGGCAGCGGAAAAACCAATTTTATTAGTATATTTCACGTAAATGGGGGCGTGTTCATGGACCGATATTACCCATTTTTAATAACAAACTATTGACGTATATGAAGATTATGCGTGCCAAATTTCAGCCCGATATATCTCAATTTTTAACGTCCGTGAGAGAGGCTAATAAAAAAACCATGGGCATAGGGATAAACATAAAGAATCGTCTATTGATAATGATTAAGATTTTTGGGGGTGTGCCTTGCCTCCTTCTGGCACTTACAAACGTTTGAACAAAGCCAATTTAAAAGTAACAATTTTTAATTAACTTTCATACAATGTTTTAGAAATGACTCTTCTTTGTATTTAATTTAAAATTTAAACACTTAAACATTATTTTACTAATATTTTCTGAACAATTTAACAGAAACATTTTACTTAACCGCGCTGAATTATTAAATATACACATTACGGAAATGTGAAAAAAAGTCCAAACACCAAAAAGCCATATCATTATTGTCGCGATCATTATCATTAATATTATCATTATTCATTCGGAAGGACATGTGCAACAAACACTTTATTCTACTACAGGTTTTATTCGTTGGTTAATACACACACACACACTCCAAATAGGATGCAACAGACACAAATATTTATGGACACAAAAAAAGGTATGAAAACAAAATTTAACAACCGCTAAAAGCCATGAACAACAAATCTTCATCAGCGATAGCGATGCTCTACGCAACACAAACGTTTATAATTATGCCAACAGGGCAAAATTTAAAATAGTTTAGGTTTTATAGACAGCTGAGGCTACTTACAAAGAGTTGAAATAAAAATTTACCAAAGCACAAGTTTAAAGAGATCAAGGAAAATAAAACACTTTGCCGAAATTACTCAAGCCCCTTCACTTATACTACATCTACTAATGTCATGATGTCGATTATACAGAATAGTGTTGGCCACAGTTTTTAGTGCAATCTATAAAGTAAATGTAAAGCAGGACCCATGTGGAAATGTTGCTTTACTCTTCCTCTTGTTTTTTTGTACTTTATATGTGTTTACTTAAAACCATTATTGTGGTCTAGTCTTGTAATAAAGTTCACAGGAAAATGTACAATTTGTAGTGGTCAGGCCCCCAAATAACTAAGCGGCAGTTCCTTTAACAATATGTACATACTCATATAAAATTATCAAGAGAAGAGTTTGCCTTGAGCTATATAGCAGTATAGACGTACTTTTTGAATTTTTAAAAACAAATTTTAATAAATAAATCAAACAAATAAAAAGAAAAGAAAAAATATTTTTTTTCATATTTTAATATATGTGGAAAATTTCCACAACCTTGGATGGCCGAAGCCCACACTCCGCCCCAAATCCAAGGAATTATGCATACGAATAAGATTCCTCTGCATCAAGCTATGATGGCTGCACTTTTCTCTTCAAATGAACAAGAAAAAGAAAACGTATCTACAAACATTGATACGGATAATGACGAAAATAGCGATTGGACTATAGTAAAAGAAAAATCGAATAATGGTGATTTGCAAGATAATATGTACGGTAGAGCTCTCTTGAATTGGCTACATTTATCTTCTTCAAATTTTAGTAGGATTTATGATACATTACCCTCATTTCCCGGTGGTTCGTCTTTTTTAGATCATTTTTTGGTCAGTAGAAATCTGATAAACTTCCTTACCTTCATTTTCTGATCATTATCCTTTAAAATTATCTTTAAGTTTATCCAACTTGGAGTTTATTCTCTACCAAATTTTTTCATTTCATGTAAAAATACTAACTGGAAAAATTTTCAAAAAGATTTAGATCAAGAAATTTCTCGCCACTTTCCTCCTTCTGAAAGAAATTTACTTAACAATGAGGTAGATTCTTGTATAGAGAACTTTGCTTCATCTGTCAAGGTAGTTTCAGATGCGCACTCTACTAAGGTTAACCTAGCTAATAAAAAGTATTGTGTCTGACAATGTTAAAAAGTTGTTCAGAATAAAATATGAGTGGCAACTTTTAATAGGAACCACCCTGATTATAAACTTCTGTCAAAACAAATTCAATTGATCCAAATTATCATAAAAGAGAAGCCTTCTACTTTAATAAGCGTCTAGAAAAAATCAAACCTGGACCAACGGCGTTTAAAGAAATTTATAGTATTATAGGGAAAAACAAAAAACTCTGTGCAACAGAATTTTTTGCTAACGGAATTCAGATAGTTGATCCGGTTGAAAACTTAAATTCCTTAAAAGATCACTTTCTTTCAATTTACACAGGTAGTCCTTCTTACACGCATTCTTTGGTCAACACTACTGTAGAAACGTGTTTGCGACAAATTCCAAATCCTTTGTTTGACTTCACGACAATGAACCAGCAGAGGTAAACATCGTGGTTAACCTGTGCAAGTGCGCTTATGAATATTTCTAATGGTATAAACAATAAAAAATCGTGTGGTCTGGACCTTATATCAAATTTTTTGATTAAAAAATTTTCTCTCAAAGCGTTTGAGTATCTATCAATAATATTTAATAATTGTTTAAACAATGGTTATTTTCCTAAAGCATGGAAAATCGCGAAAATATGCCTAATACGTAAAACACCGGGACACTTATCTTTAACTAATGTTCGTCCGATCTCTCTGCTATCCAATCTGGGTAAACTGTTTGAAAAAGTAATTCGTGAAAATCTGGATTTAGACATAAATAATCCCTATATTCCTATCCACCAATTCGGGTTCAAAAAAGGTCACTCCACAGTGCATGCCCTACTGAAATTTCATAATGATATTGTTTGCAACTTAAGGCAACAGATATGCACAGTGGCAGTGTCACTGTGGCAGTGTATCGAAAAAGCATTTGATCGAGTATATCGTAATGGCGTTCTTTATAAAATGATATCGATTGGTTTTAGTTCTTTTTTGATCAAATTGCTTCATAGTTTTTTTTCTGATAGAAAGTTTTGTGTTGCTCGTCCCTTGGCAGTATTTCTTGTGGAGTTCCTCAAGGTTCTATTTTGGCTCCACATTTATATAACAAATATATTTATGATTTTCCCCATGAAGTTAATGGTTCCACAGGCATTTTATTTGCCGATGATTCTTTAGTATACGCACATGATGAATCTCCTACTAATGCTCTACGCAAAGTATCAATAAACCTTCGGTCTGTTCAAAATTTTTATGATAACTGGGGTATTAAAATAAATTTGCCGAAGTGTGAAGCTATCTGCCTAAGAAATGCGTCAGGTAAATGTAAGAAGTTTGTAGTTCCCGAAAGAAAATCATTAAAACTAAGCCTTAATGGTGTTGAAATTCCATTTACTCGTAGCATCAAATACTTAGGCGTTTTTTTAATAATCTAATTAAATTCAATGATCATGCACGTTACTTACTAAAAAAGGCTTATCGTATTAAGGGTTCCTTTGGTAGACTTTTTAATAATGCATATCTCCCAATCAAAACTAAGTTATTGATTTACAAGACAACAATTCGTCTCGTCCTCATATATGCTTTTCCAATATGGTTCTCCATATCACCTACGGTTATGATGGAGTTAGTAGTGTTTGAACGTAAAATATTGAGACAATGTATTGGGAAAAATTTTGAAACTAGAACAAAGCGCTTCTCCAATGCATTTGTTTACGATTCTGCAAGAATAACTCCGCTTGCAACTTATGGTCTTCAATTGTTAAAAAAATTCATAGATAGACTAGAATTTAATGTAACTAACTTAATAATTGCGTGCTTATCCTCTCAGAACAATCTAGATTGGTCAAATACAAATTATTCGTCACCTTTAGGTTTTATTGACACTGAAAATCCGTTATTACAAAGACCCGCTTTTTACACCAATGAATATACTATACAGAAACATAGAGGCTAAGAGTTATCTTTACTTCTTTCTTTTTTCATCTTTTCCTTTTATTTAGTATGTAAGTCTAGTGTTTAAGTCTAGTTCATAAGTCAATTTTTTTAATTTTAATTTAATTTAAATACACACATATGTCAAGTGCCGGGACCAAGCACGTATCTCTGTAATTTCGGTATTCTTATAATCTTCAGTTTTTGTTATGTTTCAAATTTGATACTGTTATACCATAAATGCCATTAAAATAATACATTATAGTTTCAAGTCTTTCTCTGTTGCTCTAAATTTAAAATTGTTAACACATTTTCTGTTTATTAGAAAAAAAAGTCTCAAATAAATCTAATGTAATCTAATCTAATCTATCAAGAGGATTAAAAACTAAATTGTAACATATTTTCAGGAAATTATTGTCGTTTTAAAATTTTCATAATTATTTCATGCAATATTTTTTAGAGCTTTTCATTGGTTTGTAGGAAAATGAAATTAAATAAAATAAAATAAAATAAAACAAGTAAGAAAGCTAAATTTAGCTTAGGCCAAATGTAGGTGGGCGTGGCAAGTAATATCCTTAATAGTGTATTGTGCGCGTAGAAAAAAGTATCTGTACAAAATTTCCGCTCAATATCTCAAAATTTACGCCCGTTACAGTACCAACAACAGACCGACACACGGTTATACATGTCTAAAGCGATTCCGTTTCTGAGGCTGATTAAGAGGATACATAGTTTGTAGGGTCTGACGCCTTCTAACGGCTCCGAGTATAAAAATATCTAAATGTGCCTTGAACCTTTTACATTTACTTATATTATTGACTTTTTAAAGCTAAAACTCAACTTTGTGGCATTTATATATTTAACGAATACATATTGAAAAAAAATTTAGTTCCCTTTAAATGGTTTTGATTTAGTTAGTTAGTACTTCTAAGTAAAGCTGCAGAAGCAGTAATAAACCGTTTGGTTCACTAACTCATTTATTTGTTGTTTTTGTCTTTCTCATATGCATTTATGATAAATGTTATAGCATCGGTGTATATTTTTTCCCATTATTTATATGCGGTTCCCCACAAAACTTGCATCATAATTGAAGATATTTAGTTTGTATGGTATGTGGGGTGAATAGTATGCGCGCATTCTAAGTTGTTTCTACAACAGCCCAATGAACAAGCATTTAATTTGCATTTTAATCACCCTACAAGAGACGCAATTAGACACCAATTGGAAAATTGAATTGTGTGTGTGTGTGTGTCTACGCATACCTAGGATTAAATATTCTTTCCAATGCAGTTTGTCACCCATCATCAAACTAATAACTAACATACATATACACATACATACATAAACTGATATGGTGGCTGATTCAGGCGTGTAATCGAAATTCTGCATATATCATATCACATCATTAAAGTTGAATTATATTTACAGAGGCGATGACATTACACTAAATGTATATAAAAAATGTGAATTTTGCAATAATTATATTTTCATATTCTATAGTTGGTTGTTTGTGGTTGGTATATATATATATACATATTCTCCACAAAAAAAATCGCATAAAAAGAAGTGTGCGTGTATTTAATTTAATTAATGTTGTTTAATTTTTATTTTTAGGAGGCGGCAGAGATTCTGCAAAGTATATATATTCTTGATCAGCGTCGAAAACTGATTTGGTCTAGCTATGTCCGTCCGTTTGTGCGTATGTCTCTCCGTTGTTAGCATTCCCATGGGCGGAAATTTTGTGATATTCTGTACAGACACTTTTAGTTTTTCACGCAGATCGCTCCTTAAAATGGGAAAAATCGGTTAAAAGCCACGCCTACAATCGACCAAAATCTATTCATCTACGATAAAAATTGAACTATGAACTTGAAATTTGGTATAAACATCTATAATTATTCTATCCATACTGTATACTAGAAACGCCCACAACCGACAAAAATCTTTATATCTGCCACAAAAGGAGACATACGAACTTGAAATTTGTCATGCCCATCTATAATTATCCCACCAATTGGGCGCGATAACGTAACAGACACGCCTATAATTTATAAAAATCGTTTTTAATCTACTCTTTATTGAAATAATATTGAAAGGTTTTGTAAATTTTTGTAAAATTTTTCAAAGAAAAAAAAAATCCACTCCTATCAAAACCTTGATGGTGAGCAAGTCACCATCCCACTATCTTACCGGGGGAACAATATTAAATGTATGATAAAACTGCTGCAAAACATTTCAAAATCCGTTGAACACTTAAACTAATTATCACCTTCATGCAAGTAGACGTCGACAGAGAGACACGTAGAGAAATGGTCTAAAAAAAGTTTCAGGAAAATCATGTGCAGACGTACGCATACCCAGCTAACAGCCTCTAAAGTACTGTTCTTATAAATGGCACGCAATAACAGTAACATTAAACATTTTATATAAATACATTAGACACTCAAGTTAGTCGTTCACTACTCACTCGCTCGCTATACACTTATTTACATAACATCTACCTGCATGTTCAAATATTCGTCTACGTGTGTAAATGGGAATACAAATGAGTTGCATTTGTTCGAAACTTAACAATACAAGCAAAAATAGAACTATTAACGATATAATAAAGAAAGAAAAATTGTACATGTGTGATAATGTGACATGTGATAGGTGGTGCGTGTTGGACTAAAATTAAGGAAGCAACACAAATAATACCGGCAACAACATCTTCAGTGTAATTATAACAACAAAAACTTTTTTAAGATCTTGTTGTTTATACCCTCTACAGGATATATTGAGTTTGCTATAACGGCTGCAATACATAATATTATTGATCAGCATCAAAAACTGAGTGTCCGACCGTATGTCCGTATAGGTATCTGTTATTAGCAGTCTTGCGGTCGCAAATTTTTATGCAGATACGTATGTATGCAGGGTGCTATTTTAAATTGGACGAAATCGGTTAAGAGCCACGCCCAAAATGTACAAAAATCTATATATCTTTGACAAAAATTGCACTATGAACTTGAAATTTAATACTATGTCCATTCATGTGTAAAATATGGGCATGGTCGTATAATAGACACGCCCACAAATTACCAAAAACTGTTTAGTCAGTAGAACACCTTGCTTTGAGGTTGATACGTAATACATACCCTATTAGAGGGCGTAATTATATAACCGCCACGCCCACTTTTTGTACGTAGTTAATAATATATATATATGTATATATACCTTTTCTTTCAAAAGCTTTCTGTATTCATTAAACAATTACTTTGTTTCCATTAACAATTGCTGAGACTGCCTTAAAAGGAGTAAAAAGGAAGGAAAAAAGTAAAGATTAATATTTTTTTAAACCTTTAATTTCCAAATGAAATTAAACAGTTTTACATAATTGTTAAAGTTGCTTGTACAGCAAAACAAACTTTTAATGATTTGATCAATAAAAAAACCTCAGGTCAAGTATGTAACTAAAGTCGCAACTAACCAAATGAAGTCAGTTTCTCAACAATAAACAAAACAAAAATAAAGAGAAAAGCATGAACTAAAAAACTTTTAATTGTATGTCAGATTGTCACATTTTATGTGTTATATAAAATTGATTGTTAAAGTTTTAAACTTCTGGCTTTGTAACGTAAAGTATGTTGAAGAGAAAAACCTTATGGTTGGAAAAAAACATATATTAGTATAGAATGCCTAAAACTATGCATTCTGTAGAGTTGCAAAGAACAGCCGGAATGTATGTTATACAACTTGTTTTACTATTATGTTCACTATTATTATTATTTTTGAAACTATTTTACACAACCTGTTAACCAATTATTATTTGGCTGAGTTGAATCCAACATAATTAACTCACTTATAAACTCAGTGGCTGGAAATTATTAAGATTAAAAAAAAAAATAAACATTAAGTTCAATGAATTTTTTTTTGGAAAAATTAAAAGGACGTAAATTTCAAAACTTTCGTTTCTTTTTTATTTACTAAAAAACCTGCTTAATATAAAATTCAACTGTTACTGTGACACTGCGCATACCTAATGTATATTTCATCGATTAATAAAACTATAACGAATCAATTAACGGCCCACACTTATATAAAAAAGCTGGGTTCTGTCTGAATGTTTATAGTCAAGCAAAAAAAACAAAACTCAAATTTACTTAAAATGAAGTTCAAGTTAATAATTGGATTGTTCATCCTCTCTGGGATATATTGTGACCCCAATATAAATTTGCGTGCTTTAGAAAAATTGAAGGTAATTCCTATTACTAGATTTTTTTATTGTTTTGAAAATTATTTATTGAAAAATTTTACCAGAATAAAACCAAAGAGCTTGGAATCGAACATTTAGTGAGTGATGTAACAAAACAACTGGAAGAAAAATTACTTACAAGTTGCAATGGTATGAAATCGCCTTGTCCTGTCGACTTGCAATCGGCATCGCGTCCTTACAGTGACATGAATCAAAATAATATTGGTAATGGAAAAGCATTCAATAAATAATTAATAAGCATGTGTGTATAAAACAATTTTCTTTAAATACAACAGTTAATATACCGTCACAAACTTTGCCAATGGACGAAATGGGAACTGTACAAACACCCACACGACTTTCTTCTAATCCTTCGATGCACAACAATAAATGGGTTCCGTTACATTCAGCACAAGAACAAGACTCTTTTATCAAAGAGAAACAGTTCTTAGAACAACAGCAACAACAGCAACTACAGCAACTACAGCAACTACAGCAACAACAGCAACAACAATCATTAATATCACAAACACCCACACGACTTCCTTCTAATCCTTCAACACACAATAATCAATGGATTCCGTTCCATTCAACACAAGAACAAGACTCTCTTATCAAAGAGAAACAGTTCTTAGAACAACAGCAGCAACAATCATCAATAACACCACCACCACCACCACAACAACAACACCAACTATCAATGTTATCATTACCGCAGCAACAACAACAATGGACACAACAACAGGAGCAACAACTATTAATACCACAACAATTACTAACACCACTACTGCAACCACAATGGATTCAACAACAAATACCAGCACAGCAACAATTACCACCAGCACCACAACAACAATGGGTACAACAACTAGCACAACCACAACTACAAGAATGGATACAACAACAACAACAACCACCACCACAACACCTACTGCGTGCACCACCAGCACCACTGCAACAATTACAACAACAACAACAATACCCATGGATACAACAAATAATACCAATGCAGCAACAACTACCACCATCTCAACAACAACAGCCACAGCATTATGTACAACAACAACAACAACCACTACCACCTCAAAAACAACCACAACCACAACCACAACCACCACCCCAACAACAACAACAACCAACACCACTACCACCTCAACAACAACAACAACAACAACAACTATCTCAAAAACAACAACAGCAGCAGCAAATACCGCCACAACAACAACAACAACAACCACAACAACAACCACAACAACAACCACAACAACAACCGCAACCACAACCGCAACCACAACCACAACAACAACAACAACCACAACAACAACAACAACAACCAACACCACAACAACAACGACAACGGTTACAATATCGAGAACAGGCAGTACAACAGCAGCAGCAACAACTACCACAACAACAATATCAACAACCGCTACTGCAACAACCACAACAAAATTGGCAACAACAACAAGGGCCACAGCAACAACTCTTAATCCCAGCGCCACAAACGCCGCAGCAGCAGCAACAGCAGTATAATAATTTTCAACCACAACAACAACTACCACAATCAAAAACACCATTGGACTTAAAAGTTAAATTAGACGGCGACTTTGCTTGGTACTATAACAATAAAAAAGGATTAGAATATAATTCTTATGGTGCAGATCAATTGCCTATGTCGTATAATAATTATCTGTAGAGATTGAAATATATATAATGTATAAATGAATTTGTACAACAACAACAACATAAACTAACAAAACATAAACTTACTTGGAAAGATGGACTAGAAATAAATAACGTAAATAATAAATAATAAAATATTGTGTTGGAAATGAAGAAAAATGGATGCTTGGGTCAACTATGTATTCCGACTGTCCCAGCAAAACTACTGAGCGCGTGTGTGCGCGGATTCGAAATGGGGAGCCTCAAGGTACCTGCTTACATCTGCTTTAAACTTCAGACTAAAGCACTCCTGAAGATTATTATAAACCTCCCATTAACAAGCAAATGCGCATAGTTGTTCAAAGATATGGTTGATATAAATTTAACAAAGACCATATCTAACGAGCACTTAAGCACAACTAACGAAATTAAGTCCATTGGAAGAACATTAACGAATCGATTTACACCATAAATGTATGTATATAAAAGCTGGACTCTAAGTAGTTCCTTCTATGTAGTTCAAATAATATCAAATTAGAATGAAACTCAATTTAATACTGGGATTACTTCTAGTCACTGGAAAATATTGTTTCGCCTTTAACACTAGCCATCTGTTAGCTAATAGAGTACGTATACTATATTATGTGACTTTTCTTTGGTATGCTTTTAAATAATAAATTTTATAAACTCTATAAAGGATGCATTAACAAATGCGATTAAAGGTAATTGAAGAAAAATTGAATACTTATGTGATTGAACAAGTTAAGGGTTAACAATAAATAACTATATCGAATTAGGAGTAATGCGTGGTGATGCTAAAAATGTACGACAAGGTGGTAAGACATCTGAATGCAATTGTCCAAAGCCATTACCATGCACTTCAACTGGGAATACACCATCATCACCCGCACAACCGTCTCCATTAGAGGGTAATACAATTGGAATTAATAAACAAGGACAACCTATGCAAGGGTCTCCTTCTAATCAAGTACAACAACCACAAAAACAACCGCAACCACCATCACAACAACAATTACAACAACAATTACAACCACCACAATTACCACAACAACAACCACAACAACAACCACAACAACAACTACAAAAACAACCACAACAACAGACACCTTTATACAATACACAACAGCAGCAACCACAACCGCAACCGATCCCTTTATACAATCCACAGCAGCAGCAACAGCAACAACAACCACAACCACAACCGATCCCTTTATACAATCCACAGCAGCAGCAACAACAACCACAACCACAACCGATCCCTTTATACAATCCACAGCAGCAGCAACAACAACCACAACCACAACCGATCCCTTTATACAATCCACAGCAGCAGCAACAACAACCACAACCGATCCCTTTATACAATCCACAGCAGCAGCAACAACAACCACAACCACAACCGATCCCTTTATACAATCCACAGCAGCAGCAACAACAACCACAACCACAACCGATTCCTTTATATAATCCACACTCGCAGCCACAGCAGACTCTTTTGTATAATGAACAACAAGCAAGTCAATGGCAGCAGCAGCAGCTTCAACAACAACAACAGCCCTTTACATATCAATGGCCACAACAATATCCTTGGCATCAGCAGCAGCAGCAGCAACAGCAACAACAACAACCATTAACAAATCAATGGGATTATCGACAACAATCTGCTATGTGGAGCCAACAATTACCTCAACAAGTACAACAACAACAACAACAACAACAGCCCTTATATAATTATTACAACAACCAACCTATTTATCAAGGGCAAGCACAACAACAACAAATACTGTAACAGTCGTCATTACAACAGCAACAATTTCCTCATCAAAATTCTAATATTTTTATGGTATAAACGGAAAATTCATTCAGTCCCGAATAAACTTGTGTGTGAAAAATGATGCGAAAATGTTTCTACAAAAGTGGCCATTATAAGGGGCTAATGCCAATTTCAAAATATTTCATTCATACCTTTTCTATTATATATTTATAATTCGATGAAATTAGATATAAGGGTCTGTTCCATTGAAAATGAAGCGAATTGTATCATTATCTTTCCATGGTGAAAATTCGTAATTCTGAATTTCTTTTAACAACACTTGCTAGAGAATAGTTCAATAGCAAACAGAATCACAACAACAGTAACAGCAACAACCATAACCAAAAGAAGAAAAAGAACAGCGGAACAAAGAACGCCGTGTTTATAGTAAGACGCCAATGTTTTCCTAACCTTGTTGGGCACAAAGTACGTTCTGAGAGGTTTGAAAATTTTTTATAAAACATAACGGAACATCACTATCTATGACCAAGTAGGAAAGGACTATATTAGGCGAAGGTCAAAACTAGGAGACGCAACAACTTTACTCAATCTCACACCGGTACGGTCGGTTATGTACCGTACGTGTTTGCATTGCTTGTTGTAATGACACATTAGCTAATTATTCTGTAGATATTTTATCGAAATCGATTTTACAGAGACAGTCAACGGACGGACAGACATGGTTAAATAGATTCAGATTTTGATTCTAAGACGATCATTATAATTTTAAGATTTACAAACATCTGCACAAACTTAGTATATCTTCGTATCATGTGTTGTGTAAGGTACGTGGGGTAGGTGTAAAGTGCGTGAAGTGCGTGCGTAAAGTGCGTTTCAGTGGTCGTGAGAGTTCCAACAAAAATGAACAAAAGCTAAATCGAATCAAAACTCGTTACTGATCAAGAATACATTTAGTTTTGGAATCTGGCTAGCCTTCTTGTGGTACTTACAAACGTTGGAACAAAGTCAAAACCCGATGGGTTCAAGAAGAAACACCACGAATATTGAAATTCGGTGTTGTTGCCGAAACTTGTAGAACATCAAGGATAGAAAAATACAGTACAAATACTTGCAAGATACATTAACTGCTAGTCTCCGGTACCTTTTCCCAGTTGAGTAAATTTTGCAAATTTTATATTTAGTCGCATTGGATCCGCCTAATATAACACTAAAAACTGTGTCCGTAGCAAACGGGTGTGACCGATTCATATAATACAACCATCATGAATCAATTTACGGCATAAATGTATAAAAAAAGCTGCCTTCTAGTTTAGTTGTCTACATAGTTACTCTAAACC
The DNA here is from genome assembly GCA_963971445.1 of Ornithomya chloropus. Classification (NCBI taxonomy): domain Eukaryota; kingdom Metazoa; phylum Arthropoda; class Insecta; order Diptera; family Hippoboscidae; genus Ornithomya; species Ornithomya chloropus. Next base: position 48,137,975 of record OZ020530.1, on the reverse strand, counting down.
ACGGTCAACTTAAAATGAAACCCAACTCAATAATAACTGGATTGCTTTTACTGTGGATTCACTATTTTAATAATTTAGTTGCGACAATTGAGACTACGAAAGGAATAGGTGAATATGTTTCTTATATGGATCCAGCAGCAATATATACTGATAAGAATTCGTGGTCATCAATGCAACAACCTACAGCAATGAATCAATTCCAGCAAATGCCGCAAATGAAGGTACAATCGGGAACAAATCAATGGCAACAGCGAATACAACCACAATCACAACCGCAACCACAAAACTTATCATCAATGAATCAATGGCCACAAATACAACAATCGGTAACAAATCAATTTCAACCACAACCACAACAACAATTGCAATTCCCACAACAACAATTTCCGCCAATAAATCAATGGCCATTAATACAGCCTCCTGGAATGTCGTGGTGTCAACAGCAACAACTACCACAACAACAAGCGTTCCCAAATCAACAGCAAGTGCAACAACAAAACTTATCATCAATGAATCAATGGCCACAATTAAACACAAATCAATTTCAACAGTTGGTACAACCACAACAACAATCTTGGTCAGTAAATCAATGGCAGCCTTCTAAAATTCTGCCACTTCTACAACCACCACAGCAACAACAACCACCACAACAACAATCTCCACCTAATCAATGGCCGCAGCAATCTCTTTCGCTTCCCTGGTACCAACAACCATCACAACAATCACAACAACTACAGCAACCACAATCGCTACAACCCCGACAACTACAGCAACCGCAACAACTGCAACAACTGCAACAACTGCAACAACTACAACCCCAACAACTACAGCAACCGCAACAACCGCAACAACCGCAACAACTGCAACAACTGCGACAACTACAACCCCAACAACTACAGCAACCGCAACAACCGCAACAACTACAACCGCAACAACTGCAACAACTACAACCACAACAACCACAACAACAACCACAACAACCACAACTACAACAACCGTTACAACCGCTACAACCGCTACAACCACAACAACCACAACAACCACTACAACCACAACAACCACAACAACCACAACAACCACAACAACCACAACAACCACAACAACCACAACAACCACAACAACCACAACAACCACAACAACCACAACAACCACAACAACCACAACAATCACAACAACCACAACAACCACAACAACCACAACAACCACAACAATCACAACAACTACAACAACCGCTAGAACCACAACAACCACAACAACCACAACAACCACAACAACCACAACAACCACAACAACCACAACAACCACAACAACCACAACAACCACAACAACCACAACAACCACAACAACCACAACAACCACAACAACCACAACAACCACAACAACCACAACAATCACAACAACCACAACAATCACAAAAACCACAACAACCACAACAACCACAACAACCACAACAACCACAACAACTACAACAACCGCTAGAACCACAACAACCACAACAACTACAACAACCACAACAACTACAACAACCGCTAGAACCACAACTTCCACAACAAGCATCACCACTACCAACAACATCACCACAACAAAAACTGCAACAACAACAAAAAGACCAAAAAATACCATCAATTCATTTACAAAAAAAACAAGAAGAAGATAAAGAAGAACATTCACCAGAAGTACGTAAAAAGTAGCCACAAAGGAAGCCATCATCACAAAAAGAAGATTTTAGTGTCAAGCATTTCGATTTTTAACTTTGTTGTAGCATAGATGGAATGTTCACCCCAAATATATGTTGCCACGTTTATTGGTATATAGCAAGAATATTTTTAAAAAGTCTCGCATATACCCTACATAATGTCACACACTTTCATTGCTCATATGCAAAACGGACAAGCAAGCTTCTCATACTTTCACTACCTGTACTGTGCACCATTCCACAAATGTCATAATCTGTGCAGCGCATGAAAACTTCACTTACTCATCAAATAGTATTTATATTCGAAATCTGCAGCATCAATGTCGGTTAATCTGTTCGCTGAATTCTAGTCTACTTTTCCATAATTGAAATAAAGTCAACTTAGAATGAGTGTAAGTTGTGTCGCACAAGAGGGGGATTTACTGTTGAACTGCCTACTTAGCCATGGCCAGAAAATATTATATTTACCTGAAAAATACGAACTCATAAAATGGTTAAAAATTGAGCGATATATTCAAACATGCCCTAGACACGCTTGATTAATATTCTTACACACTTAACTGAGATGAAAAAAAAAAGAATAAAAATTTAGAAATAGTTAAATTATATGTAACAGAAGCAGACTAAGTTGCGACTAATTAAGTTAAATAGTGTGATGAAACCCAATCAAATCAATTTGCAGCATAAATGGATAAAAAGCTGGGATTCCAGTTCTCTTTTTCATGCTTGCTATAAAACAAAATCATTTTTAAAAAATGAAATTTTATTTAAAAATTTCATTGATCATATTGTGGCTGGCCTCTGTCCATAAAAAAAGGTATTGCGTGACATCGACTACTACAACATCTGAGACTAATGCAGCAACAAATAGAAAAGGGACCACAGTTACAACCCCAATTACAATTATCGCCATGCATGGCCATTTTTAACACAAATTTTATTTAAAAAAAAATTATATTCAATTAAATATTTATGCCCTACACCACTTGTGCCAAAGGGTATGATAAGTGTACGCGTATGTTTGTAACACCCCCTCTCCATTACACTCACTCGATCGATTTCGAATCACTTTCTGAAGTGTTGTAATCATTTCCATCTATACGTCGGTCCAACCATGTAATTTTATACTTAAGCTATAGATCGCATTTTTTGAGATATTTTGATGAAATTTTGTACAAAGCCTCTTGAAAATGGTCCATTTTTACAACCCCTCTCCTCAGAAGGTTTAAGAGAAGCCTTTCTGAATTTTTTATACTTTTTGAGTAAAATTTCATGCGAACAACTTTGAATACAAGCGGACCATATTTAGAATCCCTCATAATCCTAAATATCTATCTATATTTTTTAACTAGAGTTACAAATCAAACTATAACCATTGTTAGTTTAGTAAAATGCAACAAAGTTTGATTGAGTAATGTTTGAAGAAAATATTTTTAGTTAACTTTGACATCTTCTTTAAAACAAAAAATGTACCGCATAAATTCGATAGGTTAGCTACGGTTTTAAAAAGGTACAACTTGGGTCACTTTTCTTTCTATAAAAATCATTATTAATTATTGCTTTGCGAAGTGATTGCATTTCAAAAGACTTATTATATTGTGCGCTGGACACATGGGCTTCATTACGGCGCGATTTTGTAAAAAAAAAACATAAAGCATGATTGTTACACCTTAACACAAAAAAATCAATACTACAATTGTAAATAGTGGGCACATGAAAACAAACCTTGCAGCAGAATTCTATTATTAACCACTAGATATTCCGTTTATATTGAGATTTTCCATCAATGTTTCAAAAATTGGTGAATTCTAAGTTCAGACACGCCTACAAGAACAACAACAACAATACCAACAAAGTTATGCAAAATCCAACATTAAGGTTCATACTTATTACATGCAGTATTAATGGGCGTAAATTAATACCTGTCACGCCCACATTTTGTAAATACATGTGTGGGGTATTTTAGATATGACCCAAGCCAATTTTTTTTTAATTTCTATTATATAGTATATAATATATCCGATCTCCTTCATCTTAAAGTTACTTTTCTTTTATTATCTCATTCCTTTATATAACTTTGTTCGCATTTAGTCTGTTGTTCAAGAATCAAGCCTATGGATATGAAAAACAATATGATAATAAAATATGCTTCCCTTCCGTTACGCACATTATTAAAATTAGAATTCGAAATTCATTTATTTGTCATGCCGGACATGCTTTATAAAACATTAACTGTATCTGTAACAAAAAGCATAACTAACAGGCGCTTAGCTACAACTAATTAAGTTTCGTGATAAAACAATAACGAATCAATTATTAGAATAAATGTATAAAAAAGTTAGCTTCGAAATAAAGTTTTCAGTTAAGAAACGTTCATCAGCTTAAAATGAAAGTCAACTTAATAGTCGGAGTGTTAATTTTTATTGTGGAATATGGCCACGTCACGGAGAGCATTACTTTTATAAACGTGTGTATATTTTACTTTATGTTTATTTAATTTTTTTTTTAAATTTCATAAATGCCATCTTAGAGTGCAGCGGACAATGGGATTTTACCAGTCTATACACCACAACCAGGTATAAAATTAAAGAATAAAAAAACTATATTTGATTAAGATTTGGGCCAAATCTTAATTACCCTCCACATCTACATACAAACAGTGAGCGTGGCAAGTACATAACCACGCCCCCTAACTTATCTGCTAACAAGTCAAATTTTATGCTAAATAAGGTTTTTTTTTTAATTAAGGGCCGGCCACGCCCATATATACTTTTTAAAATCTCTAACGTCTCCGTCTAATGTGGAGGGTATAAAAATTCTAATTCTAAATTGAGAAATCTGAAAAATTTTTAACATGTAAAAAATTCTATAAAACAGTACAGATCTTTGATGACACACTTCTACCAGCTTTATATATTATTGAGGATTTAGGTGAAAATGAAGAGAGCATGCCTAAGAAGTTGGACTGCGGTTGTTCAAACCATTATCCTTGGAGTTTACCACAGGAAAGGAACGCTTTATATCCTAGAATATCACGATATGATCCTTCTAGTTACGATGAGGATCAATTGGTAGCATTAAGAAATCAACAACTACTGCGAGGAGTAGAAGTAATAGAAGATGGAGGTAATGTTTATGATCATGAATTATTTATAGAACAACAACGACAACAACAACAACAACAACAAATACTATCCGAAATAAATGAATTGCAACAACAAAAAAGATTACGAAAACAAATACAAAGACAAATGCAAAAACAAGCACAACAGCAAATTAGAAGAAATCAATTGCAAAAGCAATTACAACAACAAACATTATCACCAAAAAAGCAATGGCAACAAATACAACAACAAAAACAACAACAATCGGGTATGAATCAATGGCAACAACAACAGCAACAACAATCAGGATCAAATCAAATACAACAACAACTGCAACGACAAATGGGATCAAATCAAATGCAACAACAAAAGCAACAACAATCGGGTATGAATCAATGGCAACAACAAAAGCAACAACAATCGGGTATGAATCAATGGCAACAACAAAAGCAACAACAATCGGGTATGAATCAATGGCAACAACAACAGCAACAACAATCAGGATTAAATCAAATACAACAACAACTGCAACGACAAATGGGATCAAATCAAATGCAACAACAAAAACAAGAACAAAACCAGCTATACAATCCAACTGGTGAACAATCCCTACAACAACGAGAGCAACAAATGCAACCGTTTGAAATTTTTTAACAAACTAGTCCAATAAACGATACCGTTGACGTTCAAGAATAATAATGATGATACGGGTCCTTACAATAGATTAATAATGTAATCTTATCAATATACAGAATAATCTTTAATAAATGGATCAATAATCGAATAACTTAATATGAAATTATATTTGAGTGAATATTTAATCATTATGTTTTAGTGAAATTACATCAACATTGAATAAAGGGAGAAAACACTTGTCCGTCCTTCCTCACGGTCATGAATTTTAAAATATTTCATTGAAATGATTGGATAACTGACGCGTTCACAATCGATAAAAAGGTATTTAGCCGTCACAAAAACTGATCCATGAAGTTCACATTTAGAACTTATAATTATCGATATACCATAAATGGGCGTGGTCGGATAATATGCACGCCTATAATTTAAAAAAAAAACTTATTCAATATAAAACGGGATTTGCAAGATGATAGCTGATATACTATTACAATCGCATATCCGCCACGCCCACCCATTGTATACAGATTTGAAGGGTATTTAAGATTTCGTTTAAGTCAAATTTAGTTTTTTACTTGGTTTATAATAACGAATCTTATGATAATTTTCTATTCTAAACACGCACTCATAGCAACTGATTCGCAGCACTTTTACATAAATAGAGAGAGAGAGAGAGAAATGCAAGCAAACTAAGTTTACATGTTAGTAGTTATTCACACATGGGTTACAATTAAGTAACCACATTTTACACACACACACATGTATATATATGCATACACATGCTTATTTTTCGTAATACAGTGTAATAGAGTTAATTAGAAACGAGTATTGGAATGAAATAAGTGAGCGTGTATTTTACATTTTGTTTATATAAATAATTGTATCGAACAGTGAGAGCTTTTTTAAATTGTGGGCGCGGCAGTTGGGGGAAATGATACGCCCACAATTTGCCAAAAACTGTTGTAGTATTGAATTTTTTGTGTTAAGGTGTAACAATCATGCTTTATGTTTTTTTTTTACAAAATCGCGCCGTAATGAAGCCCATGTGTCCAGCGCACAATATAATAAGTCTTTTGAAATGCAATCACTTCGCAAAGCAATAATTAATAATGATTTTTATAGAAAGAAAAGTGACCCAAGTTGTACCTTTTTAAAACCGTAGCTAACCTATCGAATTTATGCGGTACATTTTTTGTTTTAAAGAAGATGTCAAAGTTAACTAAAAATATTTTCTTCAAACATTACTCAATCAAACTTTGTTGCATTTTACTAAACTAACAATGGTTATAGTTTGATTTGTAACTCTAGTTAAAAAATATAGATAGATATTTAGGATTATGTTAAGGAAAAAAACTGGGCGAATTTGGGAAATTTGTGATTACAGTAACTCAAAATGCGATGTAAAGTAACGATTTTCAATAGATTTAAGCAAGAATGCTTATTATCACCTAACCAATGGCATGGATTTTTTGTGTTCTATTTTTCGAAATATAGTATAACTTCTTGCCTGGAATTTGCATTAGAATACCCTGTATTCTATTAATTAATTAATCGTTTTTAATTAGTAACCCATCACTATATGAGAACAGTTCATCAGTTTCGGTAATGTATCATTCATTTATATATGATTGCTTATACAGAAGTTATGTATTATATTATATATATACGTATAAACGTACAAACACATATATTAACATAACTATCTACTAAAGTGTTGATAATGTTTTATTGCATTTGCACAAACAAATAATTCTTCTTCTGGGCCTCACTTGTAAGCAAATTAAATCTATATTTATACGAAATATTTACCGCTTCAACGTATCCTTTTCGATTTTCTTTGTCTTACATGTAATAACTATGCCAGGCGAACCGGCAATTATACCTTCCTTTTGCTTTGTCAAGTCAAAATTGTAGTTGCTTTTATTATTATAGGTTTGTAAATATAATTTATATTTTCGCAGTAAGCGAGATAGATTTGTGTTTAATTATATAGTACGTGTAGGGTAAAGTTGTGTTAAGAGTATGGAAGTAAATCAAATAAATACATCAAATAATGCATACATGTGTATGAACCGAAAAGACGAATATGCCAAAAATATGCAGTTGGCAAATTTGCAATAAACAAGTACGAAAAGTAATTTTGGCTTAGGCCACATCTTAAATAGCCTCCATATCCATTATAGTGGGCGTGCTACATATATATATATTGCTCCCTCTAGTAGTGTATATATAATACGTATTAGCTTGCAAGTCGGGTTTTTCGCGGAGTATGGTATTCTGTAAATTGTGGGCGTGTTTGATATTCGACCATGCCCATTTTTGTCACATTTATAGATAAGTTAATTGTAAATACGCATATTCAATTTCAACTTAATGGTTCAATTTTTATGACAGATTTGGAAAAATATGCAAAAAGGCAAAAACAATTTTGCTACAATATGAAAATATGCAAAATAAGCACAAAATAAAAAATTATAAAAAATATACAGAGAAACAAAAAACAACAATAACAACATCCATCTGGAACGATTACGAAATTTATTATTGCTTCAGCCATACAGTCTGACAGAAATAATTTTTCTATAAAACATTTCAAATGGTTTCCACTGTGTTGGCAAAAACAAATGTTTGAAATGTGTTTGTTGTTGTTGTAGTATTGTCTAAATAAATGTTAAGACGAATGTTGTTACTTGTTAAATTTAAATCCTTTGAATGTTGTTATGAAATATGTTGCCAGCGCAAACAACAAAGCAACGTAAAGAAATTTCTGTTAAGAAAACATTTAAGGAGAGCGACATCACATCAGACATTTCCTCAATGCACTGAACATCTAATAATATTTGAACTATAAAGATTTCGTTTGTTGTAGATTTCATTGGTCAGGTCAACTGGGAGCTTATTCGTAACATTTTTGTAAATATTTTTATTTTATTTAAAAAAAAATTCTTTGATTTCCATAATTTGAAATATTTTATGAACTTGTGGCATTTGCGTTTTTTCATATTTTGTTCAACGTCTAGACAACCTTTCACCTTTTCCTCCTTTTTCATATAATATGCACTTATTGTATATGATGACAACTTGATGATATGACACACAAGGCATATATATATATATATATATATTAAGGATGACTTTAGCAGTAGACAATTTGGCATATTAGAAATAAAGAGAAAAATAACCTCAAATACCACAAAATGTCAAGAAGCAAAAAAGCATGAGATTGAAATGAAACGAAGCAACAAAATTAATGGTTTTAATGCATTCGAAATAATATAAACAAAGGAAATATATGTGTATGAAATATGGACCGTAGTGAGAGAGAAAGGAATTTTGGGTCTTCATAAATTCTTAGCTTAAATAAAAGAAATAAACTTTAGACGAGCTTAAGAAGATATTTTATTATGCCGTCCACATCAGAGGCGCCATGTACTAAATTTATTGTTCTGTTTGCAGCACCCAGAAGGAGGCATCGGAGATTCTACGAAATTATTCTATTTAGATTTTGATTAGTGTCAATATCTAAGTTGATCTAGACATGTCCATCAATGCGTTCCCTTTTTGTTGGCACTGTCATGGTCATAAATTTTAGCTTGTGGAACAAAATTGTTTTCACCTTCCACTTAAATTGAGCAAATATCATTTTAATATATTAGATCTGGCCACAATTTTCATAAAAAAGTTATTTATAATTATTTTTATTATTGGTCGTGAAAGTCGATTAAATGGCATAATCATAATACTTGCCACGCCCACAATCGATAAATTTATTTGCAAGAAAAACATACATGTGGAATTGAAATTTTGTTCAGATATTCACCGAACCCATCCATGTACCAAAAGTGGGCGTTTTCGGATAGCATTCATGCCCACAAATCGACAAAAATCTATATATTTGCCATAAAAATTGCTCTATGACATTAAAATTTGGTATACTTATTTATAATTACCTCATCCTTAGATGTACAAAAAATGGGCATGGTCGAATAACAGATACGCCCACAATTTAAAAAAAAACTTAAGCAGCGTAATAGTTGACTTTTAAGCTGATACGCAACACATACACTATTAAAGGGCCACGCCCACCGTTTGTATGCAGATGTGGTGAGTATTTAAGATTGTGTCTAAGCCAAACTTAGGTTTCAACACTGCAAGTATGAGTGTGTGAGTATGTGACGGCTATTTATTTTCTTAAGCGACCAATAAATTTGTATGCCATCATATGCTCTATTGAGTTTTATATGCAATATAACACCAGAATGTTTTTTTTTCTTTTTGTTTGTTTCTTCTATTTTGTTCTCAACAGTTTCTTGTCTTAACATTCATTTTCCTTATTGCAAAGTAGCCCTTTTTTCCTTCTTCCATCTGCTTCACAACTTTTATGTTTAGTTAGCTAAAAAAAAAAAATGGAGAAAACTCTTACAGATACCATCCAGGGATTGTAATGTAACAAATAGGAATCAACAAAAATACAGAAAGCCATCACGTTCGTGCACAATGTTGCATGAAATGCAATTTGAATATACGCCCTTTTACGTACATGTACAACATGTCACCAACATACAAATGGAAAAGTTGTTTCACTCCTAAAACATTGCAGAAGAAGAATTTTAAAGTTAAAAGTTCAAAACAGGTGATTATGTCGTTATTATGAAGGAAAGGGTTAAACAAGTGAAAATGTTATAATCGATCAAACCCGAGCATTTAATACTCTACACCATTTAGCTCCACAAATAATTCGTTTAGTTGTGTCTGCCATAAAAGTATTTTCGTGAAATATCATTGTATAAGAAGGGGTTCTAAAAATAGTCCGATGTGGATTCAATGATGAGGTTAATTAAACAAATTTTGCCATAAAATATTTAGAATTGCGATTTTTTGCTATATAAAGAATTCCATAATAATGAAACCTTATATGGGTCCGATCCGGTCCATTTTCAATAGTATTCCTTTTTGGCCCAATACATGTCCTTGTGCCAAATTTCATCGAAATATCTCAAAAAATCCGAACAGTAGCTTGCTTAAAATTTTACATGGACAGACAGACATGGTTATATCGATTCAAATTTAGTTCGGAATCGATCGTTATAACTGAAGGTGGGTGTGACACTTGCCGTTTAGGAGTTACAAATATCCACACAAACTTACTATACTTTTTGTCACAAGTGGTGCAGGGTTTAAAATTTATTATAATTAAACCAACCAACCGAACTAAACTGACACCTGGACAAATACTTATTATCTCATCTACATATATGATATATATAAAATCTGTTTTGGTAGTTTGTTACATTTATTAAAAATTATTCAAAAGTCTGCTTTGATGATTATTAACTTGGTTAACCTGATGTATTTTATTATGTTGAACTTCTCCTGCAGTCCACTGTTACTCATGCAATAGTTAGCAGTGATGACAGGTAAGAAATCTTCTAAGTTTATGAACTGAAGTGTGTCACATGCTTGTCTAATTATGAGTAATTTTAGGCTTAACAGTTAATTTATGGCTTTGGTTTAGGTTTAGTAAGAGGATCTCAGAGAATAGTTATAAAGTATAATTAAATTAAATGAAAAGAAATTGAATTAAATTTTAATTTTACACAATATTCTGTCAGCTCTAACTCTGTGCAGCTGACATTACTAACACAAAGAACTTTGCACGGCTTACAGCTAAAATTCACAAAAGTTATTGTACTTGGCTTTTGTTTTCATTTGCTTTTATGTGCTAAACCACTTGTGGCAAATTTTTTTAAATAGAACTTTATATGAAGAAAATTCGCAGTTCTTAATATTTTTTGACAATTTTTGGTACAGACTTATTAGTTGACAGAATACTTGAATGTGCTACATTTGAACCCGATCGGACCATTTTTAAACCTTTTTCCATATAATGATATGTCACGCAATGACTTATATGGCATTGTATACGCACACAACTAAACTAATTGTAGCATAATTTAAGTACCAAAGTCATGTAGGGTATAAAATGATCGGGTTTGACCGACTATAACATTTCCACTTCCTTAGCAATGTCAAAGTAAATGTTTTTTCTTCTTAAAAAAAATATATATTAAACTTGAACTAACCTGAAACATAATAAAGAATGTTAATAAAATACAGTTTGTGGTAAAAAAGAAAAGAAGCTTTAAACTTTGGTTTACCACCAGAATAAAAAAACAAACAAACAAGCAAGTAAGAAAACTACATGTGGTTTTGTTCAAATCTTAAATACTCTTATCGTCTACATATAAAAACTGGGCGTGACAGGTACATGATTACGCCCTCTAATAGCGTATGCATTATATATCAGCTTGCCAGTCAAGGCCTTTGTAAATTGTAGGTTTTTTGTAAATTGTAGGCGTGTCTGTTATTCGATCACGCCTATTTTCGGCACTTCGATGACTTAAATAATTATAAATATTTGTACCAAATTTCACCGTAACAGCATCATTTTTGTGACAGGTACATACATTTTTGTCGATTGTGGGCGTGGCTCGTCACCGATTTTACCCAATTTAAATAGCTGTTTTTCATGAGAAAGTAGAAAAAGTAGTTTGTATAAGCGCAATATCTCAAAATATACAATCGTGAGAGTAATAAAAATAGACGGATACATGGACATACTTGTTCAGATCGACTCAGTTTTTGATGATTATCCAAGAATATATATACTTTGTAGGGTCTTTGATGCTTTGTTCTGGGTGTTGCAAACGAAATGACAAACTTAGCATACCCTCATCACTGAGGTGAAGAGTATAAAAACAAAATTAAACAGGAAAACAACTTCACACAAATAATATTTATTATGCTCAAACACAACACAAACATCACCATCAAAGCCATAAACTGTAGAAAAATTACACAAAAAAACATATAAAAAAAGCACATTTGGCCTAAACTAAATCTTTAATACCCTCCACGTTTGTATACGAATGGGAGGCGTGGCAGGTTCCTGATTACAACCTCTAATATATTTCAACTTTCATGTTGGATACGGTACAGAAACGATTCTTTTTGGAACATTGTGGGCGTGTTCATTTCCTCCCTAATTGCTATGTCGATAAAAAGTCGAAAGTGTATTGAATTTTAAGTTTGTAGTTAAATATTTTTGGTGGCTGCTAGATAGTTTTTTGTCTTTTGTAGGCGTGGCTTTCAACAAATTTCATGCAATTTGAACGTGTAATATATATAGCGATACAATATTTTAGCTCAACATTTCAAAATGTACTACTTTCAGAGTGTCAACAAAGGACAGGCATACGGAACGTTATGGCTAAAGCGACTCAGATTTTCATAGTAATCTAAAATATATATACTTTGTAAGGTCTCTGAAGCCTCCTTTTGGGTGTGGCAAAAGCAATAGTAAGCTTAGCATACTCCGCCTTTTCTGTAGAGGGTATAAGTTTGAAGCATATAGGTGAACATAAAAATATGTGACAACGAAAAACGTACTTAACGTACTTCCATCGCTGTTAACATGTAATTGTACCTCGTATAACGTAGCGTTTAAGTTTTACGGAAAATTGTGCTTCATCATCAAAATCCTTAACGTGTTACTTTAATAGTCTCCTAGAGCTCAACCGAGTGTTACCTGTACTATAAAGAAAACATAACACTTCATATCCTGTAAAATATGTTTGTTTTCTATTTGGGGAAGAATTTTTTGTTACATCAACCATTAGGCAAAAGGAAGCGGTCCCGTGCAAAAGGCACAAATGGCAGCTAAGTACAGTTCGGTTGATGGTTCATAAAATCAAGGGACAAAAATGAAAATATCATGAATTTTTAATAATATGTTGCAGTAAATGCAGGATTTTTTCCCTGCTTACGTATATACACTTGTAAGCAAACCATAAAAGAGTGGGGGCGGGCATGCATGCAACGAAACGAAACGGAATGACAGTTAAAGCGTTTATTTCAATAATCCTTAAATGAAATCCTTATACTTGCTCCACATAATATGTATGTGTCGAGTGGTGATAATGGGGAGCCGTGCCATTGCCAACAACATAACGGCAAGGAGCTAAGGGAGGAGAAAATGGAAATAAAAGTAAAAACGTTTCATAATATTAGTAACGCACGATTGCTTGTAGTCTGAGGTAAACGAAGCTTAAGATGAAAATACTTTAGGTGGGATTATTTTTAAATGATTTATAAAATTTTATTGATTTTTCAAAAAAAAAAAATTTTTTTTGTCTTAAAATTTACTTTCTTTCTCTCTCTTTGTGTCGTGGATAAAATGTCTAAAATGTCTTGAAGTCTAAGTTTATAGAAATAAATAAATAAATAGAAATAAATTTGCAACTAAAGTGCAAGTAAAGCTGTGACTGCTTTGTGATGGTGGATGGTGCAGCTGAAATTATAAACAAAAAAAATTTAAAGTTTGTTTTTAATTATCTAGAAAACAGGTGCAAAATGAAGGAAGCTTCCCAGCGATGGCAACCTGTTCATTGGCCAATAACTCCAGCACTGTAGTCATGATTTAAAAAATAAAATACAAGGACTTTTCCTCTCCTCTGTCCTCTTTGTATTGTCCTTTTTTTTAGGAGACTTGGCCCGAAGCATAAGCTTCACCTATAAGTTAAATTATTCCTGTTAGTTTTACATCAAAAACAAATTACTCTCTATTTAATAAAAATTTCGTATATACCGATATAATGAAATTGTCAAGCACTACAAAGAACTTGTTGTTGTTGTTGTTGCTGTTGCTGTTGTAAACGTGGCAATGAGTAGCAGTACAATGGCATGTGACGTACTACTAACTTAACTAACAGCTTCAACAACAGAGATATACACAAGGTGGCCCGTAAGCAGCAGCAATAGCCACAATCCTGAGAAAACATATATAAAAATAACAAGTAAAAATATTATAGTCGGTCAAGCCCGACCATCAAATACCCTACACCACTTGATATATTATATTAATCAATAGTTTGGCAACTCTATTACCATTCGGTAGAGTGTTTTTTAGTGCTCCAAATTTCAATTGAATTAAAGGGATTAAAGTTAATATACAAAGTTCAACACTATAAATTTTTTCTTAAATTGCTTAAATTGCTGTTATTGCTCGGTATATTATTAACTTGAATTGCGCATAGTTGGTGTGATTAGAGATTTTTTGATCTACTTGGTCGGTATTTTTTATGTACATCTTACCTTCCATTTCGTATTCTTAATCCTCTTTTTTAACTATTCATTTGCCGTTGCTAACTCTCACCGTTAAGTGAGTGTTACTTTTTCTCATATATATATCTATTGTTGTACACTAATTTATTTTTCTTCTCACTTACTGTTATTTAACATAACATCTTCTGTTAAGTATGATGATGGATTATGTTGTTATAATAGCTGTAAGGAAACTCAAAATGATCGTTTTCTGCTATGTTGGTTATGCGACCGCGCCGCTCATGCCCAATGTGCTGGTTTTAGTGGTCGGGATTTCGACTACATTACCAACAGAACTAAAGGGCTTAGTTGGGCTTGCCGAAACTGCAGAAAAATCGACGTTGATTTTCTCAAGCTGTTTAAGCAAACCCAAAATGGTTTTGCTGAACTTCTGAAAGAACTCAAAAAACTGACCGACAAGTTTTCCAAATATCAGGATTTGTTCAATAATTGCAAACCGTCAGACCAATCTGATGTTGTTCTTGGTGCAAGACTTGCTAATGCTAGCTCTGCTCTTGCTTTACCCACTTCCCCGGTTTTGTCTAACCTTAATTCTACCTTATCGGCTTCCTGTCCTTCTTTGATACGGTCAGTGGTGATGAGGGAAATACACATTCCTCTTTACCGTCCGTTAGAATACCCTGTACTATTCCTACGGTTATTGTTCAACCACCGATTGAACCAGCACCTCCAATCGTATCATTATGCAATCTTTCTGCCGTGAGTCAGCAAATCGAATATTCTTGTCGCACAACGCCTGGAATCTGAACTACTATGATATTGATGGCTCTTTGAACACTATTTACAATTGTCACAAAATAAATTTAATTTTTTCCTTTGATAAATGAAAAGTTTTATTTTTTTGTACTTACTTGTATTTTCAAAAATTTCAAAATGATACATAAGTCAGAATTTTTTTTGCTTTTTGTTTGTTTATGATATCAAAAAAAAAAAAATTATATAGGGTGGGGTTCTAAAATTCGTCCAATCCGGTCCATTTTTAATAGGGTTCCCCTTTGGACCAATACATGTTGC
Organism: Ornithomya chloropus; assembly: GCA_963971445.1. Lineage (NCBI taxonomy): Eukaryota > Metazoa > Arthropoda > Insecta > Diptera > Hippoboscidae > Ornithomya > Ornithomya chloropus. The sequence goes on along the minus strand of OZ020530.1, from coordinate 48,122,345 downwards.
TTGTACCAAATTTCATCAAAATATCTTAAAAAATGCGACCTGTAGCTTGCGCACAAATTTAAATGGACAGACACGAGGACAGACGGACATGGTTAAATCGATTCAGATTTTGATTCTGAATCGATCGATATAATTGAACATGGGTGTGGCATTTGCCGTTTAGGAATTACAAACATCCGCACAAACTTAATATACCCTTTTCCACAGGGTGGTGCAGGGTATAAAAATGCAAAGCTTGGCCGTGGCAGTTACCAACATCGTCTATGTTTGTATGTTGCACTATACACCAAATAAGGTTTTTTTTTTTATAAATTGCGTCTGACACCCCGCCCATTTTCGCTGCAGATTTTCGGTGCAGATAGGATAAGTATAAAAAATAAAGGAGACTATATTTGGCTCAGGCCAAAACTAAAATTTTTTATCCACCTATATATACAAAAATGTGGGTGACGATTGTAGGTGTGGCTATCAACGGATTTAGCCAGTATATACCAATTAAACTTAAACTTGTAAACCGTCAGCGTTACAACAATGGTCGGACATACAGACAAGTCCGGGTGTTGCACACGGAAAAACAAACATAGTTGACCCCAAATAGTGCATAAAAATTTTCGACGATTACATATCCACTTAAGCAGCTAATTGCAACTATTCAGAGTTTTCTTTATTTCATATTTGGGGGTTCCTTCTACTAAGATAGTGTGGCGTTCCCTGTTATTGTGTTACTACTATTGTACCTGCTGAACAAAAAATGTTGTTAACTTGATAAATTGACGGCAATTTATTTTTTAACAGCAGCAATTTATACAAACTACCCTGCACCTGGGCAGTTATGCTGGGTAATATAATGAAACGAAAAAAATTAAAAATAAATAGACTTGTTAAGATTTTTTATTATTTAAATGGCAAAATGTATGCATTTTGATGTGAGTAATTAATTTAAGTATTCATGATAGCCTTTTGGTGCGCGTTGATAATACTTTCCGAACTGGGGTAAAAATCTAGGATCGATTAAGTGGTCCTTATTCGGCCAAGCTTCCTTTAAATAATGCTCATGGTAGTAACGGGGATAATTGGAATATTTCACATTCTCGTGTAATTTCGGTTTAATTTTCTTCGTCTTCATATCCTTACGAACGAAAATCGGCAATTCCACAATGAGAAAATATAAAATTTCTACCAGGCTAAGCATTGAACAACCCATAAACAGACCAACCACACCGCCAAAGGATACTTGAAAAGAAAAAAAAGAAAAAATTAAAAATTGGTTAATAAAAGTATTCACCATGATGTGGGAAAATATTGTATATAATATTTGTATTTATTTTTCATACCCAATAAATCCAGCCAGTTGAATACCAAACGCGTACGATACACCATAAATGTTTCATCACGGAAATGTACATCCAAATCGATGAATGACTTATTGCCGCGTATTTCCGGCGGCATGTATATTGAACGAGCTTCCGTTACGTAATTGAGAGAATAACAATTGCGAAAACATTCACACATAATACCCTTTTCAAAATCTTGCAACACGTACTTTGCCTCGGCCGGCTCGTAAGTATATTGAAAATAATCTTTTTTATGATGATGGGATGGCGTTGATGAATAACAAAACAGAGACTAATGTTATTCAATGATTTTTAACAAATATAATATATAAGTAGGTGTGTAGATGTAAATGGAATTGAAGTAATTTCACTCTTAAGCACAATAATTACCATTATTATGAGCCAAACATAATAAATCTTCTGTACGACAATATGGATATGGACCTAAAATTACGTAAAATTATGCAAGTTCTTAAAAAAAATACATTTTTAAAAGTGAAATTGAAAAAGGACTTTAAATAGTGACTACAAATATTTAGAATTTCTTAAGTATTTTTTTAACTAAAAAAATACTTACAAATGTACTTATAGGTGACAATTAAAGAAAATTTGAATAATTAATTGTAAAAATTCTTAAATAAAATATAGAATTTAAAGTACATACTTATAAAGTAATTGTAAAATTACCTAAGTATTTTTTTAAAGTACTTGTAGCTAATTTTAATACTTAAAAATAATAAAAAATAAAAAGTACTTATTTACTTACTTTGAATAAACGATGTGGTACTTAATAGAAATTTTTCCAATTACAAAACATTTTAAAGATGTATTTAGAAAAGTACTTAAACAATATTTCTTCTTCTTTCTAATATAAATGGTTGAAGAAATATTTATAAGTAATTATTAAAATTATTTGAAAAGTACACAAACGTACAATACTTCTTAGTCCTAATTTAAGAACTTAAGAAATAACCTTAAGTAATAGCTCAAAGTAATTTCTTAATGGATAAGTTCTTTCCTAAACTCTTCAATAAGCAAAAGTTTTTAGAGTAGAAATTAGAAAGTAATTAAAAAGGGAGGTAACATATTCTATGAAAAATATTTGTGGAAACGTTAAGAAAGTGCTTTTTCACGCTTATAAAAGTACTTAACAATACATATAACAAGTAATTAACATTACTTTCATGTAATTAAGTATTTTAAGTACTTAGTAATAGTATATAAGGGATGTTTTTAGGAGGTTTATTTTTTCAATAGGGATCACTCTGTTCTCTAACAGTTGCTTTGATAGTTCAAAGTGACATTTCTACTTAGTATTGTTTGGCAAATAATCATGAAAAGGTAAACTCCAGAACAGCGCTTCCATTGTTAAATGCCAAGAAATTATCTACCTAAGAAAAAAAAATGGCTATTTCATTATTTAGCATGTGTTTTATTTAAATTTTAAATCGGCAACCTCTTTAAAAACACCCTTTACTAGTTCTTAATAAGTAATTTTAAGCAATTAAGTTTACTTATTTATCAAGTACTTATATTTAATTTTAAATACTCATAACGTTCCTTTAAGTGCTTTTTTCATATTCATATTTTACTAACCTTCCGGAAACATAAGATTCATTGTGCAGTTACAAAATTTGATCAAATGCTCTTGATGGCACTCCGCTACACAATTTTCAATCATATACGTCAAACCATTAAGACTTTTAAAATATTCACTATTAGTTTCATCCTAAAAAAGACAACAACAAAAACAATTTCACTAAAATCAAGTATATAGAATTTGTATAAAACTTACCATGAAAACACATTTCCTTTCTGCTAAATTCAATTTTCTTGTATCGTTGTCGGCAACATAAATAACCGGTTCCACTTTAATAACACTTTGAGTATTGATGGCTACGAAATGTGGTGGTGTATGCCAGGATTTTGGTTCAGTTATCATAACCTTAAATGTTTATAAAAAGCCGTCAAAGAAGAAGATAATAGTACAGATATTCATGTGAGAAGTGAAATTTCATCAACTCACATCAATCCCTTTACTATGCTGACTACCCGAATAGTGTAATTCCGGCTTAATCATAATTTTAAGATTTAGAGCGCTTTGTCTTCCAGATAATCCAGTACGCCAAGGCCACTTGGGATCTTTTTTTAACATTTGTTTTCCCTCTTTGGTGATTACACTATTGAAGCTCCAACATAAACCCATTTTCGATTTACGTCTTGAAAATATCTCACAACAATTCTTCTTATTACGACGCCACGAACAATCCGCCAACAGTTCTTCACATGACCAAGTCATAAATTCAAAAACCAACGAGAAATTGACATGATTTAATAGATGTAACGGTTTATGTTCTAATGCATTGAACTTTTCAAAATATGGAAATTGAAAGTCATCGAATAATGAGATAATTAATTCGAATAAATTTAAAATCTCCGTATTATTCTCGTCGGGTAGAAAGTGTTGTTGAGCTAGACTGAAACGGTCCCAATTTAAACGATTACGGTTACAAATGGTGACGACAGGAAATTCAATGCGATAAACCGGCCATTCAGTAGAATCGATAACTGTTTCCAATTTGCCATCTCTAAAGGAGGCGGAAAATGTTACGCAAACATAAGTTGTGCCACCTAAAGCGGTTAACATCAACAACAGCCAAATGATTCTACGAAGTAGAATAAGAAAAATAAATTAATTCTCTAAATAAAAAGAACAAGAAGGTTAAAGTAGTAGATTCAGTAAAGTAAAGTTAAGTTATGTTAAGTTAAATCCATCGTTAGCTAGACTTAACTTATTGAGACTTTCTTTTAACAACCCAGTCCAATGACAACATTATGAATTGCACAGCTTCATAAGAGAGTACTCGAAACTATAGTGTATTATTTTAATGTCAATTTGTTTTTGGTTTTAACATGATAATAGAGTAAACGGACATGCTCCCGATCCTACCAAAGAGGTTTAAATAATAATAAAGGAAGTCGCAGCTGTGAACCCTAAAAAGTTCACAGGCCATGTTTATTACTAATAAGGTGATCGAATTTACTAGTGAAATTTTGAACATGTAAGTGTGGGCGTAGCGTTGCCTCCTTGCTTCCTTATTTCCTTTCTTTTTAACCTTAACAGACAAAATTCTGCAAAACTTTTTTTATTTTTTGTAAATTATGAGCATGGCTGCTTTTCTATTCATGAGATAATCTTAAAAATTTATATCAATTTTGTAGCCTTAACTTTGTAGCCTTGCGTAATTTGTACTGTTTGTGGGCATAGTACTTTATCGATTTAAAATGGGCAAAATCGGTCAAGAGCCACGCCCAAAATCGACAAAAATGTATCTATCTACCACAACAATTGAGCTATTAAGTTGAAATTCGGTAAATATATTTGTAATTCGATCAATGTTCTAAAAATGGGCGTAATCGAATAATAGAAACACCCACAATTGAAAAAAAATATATATTCAGCGTAAAACTCGACTTTTAAGCTGATGCGTAATACATACACCATTAGAGGGCATAATTATGCATTTGCCACTCCCACCGTTTCTAGGTAGGTATGCAGGGTATTTAAGATTTGGCCCAAGCAAATTTTAGTTTTCTTACTTGTTCAATTACTACTTACTTTTCATAAAAGTTTCTCTTCTCATAAGCTATTTGACTCATACCATGTAATGTACAATGACCAGCGAAACCAATGAATAGCTCGAATAATTTTTTTTTGAAATTCTTATCATTGTTCTTCACTTTTTCCGTTTCATTTAGGAAATTTGCTTTTGGCCGTTCATTTGAATACAACATCATTATGTGTGCCACTCAACACTCTGCTAAACTTCACCGAATAACTCATTATTTGTACAGATGTGTTCTTTTAAATACTGAACTTTCACGCATTTCGTAGTGTAAAGAGAAAAAATAGCAAAATTAATCAATTATTTATAATTTAATTGTGCTTAGATATGTCGATGATTATGTTAAACGTTTGCGGTCATGAAAATCGGGAACAGTCGGTAATAAAAGTTTGTGTTCATCCTGATTATGCTGAAAAGAATTTCAAAAGAAAATATTCATCTTTCAAGTTTTAGTCTCCCATCGTTTTACTCAGATTTACCTGAACCCCAGCGTGTTTGTCTGTACATTTTTCTGTGATAAAAATTCTCTTAGTTGCAAAAATTGAGATTTCTAGTTGGAAAACGACGTTCATCTTAGAAATCTGGACAAAATCATATTACTTTTATTTCCGTTAATTTTTGTTCCACTTTGAACTGTAAATCATGTCAAAGGAACAAAAATTTAAAAAAAAATTAATTCAATACATCTCCGAAAATTTGGAAAAAATGAAAAACTTTAAACTTTAAATAAATTAGAAACAAATTTGAATTTAAATAATTTTAATTAAAAATTTTCATGAAACATTTTAATTTTTTTTTTTGTCATTTAAGTAAACTTTTGTTACAGACTGTTTGAATGGTAAGTGTAACTACATTAAATTTTGCGTGCAATAGAAATATTAAATAAACCATTTTACATATATTAAAGGACTTACACATACTTTTGTAAAGCCACTCATTTATAAATACTTTCATTCGATAAAAATATATTTTCGTTTTTATGTTTCTTAGAATGTTCAGTAGTTTATATTTGCCTATTGAAGAAGAAGAACATTTGAAGACTCTTAAGTACAATTCTTCAAATGTTTTTTTTGTGAAATCATAAAAAATCATTATTATGCAAGAGTCATCTAGTTAATGTATTAAAATTGTAAAAATTCTATTACTACACAAAATCTTAGATTTGCACCAAAAGTTTCATCATTATGTAAATTTGATTAAAATCATAAATAAGCGCCAAAGCTTTTTAGCACAAAATGATGCAAAAATTCTCTAAATAAGTTGTTTGCACAGAGTCTGATATAAAATTAATTCCAATGAAGCAATAAGAAAAAGCTATTTTTAGCTTAGGTCGAATCTGTAATACTCTCTATATCTATATGGCATGGCAAACAAATAATTACGCCTTCTAATAGACCATTAGAACGTATTTTATACCAAAAAAAAAAGTTTTAAGTAAATTGTAAGCGTTTTCGGTATATTTTCGATCTACATGTCTAGATCGACTCAGTTTTTGATGAAATATCGAGAATATATATACTTTGACTCCTCCTTCTAGGTGTTGCAAATGAAATGACAAACTTGGTGCACCCCCATCTTATGCGGAAGGTATAAAAAGCTATTTTTTAGCTTCGTTCGAAGGTTAATTTGTAAGTAAGGTTTTTTGCAAATTCCTGGCGTATCCATCTATTTTTAACATATTTATGATGGTATTTTTATAAAGCTAAATTATAAATATAATATTTATATTAAATTTCACCTATTTTGTTGACAGTTTTTAATAAAAAGGCGGTGGGGTGGGTCGTGTCGGCAATGTCTTTTCACCTAATTATTTAAATGCAATTAACTGAAGAAAATTTTAAGCTTAATTGAAGTTTTGCCACCTTGAGAATATCAAAGTCAGTTAGACCTATGGACAGACTTAAAGTTTATATATCGATTTAAGTTTATTGCACAGTTTTTCAAGCTTTTATATGATAAAACAAACTTATTATACAACTCTACTAAAGGATGTAAAAAGTTACTGCACAGCTTTAGCTTTTTAAACGGCATTCTTTGTTTTGAGCTTTTTATACCCTCCGAAGGTATACCAAGTTTTTTTGTTTTGCTTGCAATACCCAAAAAGAGATGTCAGAGACCCTTCACAGCATCATCTTTAAAATATGAATCGATTTAATTATGTCCGTCCATGTGTTGTAAAGTTCGCAGGATTACATTTTGAGATATTTAGCTTTGTACAGACATTTTTCGTTTTTTGCACACTGGTTGATATTTGAATTCGCTTAAAATGGTTGAAAGTCACGCCCACAATTGACAAAAATCTATTTATCAGCCACAAAATTTTACTTTTTTTTTACATATTTATTAATTTAGAAGAATTAGGTTGGAAAAATAACAGGCATGGCTGTATAACAGACACGCCCACAATTTACAAAAAGTCGTACTCAGCGTAAAATTCGATTTTCAAACTGATACGTAAAACATATAGGATTAGAGGGCATAATCAGGTGCCTGTCACGCCGACTGATTGTATATGTAGGGTATTTAATAAAGCTCAGACCCATAAGGTTTTTGTAAACATTTAGTAGGTGTTACTGTCTCCATTTAATATCATGGACATGCACGAACTAAAGCTTCCCATAGAAATAGAAAAGCATAGAAAACTTATTTGTGAGCAATATTATTCAAAGGTTTAATTTTTAATGCAAGCCGGTTCTAACTGACCTGACATTACCCTTCACCATTTGGTTTTACAATTTATGCTATAATTAGCTGAGTTTTATCCGTAAATGTGCCCCATTGTTACATAAAAGGCTCTTCGTGACACATTGTTATATGGAAAGAGCTTTTGAAAATGGTCCCAAATTTAGTACAGCTGAGTGTTAAGCCAATTTAGCAATCTTCAGCAAATTTTTTTAAAAAATATTAAAAATTGCCAATTTTCGTCATATAAAAATTATTTTAAATGATGGCTTTATAGAGAAAGAAATTGTAAAAATACAACCATCTGGTGCAATTTCAATAGGGATCCTTCTTGGGGTGAAAGACGAATTATGTCAAACTTCAACAAATATAAGAAAAAAAAAACCGGCGCGCAAATTGATTACAAAAAATACATCAACGGACAGACGGACACGCTTAAATCGATTCATATTTTGATTCTAACTTGATCGGTTAAATTAAAAGTGGGTGGTGTAGGATAACAAAGTCGGAACAAAGTTAATTTTAAGCCGTACAGCAACTACAGTCAAAGCTCTATTTACACTGTTGTAGCAATAAAATAATTGACGATAACCATGTGAAGACAACTTTACCAACTTTACCTATAATCTCTGTTAACCTTTACCTATAATCTCTGTTAATACTTATAATCTGTTCAATTACATAAAGTTGTAGCAGATAAATATTATACAGTTATTATGGGAAGTCTGCTCAAGGCCGCGGGCTGGCTCAAAGGAGAAGTTTTAAGGCTTTGAACCTTTTAGTAAAGATTTGTTCTTGGTGTTTGGCTATAATATATAATAACGCAACAATAGCTACAGTGAGATGAAAAATGTAGAGTAAAACGTGATAAGATAAAAATTTTTGAAAAAACTTTAAACACAAACATCGTTTTTTTTTTAATTAAATATTATTGAAATTTATTTATTATTTCATCAAGAGATAATGATGTGTGGGTATGTTGTAAAGTTCTTGTGTTATAGCGATGTGTTCTTGCCCCTTTTCGGAAATAATACAATGAAATATGTCGTGAAGTGCAAGCCTTGTTCTTCCATTTTTAAATTGGGATAAAAACAAAACTAAAATCTAATCGATATATTTTAATATAAACTAAACGAAAGGTACAAGTCCAAAACAATTAAGAAAAAAATATAGGTTGGGTACTTTGAACACATTAACGAAACTAAAGAAAGTGTAAAATCCAGCTGTCGCCAAAATCCGCAATACTAATATAAACCAACCCAATACTAACTAAACCAATAAGAGTTAAAGTAACAGTAAAGAGCAAGAGAGAGTAAGAGAGTAACAATGTAAACCAGTAAAAATTTCCGGTAAAATTATTGTATTTTGTAACACTCACACACACGTACATGACATTCCGTCTTTGTGCATTTAGAAGTCTCTGCCTTTACGCTGTTGATTATTTCCTAACTAATGTTGTTGGAAATGATATTTCGCCGCCAAATAATGTTCTTTTTGTTATTATTATTAGCCTGTTATATGTAACTTTTTTAATGGCTGATGATTTTTTTTTTATTATGAGAGACAAAGCAAAATATAGAAGTATCATGTGGGCATGATAGATAGATTGAGAGAACCATTGAATATATCATATTCAACATTTTGTATATAATTTACTTTCCAAAGCGATTTAGTATCTGTTCAATCCTATACAATTTTCAATATTGTAAGCATTTCTAAAAGATCACGGTGGAGAGGAAGAAAAAAGTATTATATTTTAAACAAAAAGTTATCTAATTAACTGTTCTAATTGTAAAGTAAATTATACGATATTTGGATAACAAAATTTTTTCTTAAACTGTTATAATAGAGTTGTGCAATAAAGTTTAAAGTTTTAAGTGGTAGAACAGTTTTATAACCCAGTGACGATAAATATTTATATATGATAAAAAAGATATATAAAAATTTTCATAATTACACTGCATTTAGCACAATATAACAGTTTTTGTAACTGTTATAATTGAAATATATTTAATACAATCACTTTTTTTAAATAATAAAATATGATATGGATAGGTTTTTTTTTTTCTAAATACGTATAACAGTTTTTTAACGTTTGTGATAAGTGATATATATATATAAATATTATTATGAGTTTTTGCATATAAATATGCTACTTTACGTACAAAATTTTTAACTGTAACATTTTCTAAAAGACATTTTTTTGGTGGTATACATGGTTGCATAATAAGTTTACAATGAGTTGATAACTCGACATGTGACACCCACACTGGAATAATTTGTTAAATATATTTATAAAAGTTTTTTAAATAATTCTTGAAACTGAAAAATATCATTACTTATATGTGTATAACAGTTTTAGAACAGTTTTATAACTGTTATAATTGTAAATGATGTAAAAATATTGCAAAACTGTTATAGAAATAACAATTTTAAAAACGCTTTTTAAATTGAATAAAATTGATCAAGAGCCGTGCCCACAATCGCTAGAAATCAATTTATTTGCCACAAAAAATATAGCCATAAAGTTGATAATTGTTATATATACATTCATAATTACCGCATCTAACGATGTGCCAAAAATGGGCATGATCGCATAACAATTTACAAAGAATTATACTCAGCGTAAAATTAGATTCGCATTTAACCTAATACAAACATTTTTAGAGCACGAAATCACGTACCTGCAGCGTCCACCCTTTATATGTTGATTTGGCCTAAGCCATATGTACTATGTATTGGTTTTGCTGTCACTCCCTTACTATTATTAATTTTCTTAAAAAAAAAAAAAAAAAAAAAACTGTTGAGTAAGTGTGATCGAAACTTAATGAAAAATGCACAATAACATGCATTTGATACATGTGATATACTCTATTTGTGATTAGTTCATTACATTGTTGTTGCATAACAATATTAATATTTTACAATAAATTTACAAAATCATATCAAATGATAATTATATTGTACAATACATTATAAAGGAAATATAACATATGCATGCTGTTGTGTGTGTGTGCACTTGTGTGCATTATGAAACGTACACACACACACACACACACACACACACACACACACACACACGCAAATCTCTGCCTAGTTTATACTGACTGTATAGCTGCTGTAAACACAACACAAGTCCTTCTTTCAAATTCCTCTTCCATATACCTTTTCTCTATCTCTCTCCCTCTCTCTCTCTCTCTCTCTGCCGTTAATAATAAAATATACGCATTTTACTATTCCCAAATGTACAAAATAATTGAGTTGTAATTTATAAACTTTTCATATAACATGATGCGTTTGTTATTCTGTTTGCAACATTTATAAGAAAAAGGCCGGAGACCCTGTGAGAACAAGATGAATCTAGTCAAGTCCCCCAACGTGTAAGTTCATTATTAGCATTTAAGTTGAAATTTGAAATTCTCCACACCCAAGTTTCTACAGCTGCTAAGTGTTAAAGTGCATGGAAATAATCAAATTCAAATCTTTTACAGCTACAATAATAAAGGTACATAGTTTATATACAATGTATAGAAAATTAAGATAAAAAAAAAATTAAAAAAGGGCGGGGTTGACCCGCCCACCATTACATCAAAGAAGACTATTTAGCTCAGAATCTGTCTTGATTGATGCTTAATATTTATACTCGTACACTGCTTATACTCTTTCATACAGTAAGAGTATAAGCATTGCCATGCCTACCGTTCTTATATATGTAAATGTAGGAGGGTATGTCGAATTTTGCCGAAACCACATTTAATTTCTGCTAAAATTTTCCTTTGCTTGTAGTTTTCCCATCATTTCCAACATATGCTTAATAGCTTATGAAGTGATGTTGTTGATAATGCTGTTGTTGCTGTTTTTGCTGTTGTTATTGTTGTTATATTATATGCTCATTTAAAAATTTTCTGATTACTGAACACATTCATCTCTTGTTTTTTGTTTTTAGGTTTGTGTGGTGAAATAGATTTGGCTCTAAAGTGATAGAGAGGGAGGGAGAGAGAGAGTGAGAGGGTGGGAGTATTAAACCACAGACGCAATAACTAAATAATAAACTACTCGTAATGTTCAATTAACTTTTATTATGAATATTATTATTGCATTATAAACGTTTTGAAATTTTTATGATATTGTTGTTGCTGTTGTTGTTGCTGCTGTTGCTATTGTTATTGAGGAAAGCCAGTTCAAAGCGTATGCACGCGCTCATGTGTATGTATTGTATTTATAATTAAATAATAAAAAAATCATAAAAACTGAAGCATAGAAAACTCTAAAGAGCTTTGTTGGCACGGCTTACCAATGTGGCTTATCAACGGGTCACTTGGATTTAACAAATTACAGATAATCTTGTGATTACAGAGAGCGAGATACTTAATCTTCATTACACACTCATACATACGTATATGTACAGCTCCACTGTATATGCGCTACAATGAGATGAAAACCAATTTGAAATTGATTTGATTGAAATTTAAATCCCTGTACTCAATATCTTTTCTACCTTTAATTTTCTTTGTATAACCGCCATCACATGTATTTAAGGGGGGATGCAGTACTTTGTCTAAACGTTTGCAACGCCTAAAAGGATGCATCGGTGATCCGACGCACTAAGCAGATATATTCTGAGAGAAATGTTTGCCTGTCAGTCCATCTATGTATGTTTTGTATTAATAACTCTCCTAAGATATCGATTCCAAACAAGGGCAGATATGTTGGTACTCAGGTTAGTATTCGAAATTGGTCCAAATCGGTCGAGAGACACACGTCCATTGCAACAAGAATTGAAAAAGGAGAAATTTTTTAAGTAAATTTTCCCTACTTTTTTATAAACTCGGGACGCTTTCGTGCATCGATGGTTGGTATTCAAGAGTTGGCCTCATCCAAATATACTTTTTTTTTACTTGTTTTTGTTGATATTAGTAAAAATCAAAAATCAATTGAAGTCAATTTATCCCCCTGACTTATTGAGTTGGATTTTTGTGTTTCATATTACAATATTACATATATATATATATATATATATATATATACATGGCTTATTGTTGTAATAACACTGTACTTTTTGCTTAATATAAGCTTATAATACTTACATATTGTTTCCCGGGCAGGAAAAATTTTAATTTGCTTTTGTTTTCTCTCTCTCTACGGATTCATTGTGGAGATTATAAGTTGTTGTTGTTGTTGTTTTTTAAGTTTAAAGTTTAAAGTTTTTGGGTGTTTTTTGTTGCTGATGCTGTTGCTGTTATTATTGCTGTTGGTCTTGTATACCAGCTAAATAACTATAAAAAAAGATAAATATCTCTTTAAAAAAAACACTTTTTAGTATTTGAGTTTTAGTTAAAAAACAAGATAGAAAAGTTCGGCTAAGACCGAAGCTTAAATACCCTCCACCTTTCAAACCCTCTAAAAAATAGATCCTATTGCATTAAATAGTTGCGCATATATTATTTTTTGGCACAGTGTTGGACAACGGTACCATCTATATATATACCAAATAGGCATAGTATTGTGCGATATATAATTTCTTAAAGATACAATTTTTTCGAGGTATGTTGAGATTTTCGTTTATTGTGGGCGTGTCTCTTAACCGATTTTGCCAAATTTCACTACGGAACAGCGAAATTGAACTAAGAATACGTTTGCAAAGTTTCAATTTGATATCTCAAAAATTACATCTGTGAGAGTGCCAACAACAGACGGACACATGGACACACGGACGGACATGTCTCAAACGATTTGTCTTTTCATGCTGATTAAGAATATATATGGTTTGTATGGGGTCTCCGAGGCTTCCTTCCATGTGTTGTAAACGGATGATCAAAATGAATATACCCTCTTCCCTAAGGTGGAGGGTATAAAAAAATGTCATTACACACATATTAGTAAGAAGTGCAGTTCAAAGGAGAGATTACAATTATTTAATTAATATGATTACAGTTGAGAGAAATGAATGATTCGAGTTGAATGGCAATTTTTTTCTAACGTTTGCTTGGATTTTACATTAAACTGTAAATTGTAACAAAATCAGAATTTTTCATGGACATGTATGTGCGTGTGTCTGTCTGTTGTTGGCATTTGCCATAAAAGTTGAAATTTTGTACGCAATTAATGCATGTCTTTGTATTAAATTTCATCGAAATATCTCAAACAAATTACATGGGCGGACGGATGTGGTTAAAACGATTCCGATTTTGACTCTCAATCGATTGGTATACTTTAATGGATGGATGTGGCGTTTACCATTTGGCAGTTACAGCCATACGCCTTTACCACAATTAGTGCAGGGTATAAAAATTCAGCCGTCCTTGGATGATCGAAATTACGACGTACATGATATGGATGTCAAATTAATGTACTTGACGAGTAGAATTCTAATAGCTAAGATACTTTATACAATATTTAATATGAACGGCGTCCCAACATATTGCATATATTACAGGTTTTCCCAATCTATTCGATATGATGAACGAAGGGCGGGACACATATAGCGCTTAAGAGTTTAAATAGAAAGCTTTTTAGAAAAAAAAATTTTTTTTATAACAATTTGTATAAAATGAAATAAAATCCTGTTGCAACGGATTTTTAAAGAAACAAAAATTATTAAAAAACAAATAAAAAAATAAAAATTCCGAACAACGAATATTAATGTTTCCCTGGTAATAAAATGATAAATTTCAGTAGAGATAATATGGAAATGTAGAGCTAGTATATAAAATAAATCTCCGCAGAAGTACGGAAAAAAACAAAAAAAAGCCTGTTAAGTCTATGAAATTTTCCAATAAAACAATTCAATCTGTCTCTATAAAGATGTGCATATCTTATATAATAACTATTTGCATTTACTACCCCAAGGTGTACGCACACACTCACATCTGCACCTATACAGTAATATATGCAAGAAAGTGTTAAAATATCATATTGTAGTTATTATGGCTGGTGTTATAAAAAAGGTACGAAAAGGCAAGATTCTGAGGCTAACTGTTGTAATATTGTACATGCATCCTTTACATGCAATTGAAAATCTACAGCACACCAGAGAGACAGACAGAGAGAGAGAGAGAGAGAGAGAGAGAGAGAGAGAATGGCAGAGGCCACACACACTGCATGCAATAAAATCAAATCATCATATTTCTTATATTTTTACAACATATTGCCCTCAATAACATACACACACATACACACACACGCAGATGCATTTTACACACACATACACTCAATTATATTGCTGTACCATGAAAAACACCTTCATTCTCTTTCCTTTCTTCTGTACACACATATAAACTTGGCTGCTATAAAATTGGATTTTATTATGACTAGTGGAGTGTGATAGGTGGAGTGGGAGTGGGAGTGGGAGTGGAAGGCAGTTCACTTGTGAATTTGCTTATATGAGCAAGTTTGTTCTTTTTTGTAAATCTAGTTACAGTTGCTGCTGGTAACCTAACAACAACAAACACTACATTTATATGGAAATGTTTGCAAACCATATATACATACATACGTATACACATGTAAACATAACAGAGAATTTGTATAGATGGTTAAGTTGATCTCACTTTAAGTCTACCTTTGATATTTTGTTGTTGTTGTTGTTGTTGTTGTTATAATAAAAGAAAAACAGAAACACAAATCAAGTATGTACAGAATTGATTTTTAATATGACCTGGAACACAGGTCCTAAATGTATACATATATATACAAATAGCTCTCTCTCTCTCTCTCTCTCTATCTCTATCTTTTCTTTCTCCTTATGTTTTTATCTTTAGGTTTTATTACTATTTTATTATTGTTGTTGTTGTTTATGTTGCTGTTATTTAAAGTGACATCTCTTAAAAGATTGATGATGTCATTGATGATGACAAAGTGCTTGATATAGAACAAGAAATAAAACAACGACAAATTGCATACGTGTGTGTGTGTATATATAAATATACACATATATGTGTATATCTGCAGGTACTGTGCATGACCAAGCCTAACCGTATACTCTATACGTGCATAAAAGCATTAAGTTTATCGTTCCTAATGTCATTAGCAGCAATAACGGACTCAATCCGAGGTCGGAAACGAGTGCATGCTATTTGTTCATTTCGATCATTGTTGTTGTTATAGCATTGTTTAGGGATGAATTAGTATTATGAGGAAGTTTATTGGCCTCCCACCCAACTACGTACCATACGAATATAATTGAATGTCTCTTCATTTCTTGCATTATTTGGTAGTCCTCCATTGATGATCTGACAAGAGAAAAAAAAAACAAACAAAATTGTTCTCCAGAAATTACCTTCACTCATATAGACTGTCCCCAACTACCGTACGCACTCTGTATAAGTATGTATTACAATCTGCGTTTAGATATTTCAAAAAGATGGGCGTGGACACATTTACAAAATACAAAAAACGATCGATTCGACGTTCAAGATGACTCATGCTTTAATAATCGTTAAAAAAAGACCCACATATAGTTATAAATAATATAAATGTGTAGGCTTTCTCAAATCAGGCCTACGTTTCAAATTTTTCATTTCATTTATTGAAATTCTTTTGTCTCTAATTTGAATTTTTCAATTTTTAAATTGGAAAATTTTTTTAAATTTTAAATTCGCCACTTTCCACGTCCTATGTCAAAGAATTACGATATTTTCATTTTAAATTTTTAAGGTTTGAATTAATTTTTTTATTTTCCAATTTGAATTTTTCTTTTTATATTTGAAATTTTTTACAAATTTGGGCTTTTTCATTTAACATTTTTAATTTTATTTAAAAAATTTGAATTTCTCTCATTTTGAATTCAATTTTTATTTTTGATTGAGATTTTTCACTTAAAACTAAGTAGAGTTCTTTTTTTGTTAAGTTGTATCATATAATTCAAACTGGCTGATGCAAGGTATTAAGTGGTCGACTCAAACCGAAGTTTCACTTGTTTCACTTGAATAACTCAAGCATACATATTCAGCATGTTTGTTTATGTTGTTTATGTGCCTGTGTACAATTAGTTTTAAATAACTTTATAAAATTCTAACATGATTCTTAAAATAAAATGAAATTTTCGTAAATCACTTCTATGTGAATGAAAACTGTTATATATTCTACACCCATTATATAGACTGGAGACTAATCGTAAACGCAATGATGCTTAACATTGCATTACTTGTGGCAGTCATGCCGAAATGGAACCAATCTCCAATAATTTTATTACGATAAAGTGGAGAAGTCCTCGAGATGGCAATGTTTTGCAATTGCTGCATGATTTATATACGTTTACGGTTAGGTCTTATAACGTATTCTCTTTGCCTATTAAAATCTAATAATAACATCTTGCTTTGCTACATTCCCTAATATTCACCAGAGCATACGAATGACTTTTCCCTTCATGTTGTTTCTTCTTTTACCGTTTGGTTATAAAAAAAAACTAAATTAATCACAGATGCACGTCGATTAAGTATTAACTTGGAGTAAGAAGAAGCTTTGGAGATGATAAGTATGGAAATTATGCATAACAGATATATTTTAGCTAAGAATGATGCCAAAAATCTTTGATAAAGTTAAAGTAACGATTTTGCAATGAACAAAAATGTCCGTACGTCCGTCCATTTGGAAGCCTCTCTTGAGTTAGGTGTGTAAAAGATTACTAAGCGTAGTGAACCCTAAGTTTGGTTACTTAACATTTTGATAATCCTTTAAAAACCTTTTTTTTATAGTTTGTATATATTTCATAACAACGTAGAGCAGAGGGTTTGAAAAAACCATATTCATAAAATTTAATTAAATACATTTTTATTTCTTTGTTTAGCATAAAAAGTGTGTAAAGAAAACCGTGAAAAGGCGGTAATTGTATGCAAAAGTTATGGCGGACGCCAGAATGAATATGAATGCATATATATTATAATCATTATGTGCCTGGTCAAACCTTTAAGTAATGGTTAGAAAAGAGGCAACGGTGCTCATTTTTCCACCCTCCACCTTAGTGATGAGGGCATACTAAATTTATCATTCCGTTTGCAACACACGAAAGGAGGCGTGACACACACCTTATAAAGTAAACATAGATGTTCATGATCAGCACTTTTCTAATGTTGACATTCAGGCAGTTGAAAAAATTGAGGAATTCTTACAAAAAATTCTACTTTCTGTAAATTATATAAAATCGGTTGAGAGTCACGCCCACAATCGGCAACATCGCTATATCGGCCACAAAAATTAACGTATATAGTTGACATTTGGTGCACATATTTATAATACCATCATCCATCCATCGATGGGCCAAAAATAAGCCTAACAGACACGCCTACCTTTTTACAAAAAACTATTTGGTTCTGAATTAAAGTGCCCGTGGAAGTTGTTATATGATACATAAACTATAGAAGGCGTAATGGAGTATATGCCACGCCTAGTAATTCTATGGGGGAGGCTGCGTATGTGGGTATTCAAGATTTGGCCTGAGCATGAAATGTAACGTTCTTACTAGTTTTTTCTAAGTTGCCTGCTTTTAGTTTCATTTGGATTGTGGTTGTTGTATTTTCGTTTTTGTTTTTGTTTTCGTTTTTGTTTCTTTTTAAATGTATACAAGTAAATGTGCATGTATTCACTCGCATACACGTGAAAATTTACCGAAAAGAACAAAGAGGTCCTTTTCAGAACACCTTAACGTTTTTATATAACGCACCTACACACACACATACTTTTGCGTTATTTTTATTTTTATTTTTTAACGCCTTTTTCTTTCTCCTCCATTCTATTCGACAGAAGTACATTTGATGCAGTGAAACCTGTATTCCACAGTAGGGACGAGCTTATAATATTTTGCAGGCTTTAGTCGGTTCACTATAATTTACATGGATAACGCACCTAACAGATGTGTTAAATATGTATCGTTATGATTGCTGAGATTATTATTATTATTGTTGATTTTATATACTTTTTGTTAAACCTAACTTTTATACCGTTCACATAAGTTGGAAGGTGTAGCAAGTTTGTTATTAGGTTTGCAACTTTGAGAAGGAGGCGTCAACGACCTTACAAAGTCTACATATTCTTGGCTAGCATCAAAATCTGAAGTGATGTGGTCATATTCGTCCGTGCGTTTGTCTGTTGAGGGTACTCTCGTAGTCGTAAGTTTTTACATGTTGAGTTGAAATTTTTTGGAGAAACTTCTAGTTTTTGTACGCGGATGCATATTGAGTATATTCGGTTACGAGCCACGCCCACAATCGACAAAAATCCATCTATGTGCCACAAAAATGTATCTATGAAGTTAAAATTATGGTGCACATATACATTTTTCTACCAAAAATGGGCGTGGTCAGATAATAGACACAATAGAGCTACAATCGTTTTTTTGTTTGTTTATAAATAATGAAAAAAAAAAAATGTTTCAACAAGTTTCAAAATGTAGTATGAGTGGTTTTTATATCCACATGGGGGTATCAAAACTTTATTATAAAAATTTGATATAAAAATTTGTTGAATAATTGGCCAAGTTTTGCTCTAACATAACCCATAGGTAGGGAACATGGGGCCCTCGTATTATATAAACTTTAACAAATTCGGCTTAAGCCACAACTTAAACACCCTCCACATATACTTATCAACAGTAGGCTTGGCAAGTACATGATTATGCCATCTAATAGTGTATGTAAAACATATTACTTTGCAAGTCGAGTTGTACACTTTATAAGTATTTTTGTAAATTGTGGGAGTGTCTATTATACGCCTAAGCCCATTTTGGACATACCGATGGATATGTTAATTATAAATATGTACATCAAATGTAAAGTTTAAACCTCAATTTCTGTAGCAGATAAATGTTTTTTTTTCGATTGTGGGCGTGATTTTGCTCAATCTAAATAGCGTCCTAAGTGCGAAAGTGTAAAAATTTCAGCTCAATGGCAATAATTAGATATCTGACACATTTTATCTGGGTGTTACAATGGAATAGCAAACTCAATACACCCGCCATATCAACAAAGGAGAATTAAAACTTTTACGATTTCGATTTTATTACTTAATTAACTTAAATGTGGCCCTTAATGGTAAACAGATTTCCCACCTATGGTATAGATTTCGCAATATAGCTTACATTTCATATCTTAACTATATATGAGCGTGTGTGTGTGTGTGTGTAGATTATCAAAAAAAATAATAAATTTCGTTCCAAATCTTGTTAAGAAATTTACAAAAGTTTATTTTATGACAATTTTTTTTTATAATACTATAAAAAATTATATTATACAACAACAACAACAACAACAACAATAACAACATATAAAAGAAAATTCTATAATGATTTGCAAGTTGATTATATTGTGGAAATTTTTCTTCCATTTTTAAATTGCTTTTATTAGTTTTTTATTTTTATTTTTTTTTTATTTCATTTTTTTGACTTTATGCTCTCATTCCTTATAATGTTTTTTTTTACGTTTTTCGTTTTCGTTTTCGTTGTTTTTCCTTCGTTTCTTTTTTCCTTAGAATATTTTATATATGAAATGCAAATAAGTTTATGCTTACCTTGGCGGCGCCAAAAGCTTACAGCATTATTAATATTATTTGAAGATGAAGAAGAAGAAAAATAATAAATATATGATAATCTCTGTATGGTTGGTTGGTTGGTGGGTGAGTGAGTTTTACCTTGGTTGGCTGCTAACTGATTGTAAGAATACACTTAAGGCCTCCCACACAATGGTTAGGTGTTTGTACGTCTGTCTGTCCATCTCTTTCTCTCTCTCTCTCTCTCTCTCTCTCTCTCTGTGTCTGCACATATTTAGAAGCTTTAACAAAATTATTAAGATGGTGATTATTATGAATTATTATTGTTGTTTGTATATTGTTGTTGTTATTGTTATTGTTGTTGTTATTATTACTGTTATTAAAGTGTTGTATTATGCAAAGTTTGTGAATTTTGTATTGAGATCAAACACCAACATCAGCACCAACACACACACACACACACACACACACACAACGATAGAAATCTCTAACAATCTCATGCTAACTACTGCACTTTACATACATCTCACTTATCCTCTCTCTCTCACTCTTGCTTGCTTCCTTGCTTTATTTCTATGGCATTTTCTAAAGATCTAACAAGCTTTTTAGGTAAGTATGAGTATTAGCACCAGACACAGACAATATTCACTTGCACACATACACACATACATACGTTTCTATATTTACGCACAAAATCCATAACCCAGTAGAATGTCGGAGTGTTATGGTTAAGTTAAGCAAGTGGTCAAGTATTTGCGTCTGCCTTTTCGTCTATCTATTTGTCTGTTTGTCTGTCTGTCTGAATGGAACAGAAGTCAAAAGGAACGAATTCAACACATAATATGAAAAGTCACTCTATTCGTTTTTTTGTGCTTTTTTTTTTTTTTGTGTCAAGTGTTACTGACTGGTAAGGAAATTGAACCAACAAAACAACACACGCACACAATATAATCTAACACTAACAAAGAGTCGGAGAAAAGTGAAATGTTTTGTCGACCGGAGGTAAGCGAAACGTAGAAGAAAAACACACACAAGCACAAACAGTTGAAATGAAAATTTGCTGTCATAAAAGTCAAGAAATTTGTTTTCTTAGTTGATTGTTGTTCATGGTGGTGTTATTGTTGTTGTTGTTGTTATAGCTGTTGTTAATCTGTTGTTATGTTGTTATAATGATTGTCATTTTCTAGATTACTTAGCATTATGATGATATAAATTTCGAAGTTAATTTTACAATAAATAATTATCCATCCCTCTCTCCCTCTCTTTCTCTATCTTTATTACTACTACCACTACTTCAGTTTATGATTTTTAAAAGTAAAACAACAAAGAGCCTCAAGTTGTTTGGATAACAGCAAAATTAGATAATAACAGCAATAACAATAACAAGACGTTTAAACGGTAAATGACTGATAAAATCAAACATTCTGTAGGAAAAGTTTTTTATTGAAATTAAATTTTTTTATAATAAAATTTTATTTATTAAAACTAAAATTTTATTTATTAAAACTAAAATTTTGCAATATATAATATATTTATTACTAAGAGAGTTAGTTGTTAGTGTAATTATTAAAGAATTGTCCCACGATTGAATCAAAGCTAAACAGTGCAGAATATTATCTGATTAGATTGATTTTCATGTGAATAGTTTACATTGTGTGCAAATTCAGCAGCAGGGCCTACATTGTTCTGTCCTTGTTTTGTTTATTTCTCTTATATTTTAATTCAATTAAACAAACACATAATTTAGTTTATTTGCTGGAAAATTATATCAAATATTCCAAATGT